>JAUCMX010000009.1:14718069-14815569 GCA_033459395.1 Hemibagrus guttatus | reverse complement strand
GCTGGCCTCAGGTTTCTGCCCCCTCTAACACACACACAGTCAAGCACGCTCAACCCAAACTTCATTATCCCCACAGAAGAGACACATATTCCTGCACAGATGAATTTAGACGTTATTAAGTACTCTCAACTGTGTTGTACATGAACACATCAAAACATACAAAAGATATGCCATTAAACAAAGACAGTAATTATCATACAAACATATGCAAATCCTTTATTCTTTTTTCTTTTCATGGTTTGTGACTCTGTAATGTTCACTTATGCACCTCAGGCACTAAATCATGTCTCAACATAATTATAACAATCAGTTTTGACAAGAGTAGTATGAGTCCAGACGGAGAGCTGAATTAGGGCAAACAGACTTCTGGATCACAGAAGGAACACATCTGGTTAGTTGTGTGAACTTCTGTGTGCTGAAATACTTGAACTTGCAGAATCATTGTATTCGAGACTTTATTTACTACATTTGCTTCTAGTTTCTAAAAGGTACAAATATTACTTTAACATTTCATATACAGATTAATATACTCTCTCCCTATTTCCTCTATCTTTTTATCTTTCTCTCTCTCTCTCTCTCTCTCTCTCACACACACACACACACACAGACATACACACACACGTGTCAAGAGAGACACAAACCAGTGCAAAGCTCTCAAACCGGCCCCACATGAACAACGGTGATGTCATAGCGGGCCACAGACAATGCCTGTCTCCGAGCATAACAGTAACTCATCCATGAACTGAGCGAGAAAAGGAAGCAATAGATGGGAAAATCCTTGAACAACTTGTTTAAACTATGCTTCTCTCTCTTATTGCAACATGCCAAAAATATTGAAACAATGTCATTTAAAGTCAAACACATATGCTATCACAATATTTATAGGAGGTGAACATAATCATTGCAATTTCATATTTAACTCCCTCAGATATAAAATGAATGCATCTATTAGTCTGATTTAATTAGATTTTATTGGGTACCAGCTACTATGATTAGAAACCAAATTAACCAAACAGAAATTGGTTCTGTTTAACATGTTTCACTCTAAAACTAGGGATAATAAGGAAGCAGGTGATGAAATGTTGTAGGGTTACTGTAAGAGGAGAAAAAGACCTCCAGATCTGATTCCATAAAATAATATGCCTCAATCTAGCATTTTAATGAATCTCATTGTAACAGTCATAAAGGTATTTTATAGAGTATTATTAATATGACAGTATATTGTAGACATTAGACAGTAGTAGTGACATCCAACCAATACACATGTGTAATTGTACAGATATAATTTTACTTAATTGATTTAATTGTACAGATCTTATGATGATATCACTTATTATAACTTATATATTTCCTCATGCCTCCTAAATTAGTTCCTGGCCACACCACTGTACCATGGGGGAAAAAATATCTGACATTAATCATGTGTAACCATGCAATTAGCCACAATTAAGAAGCAGAGTAAAGTGAATGTGACTTTAAGGGGTGGATCTGATGCTGGGGTTTGGCTAGTTTCTGATTGCTAACTTCACATCATCGACACACAGGGCATATTTCCTCAGCCTACATTAGAAATGGCAAGATTAGAGTAAGCTGGATATGTCAGCAATGAGTCAAACTCAGCGTACCCAGCATGCAAGGCCACACAGATATTGCTTTCTGCATGCGAATGCTCGCAGCATCACAATCTGTGTGCCATAGAGAAAACAATGCCGGGTAATGGCTCCATAAACAGGAGTCCAGTTAGGCCAATCAGCAGAGGAATCATCTGGAGAGCAGGGGGCTTCAGACACACTGATTGCGAGGTGATTTACCTCACGGGATAATGACTCAGCAGGCCACGGTCTGACATGAGAGCACAGAGCTTCTGAGGGGCAAAAAAAAGAGAAACATCCAGGGCTATTAACAGCTTACACACTGGTGCAGATCATTCACCTGGTCCTAGCTGCCTCTTTCTAGGTTTTCAATATCTCCTCTCAAGCAATGCAAGAGTAGCCCCAGGTGAACATAGTACATTTATTTATATTCCTTATTATGTTGCCCATGACAAAAGGTGAAGGGAAAGTGACCTAGCAGGCTGCTTCCTATGACATGAAGAACAAACAGTGGGCAGGCACACTTGCTGCCTGCTGCAGCCATTAGAATAGATAGGAAAGGTATGGTTTTTTTCAAATGGTAAACATGTGAGGGCCAGTATGTATGTGCATGCATGTAGGTGGGCGGGGTCTACATCGATGCTTGAATACAGAAGCTCTTTGATGTCTTGAGTTCAACTTGGGTCTCTGAGTGCAAAGGAAGGGCAGGATAAGGAGGAAGGAACTTCATCCAAGTCATCTGACGGCTCTGTGGGATGGTAATGTACCAGTAAAAGAAAAGGTCTCAATGACTGGAGGCTATTTAGACGTAAACCTCAGCAGCACATCAATGGTGGTTTGTTCATCCAGTGGAAAGAAACAAATGAAAACTTATCAGCGGCAAAATAAACTTTTCAGGAAAAGGTCTTTCTTGTGAGTGTGCATCCTATAGTTTTGGTTTGGAAAATAAAATGTGTGAAACAGATGAAATTTCAATGTGACCTGCTCAGAACTGTGCAATGTTTTAGTTATTTACATGGCTGTAACCAGTTTCCTGTTTATTGTGTGATAAGAATAAGCTGTCATTTCCACTTGTTGACTTATAGAAAGTATTTTGCGGCAAAATGAACTCCATATTTTCACTTTCCTGTTTTGTTCCGGCTATGTGAGGTATGGCACCCATATCCTCAGAGAAAGGCTTCAGAAGGAGGAAGGCACTCAGAGTCGGTTGTTGAGAGTGGGAAAGGGGGTTATGGGTGGGGTTTTGGTGGGATGATTGGGTCTATTTAACCCCCAGGAACAGAGTGCCCCCCTTCATCCCTATGCAATGCCAGCATCCACCCCCACCCCATCCCATCCCACTCCCCCCCATGCTTTGTGAGCCCCACACTGAGCTCCTCCCTCTTCTGTCACCCAGCCATTCCGCTTTGCTTAGCACACACAATGGGTGCTCCATGCTCGGCCTCCTGACGCTGCATTCTGGCTGCGCACTAGGGAGCAAGCTGGTGAAGAGGGCCTACTGACCTATAGGGGGGTCGGTAGAAGCATACATCATATGACTAAATGCCATCCTGGGAGCACTCTGGCACCAGACCAAAACGCTGCACACACATATGGACCACACAAAGCAAGTGCCATCTGAATAAGAACGTGGCACTTGGCAACTCAGAGACTTTATAGCGTGTTATTCAGCAAAATCAAGAAGAGAAATTTTAAAGTTACCTCTTTGCATAAAGTTTATACCAGACCAAAATATGGACAAAGGGGATAAAGGAGAATGTAAATTGCATGAATGAGTGAATTGGAGTGAAATACTCTACTGAATCTCTTAGATGGAACCATAGGTATACAAAGTACACAAGATATTTTTAATATTTACTTCCTCTCTATTAAGGTCAAATTAAAAAACCCGACTGCAATTTGCTGAACTTTCGCCCAAAACCTTTGTCCCTGTAATCGTCCCTCAACTACATTTTAAAAGAAAATCTTTAAATCTTTCTGTGGTGTACACAAAGCTCATGATGGGGTGCCTATAGGCAATTCCTCACTATCCTACCCCAAACATCTGTGCCAGAGGTGCAAACAGATGCCACGCACATGCTATGTCATGCTAAGTTAATCCCACTAGTGTTTGTACATGTACAAGAGAGAGAGTGAGTGTGTGTGGTGTGTATGTGAGAGATTAGAGGAGAGTCTGGAGTCAGACATCCAAAGTGCTTGTTTGTTCGCCTATATTTCACACCACAGTGACATCTTTAAGACCAGACAGGCCTGACTGCTTCTCCCTCTCTTTGACATTCGGAGGGAAACCAAGGGAGCTGGGGAAGGTACAGGAGGGGGCTGAATTATATGCAAATGACCCCCCCACACACACAAAAAAAAGGGCATCCGAATTTTATGGGGTTAGAATTTAGTTCATCTAACCTAAATAATCAAATGTGGGAATGAAAAAGAAAAAAGTCCCCTCCCTGCATACTCCACTACATCTCAAATGCTGTAATCCCCTCCCCAAATCAACAATATCATCTCTGCTCCCATTAACTCACCCCTAGCTCGAGAGAGCAACAGGATGAATAGAGGATCAGTGGAAATTGCTAACAGAGCAAGAAGAGGAGGATGAGGATAAAGCGTAATGAGGAAGGCAGAGAAAGACTTCATACCTGATCAGGCAGAGCGATCGGCTCCTGATTACGACACCGTTTTCCCAGCAGGCCCACTGCCTCATCCAGAGCTGCTGAATATGGAACAGACAGCCGACCAATCCTGGCGTCACTTTCTCTCACCTAATGACAGAATTAAGGCTATTTAGAGCCATTTTCTCATAGTTTATGGGCTTTTCAGAACACACTTTGCCATGAGAAAACTCTGTTCTGTATTATAGTGTGGGAGGTCTAGCATGCGATGTTGCAAAAAGCATTGTGTGACAGAACATAGCATTACACTGAGTTAGTGAGATGGCTGCATTCTGACAGGCTCTGAAAGCATTCCAGACTCAAAATAGTGCCCCATACAGTGATAATTTGCAAAGGATTCATATCTTTAACTGACTCATGCCATTTTAGGCAAAGGAAGATTATCAATTCTGTCTGCATTTTAAGTATTTGAAAATAGCTTACATTCCATAGAAAGAAGAAGGCATGACAAATACAGAAAACTACCTTCTTTTGTAAAGCTCCTAAACTTGCAATAATTCTTTGGCTCTTTGAGTTTTGATTTACTTTGAATGAATCAGAAGGGCAAATACAAATACAAATGGTTATGTCTCTTAGGAAGACTCAAAGGAAAGAAGAAGGTGGAAAAATCCCCAAAACACGGTCAAAAATGATTACAGAAATACAGTACAGAGAACATTCTTATATCAGTCTGTATTTCCCAAAATGTGTTCATTTCCTCAACGAAGAAAACAGCTGCAAATGTGTTTAGGATGACAATTTTCTTTCATAATGAGACATGATGGATTTGAGTTATATTCTGTCATGGTCTAGAGCTTGCCAACACTCAGGTCTGTTTCTTCTTACCCAAATACCTGCACATGTGAAAAAAAATTCAAAGGAGGAGGAAGAGGAGGTGAAAGGAAAGTGCAAACTAAATTTCACTCTCTCTGGTCAGTGATTGCACAGGAGAAAGTGAACAGGTCTCTAGCTGGACACACACACACACACACACACACACACACACACACACACATACACACACACACAGGGCACATGGCTGGGGGTGTTGGTGTAGGTGGGCTAAGCTGCTGGAGTTCATTCTCTAGAATCAGTGGAGGAGTAATAATGATGAAAGGCTAAGACACCACCACACTGAGCTACTCATGCAGCTGTGCTCAGTGAAGACTAGTCTAGAGATTATATTTTTTTTATCAGATATCCACATGTACACAGAATCACTCAAATTAGAGAAGCCAAAATTTATGTAAAGATGGGCTAGTCACTAGGTGACATACAAATCCCTTAGTTGCCTTAAATCTCAAACATTGACCTTTGTGCAAGTCTGTGAAGTTGCTGTCACTGTGTTTCCCTCCATAAGCAGGAGAATGCACCCAACCAAAGCCCTTTTTTACATCTCAACGGGCTTAAGCTGAAATACTAATGACTACCTGTCAAGAGACGGCTAAGTAGACGAACAAAATGAAGGCCGCTGAGCATGTGGGAGTCTATGAGAAACGGCAGTATAAATATTTTGATTAGACAACACATGGGTTTGTTTTGGAATTTGCAAAGTAAAACATTGGTAATTAGAAGCTGTCATTTTATTTTGATCATCAAATTTTTAGATCATCTCCGACGAGTGTCAGAAATTCATTTTAGATACAGGACACTATTAAGCAGCACAACAAAACTTATGTGACATAAACATAAGGTACCTGAATAGGGAATAAAAATGCTAGCCAGACAGTGTGTGTTTGGATGTGAACCTCTTAAACTTTACCCACTATTTAGAGGTTGCATTATTAGAGATGGTTTTGGAAGAAATTTCTACGTCAACCAGCTTACACACGCACACCTGTTATGTTAACACACCTTTAGGGACAGGAATAACAAGATGCTCAAGATGAAATGTCTCATTAGACAAGATGGCACCATCAGGCTATGTGGGAATATCGCTCTTCTAGATGAATGTTTTCTGTATCACTTTATTGTATACTTACTATCAACAAGTCACGAGTCAAGTTGAGAGAGAAGAAATAAATAGGAAAAGGGAGGGGGGGATGCATAGAACTCATAAAGCTCGTTCAGATTTACATGACAACTTAAGAGAAATGCTTTTTTATGACTCATTCAGGCCCTAAATCACTTCTTTCCCACTTTTTTTCTCCCATCGCCTTGGCTATTAAATCACCATCTTGACCCGCTGACCCAGGGCCCAGGCTGTAAAAAAGCCCCCTGCAGGTCACAGGGCTGATTGGAGCATTTGAATATGAAATGGCCTCGGCAGGGCATGGAAACAGCCTGGCAAGGCGAGAGCCATGCTGACCCCCAAGCGAGGGGCCCACCGATCAGTAGCTCCAAGGAGAGGGGTCTCTCTCTCTCTCTCTCTCTCTCTCTCTCTCTATCTCTCTCTCTCTCTCTCTCGCTCTCTCTCTCTCTCTATCTCTCTCTCTCTCTCTTGCTCTCTCTCGCTCTCTCCCTCTCTCTCTCTCTCTCTCTCTCTGCCTACTCCCTCACTCATTCTGTGTGGATTTACTTGGCCTTGAGGAGGGGAGGAAGAATGAGAGGGGATGAAGGGAACAAGTGAGGGAAAGGAGAAAGAGAAGGGGAGAATTTGAATAAGAGAAGAGGCGATTCCCGTTAGCATAACAAAGGAGGCCGCCATCGTCCCTGATTGGTGTCACAGTGCGGCTCTATAGCTGACCAGGCCCCCTGGGTGGGTTGATGTGTGGAGCTCAGGCATGTTTATGCATCCAAGGTGTGATATTTGCCAGGGGTGGAGGGACAGGGAGCTTGCACCAAGTAGTCTCAAGTTTTTGGGACGAATTTTTGGGGTGAAAAGCACATAATTCTAAAGAACAAAGATAACAAAGATTTGTAAATGCAGCCTCTTGCACTCAGAATCCTACAGAGAAGTCATTTTCCTTTGAACCATGGCGTGACGGTTAGAAGGGAATAACTGTCACTGGTACTAAATGGAAATGATATCCTTAACAACCTGTTCTTTAGTACGAACTTTGTGTTAATTTCATAAATAGAGGTTGATTTTCTCTACTTAACGCACTAGTCGCTTTATCACAAAACATCTCTGTTTGCACTCAGTAACAGATTATATTGTTACACTTTCCTAATTATTCATTATTATACCACTAAAGGCAATGTCTCATCTGGACAATTTACTCTCTACAAATTTAATCACATCATATTTTACAATGCTTTATAAACTTTACTCTTATATCATTAGACACATTTAAATTAATATTATATTTATCGGGTAGTTTTACGGAGAGGCATAAGATTGTCTAATTGTGTTGGGTGTAGTCTAATAAACAATGCCTTTAATTTCGCTAATTTGTACTTGTCTTGTGTGTACAGTGTATTTGTTGTTAATCAAAATGCTATACAAAAACAAGAACTGATAAACAGAAGATGGGACATATCTCGCTGTCACCTCTTATTGCTATCATGTAATCCACCATGTGACAAACAAGGATCCTGTACAACAGGACTTAAAATACGTTTAAATGCCACTTTAGGGATTTTTAAAATGCCCTTAATTCCATTTTGACAAGCAGCACCTTAAGGCAAAACCTGCATCACTACACATGACACGTAATGAGATGAACGGCAGACAAGTAGGACAGGGGAGGACCTCAAAGCACTCGATTCATGTCTGGCCTTCGTCTTTATGTCGTATCGTTCCACCTACAACGAAAGTTTCTCAATACCTTTAATTGTCCCAGGAGAGCTGAGACAGAGCTAGTGTGCAGTGAAAGAGCATGCCATTTAAATCATTAGAAAAATCTGAACATTGTCATGATTTGCTCACACGCCAAAAGTATATTGTATGCCATAAATACAAAACAACATTAAACCGGTCCTGAGGAAACCAGATATAGCAAAAAAAAAAAAAAAGTTAATTTTGTGTCTCAAACTAGTGAGGTAGTACAAATTTTGCTTGTAATTTGCTTGATTTCAACAAGGCCATTAATTATTTAAGAGCTGATTTTAATCTTCAGATTATTTCACCAGAAGCCTGTTGTATTGATATCCTGCAGCTTTACATACAGAATTTAGTTCTATAACCTCATTTAGCCACAGCCTTTATCATTCAAGAGGGTTTAATATTTCTAATTACATGTCAAGTAGCAGACCCTGCTAGACCACAGAACTTAGCAATAGAGCTCATTACTGATCCACTGCGGCTCACAAAAGCTTTATTGAAACATGCTTATTTTCTTATTTACATATTGTAATAGAAAAATATGAGATTCTGATCAGGTTATTCGCCCATAATTCATCACTTCCGTATATTATAAATATAAATATTTGAAGATGGAAGAAGAATTGAATAGGGAAGTGAGCAGCTATAGACTCATCTGATGACCTCTAATCCTCCAACATACACAGTATGAACCGTGCTAACCCCCCAGAGACATTAATCAATTTACAACACAAGGATTCAACTAATAATACCTAACTGTTCCCGAGAGGAAAACCTCATTACTTATGAAAATTTCTTACAAATGTTTCATTTGTAATACAAATGCTCTTTAAAAACATTGTGTAAATAATTCATATATGAAGTTCTTTTCTTAAAGAATCTAGCCTTTGGTCTGGATTTGGAAGAAAACAAGGCACTTTAGCACACTCATGCTGAATGACTCTAATGCACCTCTACATTCTCCTGACAATACAGATATAATAAGAATCTGTCACATGAAGTAAGACGTGAAATGTTCTTTGTCCATCTGTCAATCTCTGTTTCATCTCAATGTCTCCGGCTAACACTAATCAATATTTGTGGCCTAGTTGGGAGCCGTAATCACACACCATCACGCCGTACCCTGCAGCTCCTTAACCTTTGTTCTGTCTGCATTGTTTCTTTACAGTACCAAATTTGTTCCACTGTCACTGGGCATATGTGTCTCACTTCAGCTCCCGAAAAAACTGTTTTGAGTTTGTGCTCCATGATGAGTGAAACACAAAAGGACATATAGAGAGTAGTTAATGTATGGCTGAACATATTGTATGCTATGTTTTTTTTGCATGCCAGCCACAGCTAAGCATCCGACTTTTGTGCTTTACTCATACCACTAATTAAATTCTCTTACTAATGACAAGGGCAGAATATCTCTAGAATAAACAAAGCGAATAACACAATTCCTGAAACAACTTGACTTTCATCATGTCTTCATTCACTAATCTATAATATTTTAACGGCTCTATGAGATTTGTCTTACTTACACAGAGAGTTCTAAAGCCAACATCTAGTATTAAATAAACAATTCCAAATGATGTTCACAATGACAAAAAACACGGTCGATGACTGGAAAGTCATTAGATGTGTTTGTATAGAGTATGCATTTGGGTGCTGCAATTCAAACCTTATTGGGTTTTTTTTTTCTCATTTACACAACTGTTTAATCTGATTAAATTCTGTGCTGGAGGATAACCAGAATAGTACCAAGCCCTGGCTAATTATACCACAAAAGAAAAATCTTCAAAGAACTTCCTAAATGCAGAGATACAGATCTATCTGTAAACAAATGATGTTTGATAAATCAGAGACTACAAGATTATGATCAACACACACATGCATGTTACATAGTCATCTGGCATCTGTAGAATGTAATTTCTCTCTTGAGTTATTTCTAATCTGGTCATCTTCTATGAGTCTGTTACTAATACACCAATCCATTATGTTTATTTAGGTTTATCTGTATTCTAAGCGTCTATGAGCACCTGCTCTGGTCCTCTGATTAGATACATTTTCTGATTAGGTCTGGGTTTATATGTTCATTTGCCACTGGCTGAAATGTGACGGCTGCTAATATTAGCGCAGGTTTTTGCACCTGTGCTCTTTTGCTGAACCTGACAAGGAGCAGCAGCTAACTTTTATTCCTCCCACTCTGCATTCTTTGCGGTTGCTATACGATGGTACTCCAACCGCGGATATTGTTAACTGCAGACATCAGAGGAACAGGACAAGCAAGCTGGCACACATCCGCCCATGTCAAAGCCAAGATTAAATCCAACTGCCAGGAGAGGTTATGACCTGAAAAATCTCTGGAAAAAAAGAAAAATTACTACCTTTCATTGCATTGTGAATTTTAAGTCTATTTATAGAACAGGTGCAGTGCTTCAAGATCAATTAAGTTGTTCTAAAATGTAGAAAGTATGTATTCAATATATATATATATATATATATATCACAGTATAATAGTTTATGGTAGACACCCAGTGGCCTCATTTATAATTCTGGTTAGTGAAAGATAGATGTAAGTTAGAGAAGTGAGCACAGGGATAACAACCATAGGCCTGAGAGGTGGAATCTGCACCTAAATAAAGTGCAAAAGAATAGCCAGCTCTGAGAGGTGGGGATGAGTCAGTGAGGGTCAGCTGAAAGCCCTGACCCCATAAGGATTGGATGCCATTTTCCCACGGCGGGAGCTGATCTGAGAGGGTCTCATTAACAACATCTGCCCCAGTTCAGGGGGGATTAACCCAGCCCTCAAGCTTTTGCAACCCCCTATTCTCCACTCCACTCCACTAGGCTGTCAGTCCCACAGCCAACAGCAGCCTCTGTCCAGTGGACAGACCTGACAGCACTGCCTACAGACAGCCTGCTCCCCCAGAATTCCACTCTGATCATCCCTCATCTACAGCTGCAAGCACTGCCCTGACACCATTGGAATACTACAGAACCAGTTTAGATGGTTGTCTGTTTACACACATCCAGTGTTTTGACTTCTGATCTCTAACCTAGTATATGCAAATTGAAATTAACGCATAACACATAATGATTTCAGGCGAGGCATTCCCTGTCCAACCTGTAGGTCAAGCATAACCAAAATAAAAGTTTATCATGAAGATTCCATTAACAAATGGCACAGGGAATGTTGTATATAAAAGCATGAAGGAAATAATGCTGTATGAATTGTGCAGGACTGAGTAAGGAATAATTAGGATGGTTTAGAGAGAGGGGGTTAAACAAACAGCCCCAGTGAGGTCATACGCAGATGGAAGTGAGGATATGCCTGTACTTGCTGAGTGGGCACAGCCATGCTTCACGTAACTGTGGAGTGATAATGTGTGTGTGTGTGTGTGTGTGTGTGTGTGTGTGTGTGTGTGTGTGTGTGTGTGTGTGGAAGGGGCCTCTCTTGGCAGTTAGGATGGCTCCTGTTTTTCTCAGATTTTTACATATCCAAAGGGGCCCACTGTCTGTAGCTCATGGGTTAACTACTGCACTCTGCTTCTGCTACACCCAAAAAAAGCCTTTTAAATGTTTTTCATGAGTAATGAAAAAAAAATTATTAAACTCTAATGTATTTGCACAGAGTGTGTTAACTTCCCTAGGAGAAAATGCTTACTTTTGTGATAACAAATCAAGACCTCTTTTTCGAAGATCTGATTGAAGACTGAGTCTGAAGTTATTGAGCCATAAAGAAGATACAACTTTTTAACTTTTAAGATTTTTTTTTTAACTTTTAAGATTTGTTCACTGATATGTATATTTATCTTTAAGAGATCTTTAGATCTTTATAATTCAAAGGTCTTAAAAGATGCTATTTCCTATTCTATTTTTTCAAAATACCTTTTTAACCCATTTGGAAATAAGTATATTGCTGTTTCTGCTTAGAATATTCAGCAGGTTTGGTGTCTATGCACCGAAGTATAAAACTGAAACAATGTTACGGACTCAGTCCATCTCATCCAAACGTCTTTGAATCACTTATTCTCTGTGCTCGAACCTGCTCAGTCTGTGCTAAGTCATGCAGCCAAAGCAGCTTAATTGCAAAAAAAAAAATGATCTGGAGTGTGTGATTAGCTGACAGGCAGCCACCTTCGCACTAGAGTGATTTAAGACCAAGCTAGGGAATGCGGGGAGGTCCTAATCTAATCTCCTGTCATCCATAGAGGTGCAGTGGGCTAATCCCAGGGGCACATTGAGGCTGCGGATCAAACCCCAGCAGTGTGTGTGGGAAGGCCGTCAGCCTCAGCAGAGTTCTCTCAACTGCCCAGGGAAAGTGCAGCAGGGGGCCTTGCTGTGAAGGTGTCAGGTGCAGCAGCAGCAGCATTAGGCTAACATAGCACAGTAGACAGAGAGCTGTCACTCTCATTTAGCAAAAATCACAACCTTGAGGAAATGTGACAAATAAGAGATGTGCCCTGAGAAGCAGGCCTACATCCAACATGGTCTGAAATTAATTTAAATTAATAGGGGTTAATAAATTATTAAGTTAAATCAATACTATTTACTCTTTCTTCTATTTTTTTGTTAGTGTTTGCATGAGTTTAACACTAACAAAACTGATGCAATTTTTGTAGATCCTGTGAGTCAAATTTAAACTGCAGGGGGAAAATTATATATATATACTTTTTATTCAAGGAACACATAACGTAGCCTCAAAGTAAGTAAGAGACTGGTTCTCAAGGCATACATCTTTACCATAAATATGGTCCTCTATTATTACATAGAATATAAGTGTCACTGAGGGCTCCAAAGCAGTGCTAAACATATGTACTCATTAAGTTTAACTTATAGAAAATGATCTTAGTGACTTCACTTGAACAATATAACCTGATAAATTGTCAGAATTATGAAGTCTTACACATTTACAGAGACTGTAAACTTTTTTCTTCAGCAGGGCAACTGTATGAGATGTAAATTGTTCAATCTGTATAATAACAAGCGAAATCCTTAATGTAGGCAGTTTGTATAGTAAGTGTGATCTAACTAAGTCCTCTACAGAAGGAGCTCATTTATTAAGGCAGAAAAAAAATCAAGAGACAATAAGAAATGAAAGTCCTGCTGCGTTTATTTGTTTTGAAGCTACAGTGATGGAATATAGCACTAATTCTCTGTTAGACAGTGACTAACAAAACAACCTTTGTCAAGTAAATTATATATATATTATATATATATATATATATATATATATATATATATATATATATATATATATATATATATATATATATAATATTTAATGATGATAACCACACTGCGCCATATCAACAAGTGTCTTTTGGAAAATAGTCGTCAGTTTTTGGGGGTTAATATTTAATTATTAGAATGACGTTTGATTGTAGATTATGAAGTTTTATATGAATAGCACATCTTTGTTCATTTATTTAGAATATATTTAACAATTCGATTTTCGTTATGATGTAACCATAGGCTTTATTATTGTGGAAAAACAATGTTGTTTCCCAGATATTAATTACATTATTTGATTTAAAAAATAAAAAAAGGCTTTTCAGCTAAGGCAGAAATGTAGTTAAGCCTGCTTTAGATTTAACATCATTTGCAGTTGAAGCAGCTGCCCATTGGCAGGGCGTGTTGGATTTATACCTCATTTAACACATCACTATATATTACTATTTCCGCATCGTAGTTTTTTTTTTTTTGTTTGTTTTTTTTTAAAAACCATCAGATTTGCATAAATTACAAAGAACCCGAGGTATTTTTCCTCGCACCAACAACACGGCAACGTGTGTCACCGAAAAACACCAGTGAAAATAAATATGTGTAGACGTGATTGTTGTTTTGTACAAATTTATTCGGCATTTGAGAATAGAGGATGGTCTTAAAATAAGCAGAAACGCCAGTTTAAATAAAACTCTCCGTCCCACAAAAATAGGTTAAACTGATACTGTAAAAACATCACAGAAAAGAAGCTTCACACAAACAAACTGAAACGAAAAGTGAACAAACGAGACATAAACACTATGGATCACAAACTTTAAAAAAAAAGTACTATAAATAAAACAAACTTCGCGCTCGCGACCAGCACAGTTATTTCATTTCAGTGTAAAACTAATACAGAAACGAAAACAGAAACAAGACTACACAGGTGTGGACACAGCCAACAAAACTGACATTCTACAAATTAAGTGTAAACATTAAAATGAGCAAATATACTCTTCCTCCAGTGTATTTTTTTTTTTCTGAAATTACAACAGCCTCTTCGTGAAGCCACGTGCCTATCTTTTCATAGAGGAGATCTGACTGCATTTCAGTAGTCAGAAGTCAGAAGTCCGATTTTCCTGCACACACGTTGATTGCGTTAGCTTAGGATATAAAAAAAAGCTCCTTTGCAATGCATGTCTAAACCGAGAGCAACATTTAGTTCGTGATATGTCATAAACTTTCAAACGGACAACTCATTGAGAGTAAAATAGTTTCAATCTTTAAAAAAAAAATGAGCTGTAATTTTTTTCTCTTTTTTTCAAATTATAAATGTTCAAGTATCCGAAGTACTTAGTCCTTTTTAACCCCCCACCCCTTTCCTCAAAACCCCTAAAATATGAGTCTTAAATGTGGGTTAGGGGTAATGCGCCATTCAGCATCTCAACTCTACAACCCCTAAAACACGAGTCTCTTAGGTGTATTTCAGGGGCAGTGTTTCCTTCACTCTGTCGGCTCCATACTCCTGCACTACCCCTAAAACACGAGTGAGTCTGTTAAATGTGGGTTAGGGGCAGTGTTCCGTTCACCCCGGTCCCCGCGCTCTGGTAGTGTGGATGTACGCTGTGTAAGCGGCTGCTCTGGAGTGTGTTGTGATCGGCGCTGTCTCCTCCGGGCGGCAGATACATGCTGATCATGTCCCTCAGGTCTCCGAGGCAGGCGCGCTGTGAGTGTGAGGCGATGGCAGGAGGTGGCGAGCTGGGCTCTGTCTTACATACGGAGGCCACGGAGCCGAGGCCCACTGCGCCCGGGCTCTGCTGCGCGTACGACACGCCGCTGTACGTGGACGCCGCGCTCATGTAGGTCTGCGCCGTGGACATCATTGGGTACTGCAGACCCGCCGTCATGTCGTAACGGTGCATCTGTTGCAGAGGTGGTGGGCTGCTCATGCCGTGGTGCTGAGGGTAGGCCAGCTGTTCCTGAACCAGCGAGTACGCGCCGTTCGTCCAGCCGTTGGCCACGTGGGCGTAGCCGTCCATGCGCTGGTGGCCCACGGACACGGCGCTGTTTACTGCGCCCGCACCGGGAGCCAAGAGGCCTCCGGGTAATGAGTACTTGTCTTTCTTCAACAGGGTCTTGGTCTTGCGCCGCGGCCGGTATTTGTAATCCGGGTGCTCCTTCATGTGCATGGCACGCAGGCGTTTCGCCTCGTCGATAAACGGCCGCTTTTCAGCGTCGGTGAGCAGCTTCCAGTCTGCACCCAGGCGTTTGCTGATCTCGGAGTTGTGCATCTTGGGGTTCTCCTGAGCCATCTTCCTGCGCTGGCCGCGAGACCACACCATGAAAGCGTTCATGGGCCGCTTCACACGGTCTTGATCGCTCCCGCCGCCGCTCTTCCCGCCCGGTCCCGAGCCCGCATTTGACTGCGGTGGCAGGGGACTTTTTAACTCGGTTTCCATCATGTTATACATTCAACCGACTTTTCTGAAGCGCCTATCAAGCCTAAAAAAGAGTTAACGCTTCTTCTACAAAAGTAGGAACCTAGTGCGCGAAAAGTTTACAAGGAAAAAACTTCTATTTAAAAAAAATACGCAGTTGTCAAACGAACAAACTTTGTGTGTAAAAGACAAAAAGTGTGTTTTTTCCTAAATAAATCTACCGGGTCCGTGCGTTCCTCTCCTCTACAGCTCCTTGTGCTTTGCTCTGCTGTGCCACAGAACTCTGCAAACTTGGGCGCCAATCTCAGCTGTTAATAGAGGCTCGACCATGTGATTTGGATTGACAGCATAACAATACGCCTTAGAGCTGACCAATCACAGCGCAGCTCGCGCTCTGCCGTCCCAACAGCGCGCTCCAGCCTCCCCTGAGCTCAGTGTCGGGCTTCAGCTTTCGCCCGAGTTTACTGATCCATCCGGGAGGCCAAATACTGCGCATTTTAATCCGACATAGTCTGCGAAAGGTTATGTAGAGCCTTTCGAAAAACATGTAACATTAAAACTAGGTTTTTTTTTGTACGGTTTCACACAGACACCGGAAAAATTCAAAGCATTTGTTGGTTAAAATGAAGAGACACCTAAGTTCACTAAGTCATGAATTAAACGATAGTGACATTTTTTCCAAAAACAAATCGAAATAGTAAATGGTTTCCAAAAAAGTTATTAAAACGCCTAAGCCACTTCACTTACAGTTGTTGAAATCACGGTTAGACTGTCCTTTATTATCTGGTCAGGTTACATTCACTGCTGTTCGGGTAATTTAATAAACCTCACTATTATTATTATTATTATTATTATTATTATTATTATTATTATTATTATTATTATTATTATTATTGTTATTATTATTAACATAGATTATTGTATACAGCGCTTAGGATTTATTGACCAAAGGGGGAAAAACGGGATATTTAGAACTAAATTCTGTCCTATATAAAAGTTCTCTCTCTCTCTCTCTCTCTCTCTCTCTCTCTCTCTCTCTCTCTCTCTCTCTCTCTCTCTCTCTCTCTATCAAAACAAACAAACAAACAAACAACAATGTAAGTGGAAGAAAGACTTGAAAAGAATCACTGCTTTAAAAATGGTGTAAATTGTAGTAGTACAACAACAACAACAACAACAACAACAACAACAACAAAATAACTACAACAATAATAATAATAGTAGTAATAATTGACCGTCATATTATTCTAGCTATTATTCTGGGAATTTGTAGAAATATGTAGTAAATGTCTAAAATGTCACACAAACTATTTAAAATTAGAATTGACAAAACAGCAGCAATAAGCCGCAAATTATATTTTATAACAGTCAGTTTTTAAAGGAAAGTCCAAAGTAATTTCACTTTATTTAACGGGATGGCACGAATGTCCTTACAACCAATTCATCCCTGTGGTGGAATAAACTCGCTCAGATCGCGATTTTTGTCCACAGCTTATATTAAGTTTCGGGAGTTGCAGGAGCTGATTTGTAAGCACTAAGTCTGCGAGCGCAATTAAAGCATAAATTAGCATGTGTGAAATGAACGATCGTCGTCATATAAAAGCTACAGCTATTAAATCTGAGTCTACAAGAGATACTAAGTACTACATACTTACATGGTACTACATGGTGCATTATCGCCCCCTAGTGGGAGAAACTGTAGCCAGCTGTTTCAGATCAGAAGTTTTAGCGAGGATTAATGGGAATAATATGTTTCATGCTCATGCTCCTGTTTTTAAGACATGTTCTTGCTTTATTGCAAGTCTTTTACGCCATACGCTTATTAATGTATGTCTGAATTACAGTGCGTGTGTGTGTGTGTGTGTGTGTGTGTGTTGTGATTTATTAACCCAGGGGGAGTTTGCACTGATCTCTCGCCTCGGGCAAACTTTACACCTGCAAATGATTACAAGCACCCATCGAGTAGGGCGTCAGTTAACACACGTAGTGACTGCAAGATTCACTCCTCGGAGTGTGAACGATTAAAGTGCTGAATATTCAGAATGGGCTTTTAGCACCGCACACTAATGAGCCCTCATGTATAGGCTCATCAGGCTCCTGAAAGTTTCACCGTAGTCTACGTGCGACCTCAACTGGCCTGCCCATGCTTCATCTAAACGTTTTTTTTTCTGTTTTCGGGTTAATGTTATTGCCCTTTGTATGTAAAAAAAAACAAAAAAACAAAACAAAAAAAAAAACACAGACCTGTGTGTCCTAAATACAAAGTACTAAAAAAGTCGGGGATGGATAGAAGAAAGATGTTTATAATTGATAGTCACGAGACATTCAAAACATTAGCTAAAATATTATATATTTATTATTATGAAATATATATATATATATATATATATATATATATATATATATATATATATATATATATATATATATATATATATATATATATTTCATCAAAGCACTATTAAAACTGCACTGAAGCATTTGTTATTTTGTGTACCTCTTTAACAATTAAAAAGGTTAATTCCGCGGATTGAATGACCATCACCGTCTTGGTAATATTCCCGGTCTTCATTATAGGAGGTAAATTCTAATCTAAGTAGGTGATTTGTCCGAGCGAGATCAGACCGCATGAATGTGAATGCAGACAGCCGGACCAGGAGGCCGCCGTCACCAAATGTCTAATTAGCGCGCAGGGTTTAACCCAACTCGTTTCACCACACCGCTGATTTCTCGGAGTGCTCTCAGGAACACATCCTCTTGTAATCTGCTTATGGAAATAGAGAAGACAGCGGGAGAAGGAAAACTCCACGTTACCCGGGGGCTTGGTAATGAGGACCTGCGCTTGCCCAAATTTCTTAATTAACGAATGCTACAAAACAGAGGACCACCAGCAAAGCGCGCCAACTCCTTTCACGGCTATGAAGGCCAAGCAATGGCGTTTTCAATTAGTGTACTGTAGAGAGCAGGCTATTCCAAAAGTCTCTTGAATTATTATATTTGTGCAACCTGGATTACAGATTAAAAATCACATCATACATTGTAATTAAACAAAGTGATAATCAGTTTGCTTTAACTGAGAAATTGCAGATTTTTAGTCAACTTCAATAGATGAATACAGCCAAAATATTTGCCCATTCTTAACCACATTTCACCTATACTCCTAATAACTGCTTATTTTTTTTAATAGCAATAAATTGTCCCGAAACAAAAGTTTCCACGCTTCTTCAGTAATCATTAAATGCCCATTCATTAGCTAATAGGATAAACATTTAAGCAGAGCAGAATTAAACCGGAGAGAGGACTGAACACAAAAAGCACAGGGAAATAATAAGGGAGAAAAGGGTGCAATTAGGCTGTAATCGTTTTGATAATTTTTCAGATATTTATAATTATTATTGTAAACGTGTACATTTTTTTTGTTTCATTTCATTTCTAAACTTTCTGCAGTCTAAAAAATGTTTTGATATCTAAACAGTAATATAGACTGAAATGTGTGAGTTCAACAAATCCCGACCTGCTGTTAACATATTGTCTGCTTGTGGATGAAATAAATAAATAAACAAAAATAAGAAAACATCTGTCTATTTATTTCTGTGTTAAGTTCATATCTGAAACAAGGTCGTGCAGAAAGCCAATTAACAAAGAAAAATATGTATATTCCCTGCCACTGTACCACTGAAATGGAAGCTAATATTGAGGGTGTGTTTTTTGGATTTCCATACATGTGCTGTAAGTCTGTTTGTGATGTTTGTGTCTCCTGTGCTTTACACACAGGGAATATCATATTCTCCAGTCTTTTCACATCCCTCAGCTACTTTCCTTTGCTGTATTATCTCATGCTCCATTATTCTTCCCTCTATTAATAAAACCTCTTTTTAATCCATGTCCTAAAACCCGTGTATCTTTTTAACTTTTTTTTTTGTCAGGTCCCAAAAACAAATAAAATTTTTTTAATAGTAAAAAAAATCATATATATATATATATATATATATATATATATATATATATATATAATATATATATATATATATATATATATATATATATTAGAATATACAAAATTATATATATAATATACAAAATTATAGAATTACAAAATTACTATACAGAATTCTATTGATCATTGATGCTTGTCGATTAACTTCGAACCTGAAATATTTTAATTTACAATTGCTAAATCCTGAAATGCTTAAGAAAAATAAAACATCCACTTATGCATTATTTTCAGCCGCATTTTACAAGGAAATCGTTTTAAACGGGTTGAAGGAAAGATGTCAGGTGACAAATCAATAAGCTGTTTAAAAAGAGTGTAAATAGCACTCAGTCAGTTATCATGCAAATGCTGCCATAACACATCAGTCGTAATTGATTTAGAAAGAGGTTTCACAATCTCCCTAATAGGACATAATTATGTACATTAATGTTAATTTTAAATAACGCCGTCTGTGCAAATCCCTTTGGGGATCCATTCAGTTTGTCTATTAATACAAGCAGCCTGCTTGAACTGCACATGAATGAAGGGGCCACCTCTGGCATATGGTTTTCTCTGCTTCAGATGAGTGTTTTTTTTTTTTGTTTGTTTGTTTTTCTTTTTCTTTTTACTGGAGATGGGACTTACAAGTCTGTCTGGAATGGACTGTCCAGATTTAGGATAAATCTTTCATAAAGCACTTGCACCATACTGGGTGAACACTGATGCATATAGGTACTGATGTGTATCAACACTAGAATAAAATTTCGGAATGCATCTTTATCTCACTGGCTTCATTCTTCTTCCTCGTATTTTCACATATATTCTTTAGCATTCTTTATATGTACTTTAACAATAGAAACAAACATGTTGCGTTCATCATTCAGAGTCTAAACACTCAGAAACTGTACCTGTACTTGTCACCAGGGACACCCTGAACATTTAAATGTTTGTATTGGGTTTGCTGTTGGGTCATGTGAGAGCATAATTATATTAAATTGACAGTAGTTCCCCATGTTCCATTACTGCCTTCTCCATATTAGCTTTTAACTGCCTTTTGTGTAATAATGTCAGTACTGGCATTGTACCATAAATGCATGGAACCCTTTTGACAGCTCAGAAACACACCTGTTTTATGATTCAACTCACCTGTTTTATGTGAGCACATCTTGAGAGTAAGTCTGCTCGCAGGGCCGGGCATGACACAGATATCAACCGTCACTGTTAAAAAAAAAGGAAAGAAAGAATTTGCTCGAGGATAAATCTATGGGTACACAAAAGTTACTATTCATCTTTTATCAATATGCAGGAATAAAACATTTTAGAAATGTATATAAAATATTTTAATTCTGTTCACAAAAAAATGCAATATATCTGCACACAAAATATCTGTACTTGGCTGCTTTACAACAAACAGTTAAAGGATCCACCACAGTACCTGTCACAACACTCCCCATCTGAACATGAAAAATTCAATTGGGAACATAAAAGGTGCCTGACCCTGACAACTCTTTTTCTTGGCAAACCAAGCATGTCTTTGTTCATTATTTCACAAAACTAGCAGAAGTCTGACAATGGCTGAGCGCGCAGTCTTTGCTGTAATCTTTCTAATCCACCAAATGAAGCATGAACAGGAGCTCTCTGCTGCACGTCCGAAGCACTAAACGTGTACATCTTCAGCTTTATCACTTAGCCCCACCACACACACCGCTCAAGCATTTACATAGCATGTAACACAAAAAGGTCAACAGTGTCTGAGAAATGCATCTAACAAAAATACAAATAAAAGAAAACATGCATGTTTACAAATGTATATGTTTTATAGGTTGTTACTAATGAAGATCTGGATCACATGATTATTAGATCATCTAGTATATATGAATTTGCTCTTCCTGTAAGTTTATATTAGAATAACAGTCATTGAACAGTCATTAAATGATAAATCGGATTAAGGCATCATGAGGCTAATGTGCTTACATTAACACACACAGACTGAATCTCTCTTTTGTGCCGCTTAGTGACTACATTTTTCTAAAATATCTTCAACTTACAGTGGAGAATTCTCAGCACAATATTAGTACCAGCGCATTTGGTACATGATGCGTTAAATGAAAATAGTTCCAAAACTACATTTATTCTTACAGGCTGAAAGCTCATTTCAATTAAACCACTGATTAAATTAAGCAGAAAATTACTATAAATATGGTTTTCCTGAGCCAGTGAGTTGTCAGTATTACAACGCATTGTGTTCAAATTAAGAGATAGCTTGCCCTGGTGACATCATCAGGCCATAGAAACGCAGATGCGTTGCCTCAGTGTTACTCTGTATTACTGTATTACTCTGTATCTCAATGTTGCTTCTGTTCTTAACGTGATTACTATGAATAATATTCACGTTATGCTTATATAGAGATGTGTCTTTCATTTATAGCAATATTTATTTATTTCGGGTTTAACAGAATACACAAGAAGGCGTAACTGTTGTTCTTTGTCAGTCAGATTGGAGACTGGATCAGAATGGTAATAACGTGACTGTCTGCAAGGCTAATTACAGACCTCATTATTTCCCATGTATCTTTAGAATCATTGGCATGTACTACAGTTTCTCCAAAACAATGGAAACTTTCCCCTTTTTTTGTTTAGCAGAGAGTGCTGAGTGGCCTGATTTTGCTATGCACAAAGCTGGGCAAAGCAGTTAGCTTTTGTTTTAAACATAATTGAGATCCAACTAATCTGGGTCCGCTTTAAAAATGAAACAGCCGCTTTGTAAAAGTCTCATTAGTTAAAGATAATATTATGGAGCAGTGCAATTAATTTGCAAGGCACATTCTTTAATTAATTATAATACTACAAATTTTGTAATATGATTAATGACGCAAAGTTGCTATCAGTAAATTATATTAAAATTAATATCTAAAGATAATACCTTGTGCATTAATTGCAGGAAGCGAGGCCACAGCAGCAGCAAAAGCCACCTGAGCTAATTATGGAAGGCAATTTATTAAATCATGGAGAACAAAACAAACAAGTATAAATTGATATATTAATCATAGGCTCCATTACGTCTAATCCAGGAGTGATTTGGGGTGAAAAAGACAAATCTGTGTTGCCTGCCAAGCACTCGATAATGGAGATACTGGTCATAAATTTAGCCTGCAAAAAGAGCCTCATTAAAAGAGGCGTAATTTAATTAAGAGTTATCCATCGCCCTCCAAATGTATTAATTACCTTGGGTGTGATGAGATGAGTTTTGGGGATTACTGATGAATTCATTATGGTCAGTGTTGTGAGAGTGCTGCGGACGCTGGTGGGAACCTGGTGCCGCTGACAGGATAATGGATTGTGGGGCTGGAGAAGACGATGGTCACCTTGCCAGAGGTAATACAGAGGAGGCTTAGAGCACTAGACCAGACCTTCAAGGGTGGCCATGTAGCCCTATAGTATAGTCCATAACATCCCAGACCACTGCAAATCAACATCAAATTCAACATCAAGCTAGAAACGACAAAGAGGTAACAGGCCAAATAGCTCAAAGGATTTTTGAATTACATACGTTTCGGCATATTAGTTGCTATTTTTTTTCTTTAACAGATGTCTCACTGCTCCTGAATGAAAAGGAGACCCTAAAACTCTACTGATACTGATGGACCACCTCATCTTGGCAGCTACTGTATACAAACTGACCAAATACCACAGCATATATGCCAAAACAGAGCTTTATTTCTCCCCTTACACATATGTCCCCATAGTACTTTTTTACAGACATGTGGTGTGTAAAACAACTATTTTGACTGCACACACAGTTTACATTGTTCAAAAACATGATTATTCTATAAATTACTTGCTGAAATACATTAATAATTTAGAGTCTTGTGTGCAATATCTCCTATTATTTCACTTTATGACTGCATAAACTGTTTACAGTTATTTTACTTGACTACTTTAGCTACTTTTTGCACCACAATAATCATATATCGTTTGGGTAGTGTACAATCTGTAGCATGACAATTTCATTGTAAATAGATGCTTAAAGCACTCTTCATGCACAACACAAGAAACTTGTAATGTTTTCTGTTCCTCAGAGGAAACAAAGCAATAGGACACACAAGCATCACAGACGCACGTTTGTAAATGTATAAATTAGCACAAGCCAGCTCATACAAAAAAAATGTAAGAATGGTGTTGGTTGGTTAGGGACAAAAAGGTGGGATTAATCGTCATAGCTTAGTATTCCATATTTTATCATTTGTTTATTATATTTCATTACATTCTCTTTTCATTCTGTGTGTGTATGTCCTTAATTAGTTTGTTGTTGTTCATTGTTGTGATGTGGGATGAAGACTACAGTACATGATAAGATGTAGATGTAATATGTATTTGACAAGTACAAAACCTTGAATGATGAACCATGAGCTTTTATATAATATAACAAATTTCTATACATGTTGCAAGAGATGGAGTAGGACACCACGCTTACATTTCTATCATTCCATCACTGTGAATTAATTTAGAAAAAAAACTATATTTTACTTTTCTTTATCTGGACTGGCCATGCAGAGCCACTAATGACCTAACACAGCCAAAAATTCTAATGTATAACTGCTCGAACTGCTGTGATGACTGAAGAGACATTTCACTCTAGAACCCACCCACAGGCACGCACGCATATACACACACAAACTCATAGACAGACACACACACACACACACACACACACGCAGTAGAGGTGAGAAGAGTTTTGAGAACTTGGCAAATCAAAGCACTAGAGACTCACACATGTCAATAGCAGATACATGTTGTTGCTGAAGAACTAAAGGGGACACATCTCAGAAACTGACACCCCGACAAAGACATTCCCTTCCTCTTGCTGTGTTCCCCCTCATACACATACACACAAACACTCATCATGAGATTATTATGCAGTTTGTTAAATGTTTTGGTCAATCTATGTTTAATTTTCACTCAGTTTAAATAACCGGTCTTCTTTCAACCGTCAAAAATTTTCTCATTTGAAAAATATTGCAATCTCATTTCTATTTGAGCAAATCATTATAAATGTAAAGTCATTAACCTGCTTAATAGACACAAAATATTTACATTTTATTTCCAAGTACTACAAGCCTACTCTTTCATGAAATTCTAGTATCCTCCAATGATTTATTCATAGTAAGCCCACATACTATTACAAAACACTCCACTCGAACACCAAGATATAACAGCATGATTTGGAGTGACCTGATTAGTGATTCACAAACTGAAACCACCCTCCTGTTTGTTCAGACTGGTCATTTTGCCCAGGCTCTAGTCTGTAACGCCAGTGAATGTAGTTCACGTGTATGGTGCAGAGCTACAAATAGTCCTCCCTGCTTCCACCCTCCTCCCCTCTGATCGCTGTCTCAGCACTTCAGTCTCCCAACAGCAGTTTTCAGAAAGACACTCACCGCCTTCACTCGTCCCTCTTCATCCCTCTCTCAGCATCTTCAGGGGGGCTTGGAGATATCGTGTGAGCAGCGCTTGAGAAGCCCGTGAGACCCTCCAGTTGTGCAGCTCAGAGCCCAGAGGGAAGAGAGGCAGCAAGATTCTCATTCGGCAGTGAGCCCTCCCTGCACGCCGAGCCATCACATTCAGCCAAGATTGCTTCATACAAAAGCCAACAATGCCGCAGTGAAAGCCATTGTTGATATTCAACATTTTCTAAATAGCTGAACAGAATGGATAACATGGTGGCCTGCAAAACTTGGCAAGGGAAACTGACCTGGATCTGCCATCTGTAAAAGAGAATGAGAGAATGTGAGGATGGACACAAAAACAGCCTGTCTTTTCCTGAGACTCTGATGCTGTATGTTACAGTGCTGAGACTCGGGTCACTACGAAACATGCATAATCACAAACATTAGCACACGTCTGTGCTAAACAACTAAAAGCTTAGCTTCATCTATTTTATTCTCCCTTGTTCTTTATGAGGTTCATCCATTCTAGCCTTTAATTATTGTTCCAATTGCCTTGATGGCTCCTGACAGCTAACAGTGTCCTGCTCTTGTCTTTGTCAAAGTGACAGCTGCAGATTAACACAGACATTTAACAAGCTGTTAACCTCTCATCAGTCAGTATAGGTTCTAACAGGACCTCAGAGAGTGAAATAATTATGTATAATATGTGTATTTGGCAATATTTGTATGAAAACTCTATATATTTGATCAGATATCAGGATTCCTATGTACAGACATACATGATTGCTGCTTTGAAGCATGGTCAGACAACACTTCTGTTACCTGTGAATCCCTCACCTATGAGTACTTCGCAGGCACAATATAACTACATTCGCAACCACACCTCGAGCCAATACACAAGCCACTGGGCACAGTATCCGATCGCAACCTACACACACAACAGTCTGCACAGCCACCCTGTTTCACAATAAACTGTCTACACTGTGTTTTCAAAATGATCAGAATAAATGATCAACTCTCCTAATAATAAAGTCCATAAAGTTCATGGTGTGTACTGGGATTGTGTGGTCTGTTTTCTGCTTCTGCTGCAAACAAAAGCAAGACATTAATACAGGTGTACAGGATTACTCATCCAGAGCAAGGGCAAGCAGGCTGGCCATTCAAACTGAAGAAGGGCACTGGAGCTTCATAATTACATTGATCAGCAAGAAATTACAGTGCTGACAGCAGAGGTTAGCTAAGTATAATCTTACAGGTGTGTCAGCACCCGGCTGGTCAGCAAGGCAGAGAGAGCAAGAAAGAAAGAAAAAAAGAAAAGGGGGAAGAGAGAGAGAGAGAGAGAGAGAGAGAGAGAGAGAGAGAGAGAGAGAGAGAGAGAGAGGGACAGAGACCCTGTGGTGTTCTTTCTGGAAATCCACGTCAGTAGCACCCATCTCAAACTATTACCTGCCATCAAAGCACTAATTTTACTCTAGCATTACTGTCGATCCCCACCACCCTGCCCCCCTCGGTCCAGCCCCCTCCTCGCTGGGCAGCAATGGGGAAGCCTGGTGGGAAAA
Source organism: Hemibagrus guttatus (assembly GCA_033459395.1). Taxonomy (NCBI): domain Eukaryota; kingdom Metazoa; phylum Chordata; class Actinopteri; order Siluriformes; family Bagridae; genus Hemibagrus; species Hemibagrus guttatus. Next base: position 14,789,013 of record JAUCMX010000009.1, on the reverse strand, counting down.
CGACATTCAATCTGCCGGCTGCCCCATTCAGACCAAATTGGCAAATGACAGCTCTCCGCCTCTCAGGTTTCAGGAAGTGAAAGGTGCCACCAGCTCGGGTCTAAGCCGAGCGGGGACTAGAAAACGACAGAGACGAGAGAGAACAACCTCCACGAACTTCCTCCCACATGTCCACTCTGTGTGTGTATGAAGTGGAGGTAAAGACGGAAGAGGAAAGAGGCTGCCTTCTCTGCATGGCTTCAATAGGCGGCCCTTGTCCATACTAAATGAAGCCCTGTAGACTCTACTCTCTATTAGGCAAAAATTTTACAAAGAGCCAGTGTCCACTAAAATCCCCAAGAGCAACAGGTTGGGAGAGCAATGGAATAGAGTTCCCAGTGAATACTCAGACAGATTTGTAATTCAGAATTGTAACTCTTATTTCAAATACAAGCAGCTCCAGTGAAATGGAAGAAGATGGGTAAGGGGAGAAATAAAGGATATTTGTTTCATTACTGGTTAGGTCTAGGAAATTTGCAACCTTTTTTTTAATATAAGAGTATAAGCTCTGTTTTGGTATATACACTGTTGTATTTGAACACTTTGTACACAGTAGCCTCATAGATGATATGGTCCATCAGTATCATGTCTGCTTTTCATTCAGGAGCAGTAAGACATCTGTTAAATAAAAAAAAATAGCAATTTATATACCGAAAATATATCATTCAAAAACCATAAAACATGTATTACTGATGTACTGATGTAGTAATCAGTTAAGAAAAACTTGCAGTGAACAAATTAGACCTGTAACTATCCTACTATCCTAAAAATGTTATCTGTGACACCAGACAACATCTACCATGTGCAGAAAAAGACTATTTTAATATTTTAAAATGTTAAGAATATTTTTTAAAATGTGAAATGTAAGAGTCAATTAAGAGAAAGATATCCTTTTACTGAACGGATAGGAAGGTTAAAGTGTACAGAAAAGAAAATTGCTCTAACAACGCTACCCTATTCATAAAATAGGGATGTGTCAGAAATAGTGTCATTGTTGGCTAGAACTGTCAGCTTCAGAGATTAGAGCCTTCACCATTACTAATAATTGAATAAAAATACCAGCAGCAGGGGTAAAGAACAAAATGTTTTGTACTGGCAAACACCAAGTTCCCAAATTTAACACAGAAAATAACAAGATCTGAAAATATGCATGGATTACAAATAGATTCAGTAATTCACTTCACACTAATCCTGTATATGGAAAGAAACTGTTATACAACACAAATAAATTAAAATATAATACTGTGATTTTGCTCTCCTGTAAATTATTTAGCCATTATAGTTTAAATTAATGGCTATAAATTGGCTATAAATGGAAACACATTCATAACACATGAAATATGATTTCATGCAATAACTTGTATAAAAAGCATTTGCCAGATAGTAAGATATCTTTAAAAGAATGCCTTTTTAAACTTGTCTAACAAACTGATTAGAATCAATATACACTTACATGCTGCTAAATTACTATAAAATTATGAAACTCGAGGATGTACTGTTTAATCAAATAACATAGGAAGGAAATAATGAATCAGGACCAATTTTCTCTACAAGGCCAAATACACAAACACATATGCAGAAACAAAGGGCACTTTTTTCAGGACCTATTGCAGCGGCAATACAGGCATGTTATTCTTAGGGGTGAACCCCTCCCACCCATAATGAAGGGTGCTTTTTGTGTTAATTAAGTGCTAATGGTTGTAGCCCTGCGGAGAATACTAATTAGGGTTCCTTTTCTCCTTTTGGCCGAACATGCACTTCAACACAGCCTAATGAGGAGAGGCAGGTATGTGTGCACCCTGCTCTAGGTTAATAGGGCATCCGCACTCGGGTCTCTGAACTGCGGGCTGAACTGAAGTGTGTGTGTATGGGGGTGGGGGTGGGGGTGTTGCTTCCTGTGCCTTGGCCCTTTTACTTGGCTCTTTACTAAACAGTCTACACACACACACACACACACACACACAGTGTTAGGACAAACATCAATAATGTACATTTTCTTTCATCTCTTCTTTTGTCTAAACAACCCTCACCTCAAGCAATGACCAAACGTTCATCTGTTCATCCTCAGTGAATAAGATCTGAACATGAAACCAAACACAAGCACAACAAACCCAAGGACATACAGGTCATGTATTTCTATATACCATGTATTTCTACACTGATCAACTCTACAATATCTGAGCATTTATGTAACAATGCAATAAGTTAGTTATTCCAGAATCTAAAAAGCACACTAATATTTCTTAAAGTACTGGCAAAAAACATCCTTTGCGCTTATGTTTCCAACTGTTGTGCAAAAACTCTGCCGCTCTCCAGTTTAAAAAAAAATAATCACAATGAGACCAATTTAAACTCATATATCAGCACATTTACAAGTTCCCAGCAAGCTTGGACATTATCATTTAAAACTGCCTGCTACGGCTAAAAACGAAGCAATTGGCCCAAACTTCCTCCTTGTTTACGGCAGACGTAAATAGAAACACGTTTTGTGCGTGCGCAGGATCTGATTGGAGAAAGCGAACTAAGGGCGGAAAGGCGAGAGTGCGTATGCGCATGCGTAAACATAGATTTTGGGGGTGGTGCTGAAATTACCTGCGAACCAGATAATAGCGTTGCATTGCAGATTAAACTTCCGTCCCTTTAAACGCGACACATGTGGGTAATCTTGTTCTCCTACCCAAAAAAACCCACGTCAATGGCTGAAAGGCTGCTTCAGCGCTATCAGGAGCCTGTGGTGCAGCCACAGCGGCGCGGCAGGCGCGGGTCTAGCGTCGACTGACAGAAACGCACGCCGAGATCTAGTTATAATAATTGAATTTTCATATCAGAGGAGAGCAGAGTCCCGGCAGACAATAGGAGTGCTGAGTCCTCTCTGATATTGGCACAGACCCTTTGCCACGCGCATGAAATCAGTATGTTAATGTCCCTGGGTTTTCTTCTTCTTCTTTTTTTTAAGGGCACTTGTGCTTCTGCAATGTACTACCGATGTGGTTTCAAAAAATTGCAACTATTGATAAGTAGGCAGCCAGCAATCCCTCAGACCCCACATCCACCCCACCACCACCACCGTGCGCGCACACACCTCCACTTTCCATCCATCCACCCACCCGAGCTCCCACACATCGCCGCACCCCATCCTACGCCCCATTATTAAAATTGTAATTTATTTTTTTCTAAATCAGAATGACAGCTTGCTTTCTTTTCTCTGCAGCAGGCGGCGAATCAAGCCGCTTTAATTACTTTCGTAACTTCTCTGACCCTGCCAGTGCCGCCTTGCACCGACAAAATGGGCTCCCAACAAAAGCCCACCGCAGCAGCGGGCCTGTTCATTTACAATGCAGGAATTTATCGACCTCCGGATTTTCTGTAATTTTGTTAGCATTGCACCTCATATCTTTCTCGACCCGAACTGCCTCCGTACTCAACCGCAAACCTGCTGCCTTTTTACAAGAAGTTTTCTTGGGAGAAAAGTGTGAATTTTTACCTTTTACACAACTTTCACCTTTGTGTGTGTGTGTGTGTGTGTGTGTATGTGCATGTTTATGTCCATTAAAGTTCTGCCACGTGACACATATCTCAGTGCAATGTCGACCCCAGTCACAGGCCAAGATTCTGCCAACACACATTCTGCCAACACACAGACTCCCAACCCCGGCTTAACATTTTCACCTTTTCCCTGTTTCCATAACATCTACTTCAACTAATCAGCTAATTAACATCACTTTTTAAGTTGAAGTGAGTGTGTTAGAACAGGGAAATACTAAAAAAAAAAGGTACCTGTGTTCCGAAAGTAAACCAAAAATCCCAGGAGATTTCTCCAGTTTATAATGCAGCATCAGCGGTGTTGAATGATGCGCTTGATCTTTTTGCAGTGTTTGGCCAATAGAGGTCAGGGTCATCCTCTGATAGAAACAAGAACTATGGCTAATGATGGTTTAGTGGTTGTTTAAGAACATGCAAGAATTTAGAAATAATTAAACAAAAATGTACATTTAGAGAATTAAAATATTATATCTATCTGCAAAATCTTATTTTTAAAGATAATGTTTTGTTTAAATGATTAAATGTCCAGACCTTGAGAATCTCTGCTGTTTACACAACAATAACACATGTCATAAAACCTGACTTGATAAATATGAATGGTTAACCTTCTTGAATTATTTACAGCATGTTTATGAGCTTTCACTTGCTGAAGTCATTTTCTCTCTAACACCTATGGGTAAGTAGGATAGACACGACCTTTGACTCTTTATTATTGACACTCCGGGTTCATCATTCTCTGTGTCACTAAGTTTAAAACACAATTCTATTCAAACTTTACTACTCACCTATCTTTCTGTTGATGTCTGGTATACAAAGAAATCCTGTATGAAATATTCAACTAATTTTTTTTTGTGCTGTTAAAGTTCTAGCCAAGAAATTAGCCCGCTAAATGTATTAGTTTATAGGTTGTCAGTGCTCTTGATTCCCAGGACCTGTGAATTCTGTGTAATCAGTGTTATGGATGTAAGATCATTGCTAACATATTACGCCAAAAAAAGGTTGAGTGTTTCCATTGACAACTGGGATAATGGAAGAATCTGGGCTGTACAACCACTTTTATTTTTACTTTTATTTACTTTTATTATAAAAAATTATGGCATGCAATCAAAACTTGTCTGCTCCAAAGCTTGTTCTGCTAGTAATACATATGTATCTGTGGAAAGCACAGAAGTGACTTTAAAAAATCCATAAGTGAGTTCCCTCAGATAACCAAGGTTTCTCGTATAACTGTGTTTGTCTGTGTTATTAAAGGCACTAATGTGGTGTAATCCCCACTATCACCCTCACCTCCTCACCAGGACCTCTGTTCTGGCCTGGCCACTGGCTGAGACACAAGTTGGCCTCTGGCTGACTGTCTCATAATTGAATGAGCGATTATCCATCCCATTAATAGACAATGATACAGAGCGAGCGGCCATATGTCTGGAATATTAATGAGTGGCTGCAGGGGGGTTGATAAGAGGAAAGCAACGCTGGGTTAATCCCCAGTACAGCTTGTGTACAGTTTGCAGTGTGAGTCTGGTCACCAGCTTTCCTGACTCACACACTGCCCTTAGATGTCTGGCATCATTCATGACCATTCAGCAGAAAAGGAAGAAATCTTAGCTGACAACTATCAATGTTGTCACTGCATCACGTTATAATAGTATTACAATATTTTAAACAATAATATACAAATTCATTAATAACTGTTTATCTTAGAAATACTTTACATTTTTGCTGTTCTTGTGATACATAGAGCAAAGCTTTTAACTCCTACTTCAAATGAATGTAATTAAATATTTATTACATTCAAAATGTATTTGATACGAGCAGTTTGTGATGAACTTTAGGACCGAACAGTTTTGCACTCAAGTCTCCATCAGTGAACAGTTGATTACTTCAACAAAATAGACTCCATATTAAAACTAGAATAAATTTCCTGGTTACACATTTGCACTTTTTGACCATACAGTACAGTTATAGAAGGGAAATGATTTATAATCACACTATCCGGTGTTACCCAGATGAGGATGGGTTCCCTTTTGAGTCTGATTTCTCTCAAGGTTTCTTCCTCATATCACCCCAAGGAGTATTTCTTGCCACTGTCTCCACTGGCTTGCTCATTAGGGATGAATATACAATATTACATTAAACATTTATGTCCTGATTTCATATAAATCTGTAAAGTTGCTTTGTGTCAATGTCCACTGTTTAGATAGATACAAATAAAATGGAACCGAATTGAATTATTACATTTTGTCCACCACACAAGTTCTGACAGATCATTTCTACAATCAATTCAAAATGGCTAGAAATAAGTGCCGGTATTAAATAAATCAAGTCCTGCAGCATAACACGGGCCAGGCAACATGCAGCATACCAGCTATATGGAAAAACAAGATGAATTAAGAGATTAGAATGGAAAACAGCCTTTTAAAAAAAAAAAAAAAAAATACCGCTTCCCAAAGCAGCAGGAGAGGAGCATGTAAAACATTTATGGTGCAATTCAGCTCCATGCAAATCAATATTTACCATCTATTAGCATCAAAAAGGAATATTTCTCATTTTACCTTGCAATAATGGTGCTGGCCGCGGCAAAGTACCTTATCACAGGTTCGTCAGGGAGAGAAAGCTCCGTGTTTCCATGGCAACAGTGAAAGCCATTGGTTTTCTTTTCAGACAGATAATGAACTTCTCTCCTCTTTATATCACTCGTCCACTCCACTCACAGCTTCTCACAATAAAATCTTTGCATCCTTGAAATCGTTCATCAACTTCTGCTAGTATCAGCCAGTCAGAAATTTGAGCAAACAAGCTATATACTTTTTAAAACTTTATATTATATTCTGTTATATTTGTAATATAAATACAATCTCTACAAAAATCCCCATCTACAATTCCTTATACATTCCAGAAACTATGATATTTAAACTTACCTACATTGGAGTCTAAAAGTCTGAGTCCACACTGAAAATCTGGAGAATTTCATTTAAAATGGAAATAAACAGAAGGTTTAAGAAATTTGAAATATTAAAACATGTAAATGAAAATAAATGTACAATATTGAAGATTCTGCACTATAAGTTCCTATTTAAATGCTATTAACTGTTTTGTACAAAAGGTCAGACTTTCCTCATCATCTAATCTCCTCTATTATTATTATTATTATTATTATTATTATTATTATTATTATTATTATTATTATTATTATTATTATTATTATATTATTATGATGCGATCAGATAACACCCCAATGGATTTGATCTGAAAAAGCATAAGGTTTTGCAACTTCATGCCAGCTTAAGCGCACAGTCATTAAAGCAGCTCTGAAATTCATTTAAATTTATTAAATATTCTACTTTTACCGCAAGTTGTTTTCACTCAATAATATTAAAATGCAAACCAGAAGCATTTGCACATATGCTCGTACCATACTAAATATTCTCACTTAAGATCTTAAGGAAGCGAAATATAAAACTCAGTGAAACAAAGGATGCAAATAACAAGCAGTGAGAGCCTACGTGTAAATGCTTCTGCTTTCCTTTATAATACTATAATATGCAACACAAGATACCTGCAGTTTTACCTTTTGCTTTCCATTATTTTTAAAATGGCTTACATTTACTTCTTAGAATGTTCTCTCGAAAATAGACTCATAGCTTTACTTCAGTAGTGGTAGCAATAAATTGCAATATCTAAAAAGAATATGCTCAATAGCCTGTGTCAAGTTTCACTAAAGCAGTGCAGAGATAATCATTTGATGATAGAGCAAGCATTATACTGAAACACTCTCTCACTCTACCAAAGATAAGACGAGCTTTTTTCCCCCCAGTGCTTTTAGGAAATGGTCTGTTATTTTTTCCCACTGTATTGTTACTTGAGCATCCTCAGTTTCACACCTGAATGGCAAAAGCAAAGGGAGAACTTACGTAACAGAAGTGAATTTTTAATAACTGCAGTGAAAAAATAAATCCTGACAGAAAATCCTGTTATTAAATAACCTTTGAAAAGAATTGGGACATGGGCCTGAATCCAAAGCTGATAATAAGAATATTGTCATAACCCAGAGTTCTGCCAAATATTTAGCATTTATATCAATCTCTTGATTATAAGAGCGCACATCAGCAGGTGTGTTCCTCTGTTCACTCAATGGTGAACTGCTATAATTAGGGGTTTTATTTAGCATAACATAACATAAAAAGAAAAGGAAAAGCTCATTTCTCACTAGTCATTGGATGATTTCAGAACTGTTTCAATAAATGAGGGGCAAAAAGATCACATATTCCGAGACGTTAAAAGAAAGCTTCTATTCAAGTTCTCATGAAATTAATGTCTCTATAATACATTATGTTGAATTTATGTGCTGCATGCCACATCAGCCCGCACAAATTGCTAAAGAAAAGTAGTAAATATTTGCTGTGTGTATTTGTGTGTGTGTGTGTGTGTGTGTGTGTGTGTGTGTGTGTGTGTGTGTGTGTGTGTGTGTGTGTGTGTGTGTGTGTTCTTGGTGATAACTGTGTACATTCCAGGTGACAGTTTAATTTTTTGTAATAAATACAATAGCTGCAGATTCTAATAAATGTGTGTGATATACAGAATTTTAATTGCTTTAAATATTGTTTAAATGACAATCATAAAGCAAATACTTACAAGCAATAATAAAAGTTCATATACAGTCAGGCCAATATATATTTCTGAACATGTTCACAACAAGTTATTTGAGACAGTTATTCTAGCTGTCTAGCTGTATATGGGAGATGAAACTGAATAACGGATGTTAAAACTCTCAAATTTTTAAGCTGCAATTATATTCTATACCTTTTAAAGGGAAACTCAGTCGTTCCATGTTGGTGTATGTTATTATTCCCTCATTATTTTACTCACAAGTAAGCAGATAAAAAGGTCTAAAGTTGATTTCAACTGTGTCATGTCTGGAGTCTGCTATCTGTTTATATGAAGTCCAAAGAGCTGCCACTGCCACTATAGTGAGCCATCATTAGGCTGAAAAATCAAAATAAACCCAATAGAGCTCAATGAGGTGCATTCTTAAAAAGAAACAACACATCACTGAGCTCAGGAACACCAAAAAAATCCTGGAACACCAAAATAAACTGTGGTGGTGACTGAAGAATTTTTTCCCTGGTAACTCCTTCACTACACTTCTTCTTCTTCTTCTTCTTCTTCTTCTTCTTCTTCTTCTTCTTCTTCTTCTTCTTCTTCTTCTTCTTCTTCTTCACTATACTTGGCCAGATGAAGAAGTCCCTCCAGAAGGTAGGTGTATCTCTGTCAAAGTCAATAATCGAGAGAGAACTTCACCAGAGTATATAAAGGGGGTTTACCAGAAGAAACACACCACTTTATCTTGGCTGCCAATAGAACTGATTTTATTGATGATGTGATTGCTGACAAAAGCAGCTGAATTCTGAAGTGCACACGGCTAAATTATCTGCTCAGATTCAGCCAAAGACTTCATTTTACAGCACTTCACAGTACAGTTAAACAATGACTCAAAGCACACTTCAAAAGCAACCCAAGAATTTTTAAAGCAAAGAAGTGGAGTGTTCAGCAATGACCAAGTCAATCACTTGACCTGAAACCAGTTCATTATGCAGATCACTTGCTCAAGCCAAGAACAGCTGTAGTAAATGCCTGGCAGAGCATCACCAGAGAAAAAACCCAGACTTTAGGAATTTGCTGACTGCAAAAGATTTACAACCAAGTGTTCAAAATGACAAATTACTTTTGGTCCATTAAAATCAGGGGAACAAAATTGTACAAGAAAGTGCTGCAATTTACCACAGTGTTTCCCTGGTTTTGATGTAAATATACTCAAACACTCAAATTTAAAAAGCTGAAATTATGCATTTTATATTCATGATTTAATTTAATTTCCCACATATAATTTATGGACACGGACAAATATATTGTTATTTTAGCTGTGTGTATATAGTGATTATTTGACCCACATGCAAGAAGAAAAGCAAAAAATAAAATAAAAATTATTAAAACTAATATATTTATATATAGCCTCTAATTTGTTTATCATTACACATTTAACATAATTTATTATTATTATTATTATTATTATTATTACTAATAATAATCGTAATAATAATTATAATAATGATGATGACAATAATAATCATAATAATAAATGTTATTGTTAACTGTATAGATGAAATTTGTCCTCGTTTCCTCATTACATATGGACTCTGACTGGAGTTAAATGCACGGACAGAGTTTATATGCAATTGTCCATCAGTGTTTCATCACCCTCCATGACCTCAAACTGCCTCTTTTCTCCCACACTACAAAAGCAACAGTCAACAGGTCTATTTATCATAGTCACAGTCATCAGGCAAAGAGCGTGGGGAGCTCAGATTAATTTACCTAATGTGGTTTTAATTTTAAGATGCCAATAAGGCCATCTACTGGCCAATAGAGGGATTGGGCAGTTGCACAGAAACTCAGAATCTCTAATCTAAGAACAGCTGAATAATGGCAAAATATAAAAGACAAAAAAGGGGACTATAGTAATGTATCGGATTAAAATATAGTTGAAAGAGAAATAACAAAAACATATGCTTAACAAAACGAGTGAATGAATAATAAAGAATATTTCGGTGTGTTCAAGATTTAATCTGACTTTGTTACAAAGCCATCACTTTTAAACATTTATTTGGAGCTTACATCAAGAGATATAAAATCCTGAAAGAAACAATCCTGAAAATCCTGAAAGAAACAGTGGACACATGACTAGATGCTTCATATGTAATCACGAAACAGCCACAACTGTATACACTATTACACTATTAAATAACAGGTGATTTTATGATGTAACTCAGAAATCAAATCAAAACAATTTTATATTTTAAATTCTTAACAGTATTCATGAAGCCTTTATTCACATTCTTAATTAAAGTCTTAAAAACCAATAAATTGAGGTCTTTTTTCACAGAGGTTTGTAAAAATCGGTTTAAAAATAGCTTGTGTTTCTGCCTTATGAATATGTAGTAAACTGTGAATATTTCATCATCAGATCATGATCTTTAGAAATCAAAACAATCAAATCTCATTTCGCTTTTTTTAATTCTTCCTGACACAGAGCTTCCTATAGCAGTCTAAGCCATGATAAATGATTTACACACACACACACACACCCTGTACTTTCCACAACTTTCCCACACACTAATGTTGTCTCAGAAAAGACATACACACAAAAGACTCTCTCTCTCTCTCTCTGACACACAGACACACACACACTCAGTAAAATGAAAATGTGCAAAAGACATTAAGTGAAAACTGTGTTTGAGGTAATAAGAGGAATTATTAAATCTTTAATATCAAATAGGAATTACACAATAAAACACATCTACTGGAACTAGACTTCACATAAGGTGCTTTTCAGGACATTTGTAAAATGAAAGACTGACCACATTATACACAGTGCATAATCACAAAAATATTGAATAATAAAGGATATTTGTCATATACACACACACATACACACATATACCGTCAAGGACACCTTTGTCAATACACACACACCATCAAGGAACATATTTTGTACCATGATTATGGGAAGGTAAATATTGTTTAACTTTAATTCGCTTTTAAAATAAAGCTTTAAAGTTAGATCAGTGGTCTAACATAAATGGTACATAAATTCTTTTTAACTAAAGCTATACATTATTCACATTTAGAGACATACTAAGGAACAGAAGTACTCTTAATGCTACCACTGCAATGCCACGGAGAGGTACAATTTTCCTTCACGCACATGCACACCTACAGTTCACATGTTTGTCTTTGTGAGGTGTTGCCGTGAATGTCCACTGACTATATCCTGTGTCTTTTCTAGCTGCATACGTGGTATAAGCGTCCGCTTGTTGCCTTTGAGCCACCAGTTGGCCCAAGTAGGATGTAACTTAGAGCTCCAAAGGTTAGGAAAAACCCTGGCCTGCATCTAGCCCTTATCTTGCCTAGTCTTAAAAAAAGTGAAAATTAATCACATGTTCTCACAGTCTTCAAATGATCACATATTACAATAATTACAGGGTCATTTAGTACTCTCTCTCTCACACATACATACACACACACCAACTGTAGGACAAAAACAGCTGCGTACCAGAGCTGCCAGGAACTTAAACCAGTTATGTCCTTTAGAGAGCAACAGTCCACTCTGGGGCATTGTATGTGTCTGCATTCCTCTGTACTAATACCAGGAGACTACAGTTCACCTTTTACACTCAATCCCGGTATTATATTGCAGTGGTGTATTATTTTCTAACTGTAGTTTCAACATCAATGAAAGAATATCTGTACACTTGAATAACAATCTTTCAGGAGGCTGGAAAGATGGTAACATTATGAAAATGTTTATGTCTTGATAGTGGCACTTCAAACGATGGTGAACATGTGGAGTTTCACAGCAACAACAATAAAGAACTTCTCTTTTATAGGTTGTGCAATTCCAGTGACGTTTTGCAGATCAAAACACAACCATTCCTTCACCTTGGCTGTAATTCAGAAAGTTTTTGGGATGACACACACACACACACAACAACAACGCACAAACACACACACGCATGGCTCTAGTGTGGACAATCACTACTTGCTTGCACAGCAGGGCTTTTGAAAACCAAAGCAAGGTCATTATTTTTATCTGGTGGAGACTGCAAATTGTTAGGAGCTTGCTTCTTAGCAAATGCTCGGACAAGTCTGGAGCGGTAGTGATCCCCCGCCAGGAAATAGAGGATCGGGTCCAGACAGCTGTTGGAGCTGGCTAGTGGCCGTGTAACTTTGTATGTGAAGTTGACGATATTGAGGATCCAGCAGTCAGCCTCCAGAACACGGTATGTATAGTAGAGCGTGCGAGTGATGTGAAAAGGGACAAAGCTAACAGCAAACACAACCAGAACTATAATGATGAGTTTAATAGACTTCTTCCTTGACTTGCCCCTCTGACTGGAAGAAATCTGTCTGGGGCGGCAGAGAGCCCGTGCCATTAGACAATAACACACCATGATGATAATGAAGGGCACCCCAAAGAGTAGTGTCATCACGACCGAGCTATAGGTGACATAATTTTCAAAATCAGAAGGACTACTTGTGTCGTGACACAATGTGTCATTATCCCGCTGTGTAGTGGTGACAAATATTAGGTTGGGAATCAAGCATGTAGTTACGGCTGCCCACACCAGACCACATACCAGCTGGGCATAGCGTGGCTTGGCTAGTGAGAGCGAGCGGATTGGGTGGCAGATGCCCACGTAGCGGTGCACGCTGATACACGTGAGGAAGAGGATGCTGCAGTAAAGGTTGGCATAGAACAGAAAACGCACCGCTTTGCACAGGGCTACACCAAACGGCCAGTGGTTGCGGTTGGCATAGTAGTAGATGAGCGTGGGAAGAGACAGCACATATAGCATGTCTGACAGTGCCAAATGGAACATGTACACCGTGCTAGCGTTCCAGGGGCGCATCTTAGTCAGGAACATCCACAGGGCCACAGAGTTGAGCGCCAAACCGACGACACACACTATCGAGTACGATACAGGCAGCAGTATGTATTTGAACTCTTCATCAAAGCGGCAGCTTTTATTGCCATCTTCAGAATCCAGTGATCCCGGGGAAGGACTGGAAATGTTGATTAAGAAGGGAAGTGGTGTGTTCATCTTGTAGCTGAAAACGAAAAAGACATGTAATCATTCATTAAATTGCAAATACAATCACAAATACATGATTTTCAATCCAAATAAAAATATATGGGTTCGATTGTCTTGATATGTAGAATATATCAGATATTAAAAGTAACACGAGAAAGTCTTTAGATTACAAAGTAACTCTAAATCCTTCCTTCGGTTTGGAATTTTTTTCTTAAGAGTATAATTCGCACTTTAGGAAATTCACCTCAGATACTGAGATATCTAACATATTTGTGTGTATGAGTTTTATGTTTATTTGAAAGCAAAATATATCTGTATATAAGCATAAAGGTTAACACTTTCACCATGAACACTCATCTTCACCTTCACTAGATCACAACTTTGCTATTGTAAATAACAGAGTGCTCACCACAGGCTGGAGGAATATATTCAGGCGGTACAAAGCTACTGACCAGATACAACGACGTGCGATTTTGACAATACAGCAAAAGTTTTTCGAAAAATAAACAAGTAAAGAATGGACTTCTGAGCAATGAGGACATGACTGTCTTGACTGACGTTTCTCGTTTAAAGCGAATTAAAGCAAGAACTTTCCCGTAACATTCCCATCATCATTAAATTGATTTTACTCGTTTAATTTAAAAGAGAGAGAGAGAGAGAGAGAGAGAGAGAGAGAGAGAGAGAGAGAAATTTTGTCGTTTAAGCTTAACACTATAAGAGTAAAGAAAATGACTATGTTTAGTGTGCGCCGCGAACTGGACTACAAGAGGTTAAATTGGTAGGTGGGCAAACGCTGCATTCTTCATTCACTCCTACTTGTTCTGGAAAGTAATGAAGCCTATCTTCTGAGATACTATTCCATACACAGAAAAACTGAAGTAAAAGTCTACAAACCTTTTTAGTCCGCATGAGTGGTCAATGTGTCCATTCAGGGAGTGTGTGAAGTGAAAGAAGTGACCGTATACGTAGAGCACGCGCGTGTTCGTGTGTGTGTGTGTGTGTGTGTTTTGGGGCCCCGCCCCCAGAAGAGTCATTGAAAGGCTGCTATAAAAGCATGTAAACTGAAATACCTCAAAAATATCACAAGAAAGGAGAACAATCAGTTTCAATCGGTTAAACAACAGCAAACGTTTAAAACGAGCTAGGAAAGTTCCAGAAATAATTTCCATTGCTTCATTATTATCATCATCATCATCATCTTCTTCTTCTTCTTTGAACATTACACACAGTCCTTTTCAGTATAACATATTCAACAACACACAACCACGGAATTCAGAGATTCACAAAGAAACAGTGATTTCATTACATTTCAGCTAACTAGTAAGAATAATGACTACACTATAAGGATGAATGTTTGTGGACACCTGACTATCACAGCCATAATTTCTTTCGAGTCATTCACACCTCACACCCCATTTTCACCCCATTCCACCCTTGCTGTTATTAAAGTCCTCCACTCGTCTAGGAAGGCTTTACACTAGATTTTGGAGAATAGCTGCAGGGATTTGCCCATTTAGCCACAAGAGCTTCAGTGAGGTCAGGCACTGATGTTGGGCGAGGAGTCCTGGTGTGCAGTCAGCATTCCATTTCATTCCAAAGGTGTCCAGTGGGGTTGAGGTCAGGGGTCTGCGTATGCTACTCATGTTCTTCCACTCCAAACTTGACAAAATATATTTTGTTTCGACCCCAGTGAATGAATGCTGTAATGTTTCAGTAATACAAGGCATCCAATACAGCTGTGTGCTTCCAACTTTGTTGCAACAGTTTTTAGCAAGGCTGCCATACTGTAAGGGCTGATCAGGTGTCTGCAAGCTTTTAAACAAAAGTTTATCCCATTTTAAGCATAATTACCTACCTAGCGTGATCTGACTCTTGTATGGTCTTATATAGCGATGTGATTGGTTCCCAAACATGAAGCAGTCCTCAGATTGGATGGGTGGCTGTCTGGAAAATGACACGGCTCTAATGGACTTGAGTTTGAGTTGTTTACAATTTTGTTTTGTTTTATAAATCTATTGTCACCTAAACGAGGGTGGGTTCCCTTCTGGGTTACTTCCTCATATCATCTCAGGAAGTTTTTGCTTGTCACCGTCGCCTCAGGCTTGCTCATTATGGATAAAACATTAACTTAACTTTAAACTTTATCACTTTGTTTGCTATGTTTCTATTCTTCTGTAAAGCTGCTTTAAGACAATGTCCATTGTTAAAAGCGCTATACAAATAAATTGAATTGAATATAGTCTGGGGACATGGTGGCTTAGTGGTTAGCATGTTTGCCTCACACCTCCAGGGTTGGGGGTTCGATTCCCACCTCCGCCGTGTGTGTGGAGTTTGCATGTTCTCCCTGTGCCTCGGGGGTTTCCTCCCCCAATCCAAAGACATGCATGGTAGGTTGATTGGCATCTCTAAATTGTGTGAATGAGAGTGTGTGTGTGCTCTGCGATGGGTTGGCACTCTGTCCTGGGTGTATCCTGCCTTGATGCCCAATGACGCCTGAGATAGGCACAGGCTCCCTGTGACCCGAGAACAGTTTGGATAAGCGGTAGACAATGAATGAATGAATGCCAAGTAACATTTATTACAAATAGTAAAAAAAAAAAAAAAAAAACTGATGACTTTTCAAATTTTGATTTGATTTCATTTTAACCAACTGTAAGAGGTCATTCTTGTCCTGTACTCATGAATCATTTGGATCCCCCAGTTGTGTCTCAGTTACTGGCTATAATGCAAATAGTAAAAACACATTTGTCCCAGAACCACCTGACTAGCAACATGTGGAACAATCATAAAGAAATAAATATGATGGGTGAGGCACACACTAAATGACCTAGATGAAAGGTTAAAAATAATGTGTCAATGCTCCCATAAAACAAAAGACTGTGTATGCAAAAGACTGAGAACCCACACCTTCCATTTTTTCTTTCCAGTTTGCTTGGATGACGGAAGTGCCCCAAAGACCAAGAACTAAGATCATAATTTAATCCTATGATGAGCACAACACATGCAACAATAAGCCACAACCAGCTGACTAACCAAGTGCTTATGTATGCAGGAAAAAGTTAATATTTACTTAGACAGGACAATCATGAACATGGATGAGCAAACTTTGGAAGATAATCCTTGCAGCAATATGGGCAAAATATTATATTGAGGTATCTTAATCTATATAGTATCTCTGAAAGAAGTTCTATAGCAGGAATCATAGACATTGTATGATGAAGAGAAAATTTCATTTTGTCTCCATCCTCAAACAGACTACAGATCAGATTTGCTTTAGATATTTGGACAAAATTGCCAATTCTGAAAAAATGCACTAGAGGAAGTGAAAGAATCTAACGGAAAAATTAAGTGAAAAAGACGGGGAAAAAACAATTAAGCTAAAGGGACACTAAAAACTTGACACAAATTTAATTAGTGTTAATTATATTTAAATTCTTAGGTCTACATATACTCTATGTAATAAAAAAAAAGAAAAAAAAGAAACAAGGGGCAATATAGGGATCAGATAAATAAATTGAAATATGCAAAGAAGTGTTCAGGGGAAACCACAAGAAATGCTGCAAGGAAATAGAGTCTGAAAGCATGTCTGAAAGCATTGAGAAATTATAGACAAAAGAAAGTGATGCGTAACCCTTACTGTAATGCAATTTAAAGCCTATTTACACCACCACTTATTAGTGAGTTCTTTTATTTGATCCCTTTTCATGTTGGTTCTTTAGTATATGCTATGCTTTACTGTATACTGGCACATTAAGAGTTTATTTTTTTTCTATGAACAAGAAACACTCAGTCTTTAAAGCTGTGGGAATTACTTCAGCTTTTAAGGATCTGATTCTTCCTTGATTATCATAGCTGACTGGAAGTTGAAACTGTGCATCAATGTTGTGAATGCCAGTGAACTGAGTAGGAATGTGAGAAGGACAAATACTCACTTATCTCATCAGGCTTAGATGGACCCCTCTGTCTGTGGGGAATAGTGTCTGTTGAGTCGATTCAGTGCTAAAAGAGTGTTCATTATTAATGAGTGTTCATTATAAAACTATTTTCCATAGTTTTCGACAAGAGGACTATTATTTAATTTCAGACTTGCCTTCAGAGACCTACAGGAGCTGCAATATCACACACAGCCAAGCTTCATGTCGTCAGAAGAGTTACGACATGAGAATGTAGAACTAAAGTCTTTCTGTTCCACAGCTCAAGCCACAAGTTTAGCCACATCTGATAGTGTGATTGCAGAGGGTATTTTGAAGGTAAAGGAGAAAGAGAAGCATTCAGCCTATTACAAGAAACAGGGTAGTTTTCAGAATCTGAATGACAAAAACAGCACACAATGACATGGTGGAACACATAATAGTGTGTAAAAGTCATTACCCTCCTTGCTGCTCTACATTTCCTGCTGTCTACGTGCCTCACACCCATCCACAGTATAGAACACAGAGAGTTCAAAATGAGTTGAGATTTTGTATATTTGCTGTCTTCTGGCATTGAAAGTGATTAGTTCCTGCCTTAACACTATCTATATAATGTCAGCTGTGGTCCAAGACTGGGTCACAGTGTAGTTGAAGTAATTAAATAAATGTAAGTAAAAAAAAAACATTAAGGAGAAATCAAGAAAAGAAGGTTGGCCAGGTGTTATGTGTGCTAATAGTTCATACGAGTAATAAAATCTTTACATAAATTAAAGAGTTAAATTCCTAGAATGAGCAAGCAGATTACAAAACCAATACTTAACATTATAAAGTATTACTTCATTGAAATGAGCAAACAAGTCACACAGTGGGGTGGGGAGGTTTTGTCAGATCAAGGAGGAGAACAGTCAGTCCATATGATCCAGAAAGACCCACATCATAAAAAAATGAGAACAATGCAGTTTGTTTGCATAGTTTTCTAGTTTTATATGAAGACAAGGCAAACGGGAGGACACTTTACAATCTGGTTTCAAAATCTTTGGACATGTCAAATTTCAGATACAAGCTTTATTTATTGGAATGTACAATGCTTACTTACAGGTAGTGCAATGTTGTTTTCATAGCTTGGCCAAGTTTTTTGGATATTTTGGATAAACTGGGTATAATTTTGTTTATTTAACAATGAGAGTTCCTAGGGTGAGGTTAGCAGTATGAGGTTCACAGGTTTGACCACATTCATACTCTATTATTGACACAAAAGCTGAATCATGATCAAATGATCAAATCCTCTTGCAACAGATATAATTTATGCAACTGCTATATACAGGGTAAATAGTAGAGATGGAATTGAAGAGAATAAAAGTTAAGACTTGGGTGGTGGCTGAAACCTCAGTGAACTCTGATAGAAACAAAGCAAATATACATAATTAATACATGGATTTTAAAACAAAGATGCAAGGAAAGGGTTGCACAAATTTCTTTTCTTTAGTGAAAAAGTCTAAACTTAAAGCAGTCAATCATTTCCAAGGATTCAGTCCCAAATTTTGGGCAAACTCTCCAGGATTCGTCTACGATGTGATGGGTTTGTTACACCAGATGCCCGCAGATCCTCTTCAGTAATCCCGCTGCAGAGAGAAGAAAGAGCACAAACCTCAGCACGACTGCTAACAGATTAGTTGTAACCCTAGACAGATTGTTAATACAGTATGAACAATAAACCAGATCCAAATCAGCAAAGACATTAGCTATATGATGACCTAGACCTGGTGAAATAATCATTTAAAAAAAAAAAAATGTACGTCATGTGTATTTCATATTTTACATATTTTCATTTTAGTGTGTAATGTGTACGTTTTTTCATCATGTGTAAGCTTTTATTTTAATTAGTTTGTCAATGTGTTCAAAAATGTATTAGGTACTTGAACAACCAATGGAACTAAGTAACATTGTGTTTATGGCCCATTGTTATCATTAAGAACAATGTAATGCAAAATAAATAAAATACAGGAAAGGAAAAAAAAAAATTAATTGATAGACAAATCTAAAGATTAATTAATAAATAAATGAGTACGAAAGAAATAAAGAAATTGAGCAATACATTTTTTAATTTGTCATTTTGCCAGGTCTGACCTTCCATCTATCAGTTTTTCATTATTTAGTGTCTTGGATTTTTTGACCCAAAGTATTGAGTCAATGAAGAAGAAAAAATCATGTTTGTGAGCTGCTGTGAGTCACTCTGACAACCCTCCATTTACTGTAATTCACAGGTTTAAATTGAAGGGAAATTTTAATCAGATATGTCAGACGCCATCTCGGATGCATCCTCACACTTGAAAATAGTAGAGCCAAGCCCAAAAAATTTCTTTCACCTGTCTGTAAGCCAGATAGTTTTTAATAATCATCCTGAAAGACACACAGAGCCTGAAGGACAGCTTGTAAATGCAAGCTGCATACTTGCACAAGCAGCACATTGTCAGATCTGGAGAGAGAAACCTTCTTCCATGCGTTTTAACAAGCACTCTAGCATCAGCTGGATAGATTGCTATTATCGGCTTTGTGCTGTGCTCCGATCTCACAGAATGAAGGCATTTATACTGCAGCACTGCTAATTTACAAACACGGCACTGCAGGATCACAATAAAGGACAAAATTGCTAACGTTAGTTAGCTAACCGTCTAGCATAAGTATCCTAGCTAAAAGACAAGCTCTTGTTTAAGCATAGAGGTTTTGCTCTTTCAGTGAATGTGATGCACGCAAGATGTTTATTCTCATAACATTTAGGATTCCTTAATAACAGCTGCAAGTGTAATAGGCAATTATAGTCCAATAGTTCAATGACCAATAATAGTCCAATAATAGTGTATATAATATTTTTTGGATCTTATCTAGTGTCTAGACCTTAAATGCAGCCCTGAATTCTAGATGTTTAAGCATTACTTGCCCCTCACAGCACCAAAACCAACATTATGTGTTCTTCTGCAAATAGCATTTTTCAAACATCTTGTAAACACACTGTAGTTTTAATGATGCTTTTTTTACATTTAAAAACACCACATTGGTTTGACATGGACAAATGTTCATTTTGTCTGCACATTCTCCTTCAGGGCAGTCATCTCACCTGAAGTAATCCAGATCATTCCAGCCATTGAGACTGAGTCCCAGTGTATAGCGCTGCAGCCCCAGACTACTGAGCAGCTCTCGTACTGTCTCTGGAGCTCCATGTAGGACTGACACCTAAACACAGGAAAACACATCACATTATCTCCTGTCCACACCAGCACAAACGACACTGTAAATCAGACACAACACACCAGAAGCACCAGAGAAATTTTAGGGCTCAAAACCTACTCTATTTTCTTAAAAAGCCAAAAGCATAACCACCTCAATCTCAATTCTGTACTTAATAGTCTAACTTAAATGTTTAGTAATTTTTAAGTCTCATCTCTCATAATCAAAACAGAGATTATGTAAAGGTTTCCTTTGCACTAAGTTTAACCTCTCCCCTCAATTGCCACCTGGTTCATTTAATGAGGTTTACAAAAAGGTACACAAAAAGAGATTGAAAGCCAACAGTCCTGACTAATTTTATATCAGACCTGTGGCTATAAAATAAAGCCTTTGTTTATACTGAATGCAAATGTCCAATAAGTAAATTTACATTCCGCTGAACTAGACTAGACTAGACTTTATTCTGCACTCTTGCCTTTGAATAAGGGGATAAAAGTTATGAAATTAGTTATTGTTATAGACCAAAATTAGTGACCATAAAATGACTGTTTGGACCAGATTTTGATTTGAATGTAAAGTTGACAGAAAGAGAAATACAGTGCCATGCAAAAGTATTCATACCCTTTTCCATATTTTGTCCCATTACAACCACAAACAAAAATGTATTTTATTGGGATTTTATGTGATCAACACAAAGTGGCACATAAATGTGAAGTGGAAGGAAAATGATAATCATTTAAAAAAAGATTTACAAATAAATATCTGAAAAGTGTGGTGTGCTTTTGTATTCAGCCCCCCTGAGTCAATACTTTGTAGAACCACCTTTTGCTGCAATTACAGCTGCAAGTCTTTTGGGGTATGTCTCTACCAGTTTTACATATCTAGAGAGTGAAATTTTTGCCCATTTCTCTTTGCAAAATAGCTCAAGCGCAGTCAGATTGGATGGAAAGCCAGAACCACCATGTTTCACGGTGGGGATGGTGTGTTCAGGGTGATGTGTAGTGTTAGTTGTCCGCCACAGATAGCGTTTTGCATTCAGGCCAAAAAGTTCAATTTTGGTCTCATTTGACCCGTTCACCTTCTTCCACATGTTTGCTGTGTCCCCCTCATGGCTTGTCGCAAACTGCAAACAGGACTTCTTTTGGCTTTCTTTCAACAATGGCTTTCTTCTTGCTACTCTTCCATAAAGGCCAGATTTGTGAAGTGCATGACTAATAGTTGTCCTATGGACAGATTCTCCCACCTGAGCTGTGGATCTTTCCAGCACCTCCAGAGTTACCATGGGCCTCTTTGCTGCTTCTCTGATTAATGCTCTCCTTGCCCAGACTGTCAGTTTAGGTAGATGGCCATGTCTTGGTAGGTTTGCAGTGCCATACTCTTTCCATTTTCGGATGATGGATTGAACAGTGCTCCATGAGATGCTCAAAGCTTGGAATATTTTTTTTATTATAACCTAACCCTGCTTTAAACTTCACCAGAACTTTATCCCTGACCTACCTGGTGTGTTCCTTGGGCTTCATGATGCTGTTTGTTCACTAATGTTCTCTAACAAACTGATGGCTTCACAAAACAGCTGTATTTATACTGAGATTACACACAGGTGGACTTTATTTACTAATTAGGTAACTTCTGAAGGAAAATGGTTCCCCTGGATTTTAGTTAGAGGCATCAGAGTAAAGGGGCTGAATACAAATGCATGACACACTTCCACTTCAGAATCATGTGCCACTTTCTGCTGGTCTATCACATAAAATCCCAATAAAATACATTTATGTTTGTGGTTGTAACTTGACAAAGCACTGTAGGTGTCTATGTCTTTGGCTACCTGTTGGTGACTTTGTTCTCTATCCATTTAGTGCAACGTAATTTAAAACCTTTGCAATAAGTAACTATAACATGTGGTCTGTATTATTTAATAAGTGTTTTCTCTTTAAATTATCTTATACATAAAGTTTCTTTTAACTCACCTCTTTCTCACAACAGTAAGTCTCAGTGGCTAAGGTATACTCATACCCATAATGCCTTGGTAGAGGTGACCTTTGGTTTGAGGGGTACTTCTTGCATGCTGGCATGAAGTCCACCTCACTCAATGATTTGGCAATCTGTAGAGCAGTGAGTGAGTTATCTCCTGAAGCTACAGGTGTCTGATCCTTCACCCATGAAGCTGATGCTTTGGAGAGAGGAACTCTAGTGGACATGTATGGGTATAGCTTTGGTCCATTACGCACTGGCATTGGGCGCTCCTGCTGAAACCTGGAATAGTCGTTCTTAACTGTCCCATGCACATCCTGTGTGAAGACAGAACTGCTCATAATGGCATTCTCTATTTTTTTGCTTGGTAACATTGCTTCCTGAGTTATGCTAGGCCTTTGAATTTGAGACTGAAATGAAGTCTTGTTTTTCTGGATTTGGGGAGGATTTGATTGGTCTGGTCCAGGAAAAAGTTGGTATGAGGAAATTGGACAGGGTGTAATATGAGTTGGGCGGTCACAAGGAGGTGTGTACGGTGGCAAGGATCCAGGGATTTCAATTTCTGTGAAATCAGACCTGCGAGCAGCTCTGCAGTCATGGCTATGTCCCCCTGTTACTTTAGGAAGTTGAATCACAGAGTCTTTGGCCCACACTACATTGGGCTCTTTGGGTGAGGGGTCTTCCTCTACCTGCCGCAACACAGGAATGCCTTCAAAAATGAAGTAGGCTGGGTTTGTGTAGCTGCTTGGAGCCACTGTGCGGGAAGAGGATGATACACTGGAAAAGATCCAAATAAAATGAACTGAAAACGAGTAAATGCTCAGTTGAGTTTGTGAACTTTCAGAATAAAAGTAATTGAAAAAGTCTTATGGGACACAGTTTCACTTCCTACTAGCAGAAAAGATGAAGGCATATATTACTCACGGATTGTGAGATGCTCGGATGGTTGGGGGAGACCAGGGGCTCCTAACTATTCCCTTCTCATCTTTCTCAATACAGATCCATTCTGGAATGGACAAAGAAACAAAGATTTTACACTTTATAAATAATATAATTGTCTGGGAGGAAGCCTAAGAATGGCATTCCTAAGGACCCAGGAAGCATCTGGGCAGACTCTGTCTTTAGGAAGCCAAAAGAGGAAGTCACAACAGATGAAAAGAAAAATAGAGCAACACCAATAGAGGAACCAAAAGCAGAAGAGCCATAAAGGACACCGTGTGACTAGGTCAAACATTAGGAAACTATAATGAACTGAAAAGAATTAATGGAGAGGTAAGACTCACCATAGCTCCTGTCCCGTGACCGATACTTGTTCAGTGGTATATGGACCTTGATTTGACCACGGATGGAACCCATCTCTTCACCCCTGTGGGTCAGGCAGGTTTCAAATGACTCTGAGTTACTTGCCACTATGGACTGCAAAGCCACACAGCATTCACCTGGAATAACATACATACCACATGCCATTTATTACCACAAACATTCACTCACTGTGCATTCACTATCCCACATCTTCCTTTTCATTGAAGGTCATTGTAAATGCAAAAAAGAAACAAAATACCATATGACTCAAAACCATCACACGACTTCACAGAGAGCAGCAAGTGTTGGTCCCGAAGGCACGCCATATTTGAGACAACAGGCTGAAGCTGGAGAGAGAGAATGCTGGGGGGTTTTTCACCAGTAACACACACACATACATATACATATATACACACACATTATATATATATATATATATATATATATATATATATATATATATATATATATATATATATATATATATATATATATATATATATATATATATATATATATATCATTATATTTCAAACACCATGAACTATGTAGCCAGTACTTTGTCATTCTTTAGACACTACATGTTCTTTAATTATTCTGATTTAAACAAATAAAGAAATAGTCACTGGTTTATCATAGAACCTGGGGAAGCTGTTTGAAAGACCAGCTCATTTTGAGGAATCCTGGCACATCACAGCTCTGTGAGTCATTTTCTGCTGAACGACGTGTCTCTACAAAGGAAAAGAACAAAAAGAGAGCATATAACTCCCATATGTATGTTATGAACCATGGGCATTTCACTAGATGACAACAAGACAGGCAAACATTTGGGTTTCTCTCAAACTAGTAAAGATGGTGAAGAAAAAGCACCTTCAAGACACCGAGAGTGGAACTCAATGAAGAACTTGGCCTTGCTGGCAGTTTTCACTATGGCCTCAACTGACCCTAGTTCAATCCAAGAGCGGTCCGAACATGAGTCTAAGTCCAAAACAATAAAAGATATATTTGAGTTACACAAGAATATTAGTCAATTAATCAATCATAGCATGTTTAAGAAAGTTTCTTTTCCAGAACCACTATATGCAGTAAAGATTAATGTCTAAAAAATAAAGAGGGGCTGAATACAAATGCATGCCACACTTTTCAGATTTTTATTTGTAAAAATTTTTGAAAATCATTCATCATTTTTCTTCCACTTCAGAATCATGTGCCACTTTGTGCTGGCCTATCACATAAAATCCCAATAAAATACATTTATGTTTGTGGTTATGAAAATATTTTGTAGAAGTTGTGTTTGATGAATTCAAATACATTTTTTAGTATCAGTTATGAATCATTTATAAAGTGCTTCAATGTAGGTCAGTCAGTCAAAGAAACAAAAGAGAAAGTCACAAGAGATAATTTCCCATAATTTACAGACCTGCTTTAGGGAACTGTGCAGTCACACTGACTTGAAACGTTGCAAAAACAGGAGAGTGATCACTTGTAAAGATGTCATCTGTACAACCTGCAGGAAATGACTAAACTTGAACAAGTCCACAGTGAAAAATATCATGACTGAACACATGTATGAATCAGGCAGTGTGTTCTACAGGTTTACGCATTACCAACACAGTACTAATGTAATGGCGTTTATATATATGCTATACGTGCTCCTATTTCAGACAGCTGTCGCTGAGCTCTTTGTACTCTTGACCATAAACTCAAAGCCATTTACTGTATTGTTATTGTTAACTGATTTGCTGATCTTGGTTTTTTTTTTTTCAAAGTTGCAAGTCAGGCAGAATATGACTCG
Organism: Hemibagrus guttatus; assembly: GCA_033459395.1. NCBI lineage: Eukaryota > Metazoa > Chordata > Actinopteri > Siluriformes > Bagridae > Hemibagrus > Hemibagrus guttatus. The sequence goes on along the minus strand of JAUCMX010000009.1, from coordinate 14,763,577 downwards.
GATGGTGGACCACAGACCAGTGCTGTGGTGTCTGCAAACATATTCTCAGAAAATGTTTTAGTCCTTGTGTTTATCATTGAAAAAGGTTACGGAGTACTGAGTGTGTTCTCCTTATGACAACTGTAACAGATAAGTCATTACACATTCATTGCATCAATATGTGATTATCTATATAATCTTTTAGATTCTGGCAGCTTCAATTGGATGCCAAGCAACTGCAAAAATAAAGGTTATATTCAGTGTTACTTTAAGGTATCAAAAAATATATATATATATATATATATATATATATATATATATATATATATATATATATATATATATATATATATATATATATATATATATATATAGTGATAGTATGTGTACCTTTTTTATTATTATTATTATTATTACACCATTTATCCTACTGGGTTGCAGGGAACCTGGAGCGTATCCCAGGAGACATAAGGCAGGGTACACCCTGGAAAGAATGCCCTGGAGAACCCTGGAGGTGTGAAGCAAACATGCTAACCACTGAACCACAGTGCCCCCCCAAAATTTTTATTATTATTATTATTATTATTATTATTATTATTATTACATACTACAGTATGTGAATCTAGCGTGAATCTTATGTGAATCTTAACACACCATATGAAGTACAGGTGCTGTAAGTCTCTGGATAGGATTTCCACAGGACACGATCACACCATGAAGGCCCATTCACTCGAACCTGAAGACAGACAGAACAGAAATTAATTATGTCTGTGTGTGTGTTTGTATTTATATTTATTAGGTTCAATCAAGTTGCACTATATGAAATTCCAATTATATTATGACAATTGATCTATTAGCTTCAAACATAATGCACCACCTGGTGCCATCATTTAACACATTACTCGACCCAATGTTAGAGGTCACAACTGACCTAAACATGACCCTGAGTGTCTCTTAGAGCAATAAAAATAGCTTCAAATATTTTCCTATTTAAGTCTATGCCGATGTTTCATGGTAGAGAATGTGCAGTGAAATAACACTTGTACAGGATGTTGGTTAATGTCTGGCTGAAGTGTAGACTGTGTAGAAGGCTTATGGGAAGACATTTACCGCATGGCCAGAGTCAGTAAAGGTTAAAATAGAAAAACATGTGGTTGGAAAAAGAAGTTGTTAGTAAGCTGAACTATCTGCATTCTGTCCTGCTTTAAATAATGCCATATCTACATGCATGCTATTCTTAATATTTCATTTGGGTTGTGTTTCTATAAAATATGTTAACATACCATATATAACTGTACAATATGTAATGTAATAACATATAATATACATCCATATATGTTAACTTGTGTAAATATATAAACAAGCCCTACAGTATCTGAAATTCTACAAATATTTGCAATATGTGTCCTAAAATGCAACTGGTGTCTCAGACTGCATTAGTAGACATGAGTAGAGTATTAAATGCAAGATAGGCAGATGTAATGAAGAGAGCTCTACCCCACTGGTCTTGTATTTTTGCCATAAGTAGCAATCTCTGGAGCCCCGCTCATACCGGTAAGTGGGTGGAAACGTGATCTTCTCTTCCTCTTAAGAGTGAGCAAGAGAAAAAAAACACAATGTCAGAGATAACATGTCAGATCTCAAATACACTATTAATAAAACCATATATGTAAAAAAACATACACACATTATTTTACATTTCAGTGTGTTGCCATTTACACCTGCTCAGTGTATATGTCTTTTATTTTGGATTATTTCCTTTAATGTCCTTAAATATGCATAATACCATGATACCATGGGGCATTATGCTGTAAAGCAGTGAGAGGAGTTTTGGTTTTCAGATATGTCTTGAAATGATCGATGTATTATTGCCATTGTACAACCTTTGTTAAAATGGGCCAGAAGAGCTGCAAATTCAGATCTTGATACTTAAAGTGCATGAAATAGCCAAGCATAAATATTGTCTAGGAAGGGGCATGAATAAATGAGAGCCATACTGAAGTTAAAAAAGGCTTTTCTCTTATGGCGCTCTCTGGTCAGCTGGTCTGCATACATCAGCTCATCAAACTCACGCTTTGACACATGCTTTAAAATGTCCTGTAGAAGAGAGAGAGAGAGAGAAAGAGAGAGAGAGAGAGAGCATCAATCAGGCATGAGAGGCCTTGATCTCTGAAACATAATATATAATAAACTTAGTTTAAGAAAAGATTGCAAGGGCCAGAGCAAACCAGATTCCCATACAAATAACCAGAAGGAAAGCTTAGCACAGAAATGACATAAATAATGCAATGAAAAAAACAGTGGACTGCACTAAGGATGATCATAGAAGGCATAAGTGACCTCAACATCAAGGTCCAAGCGGTAGTTCAGGTCACCACACCAGAAGAGATGAGTAAAGCGCAGGCTGATGTCAAAGGCAGCAAGCTGCCGGTCACCAAGCGATAACAGTCTGAGGATGTCCTGAAAATTCTGGTTCCTCCTGGAAGGGAGTGATCAGTAGTCAGAATACGATATGCAAGGCTAGAAGACTGGGTTGCAGCATGGAAAACATGATTCAGTCAATCAGCACTGAAGTCTGTCATCACTAAACTTTATGATTGTTAAATAAACAGGAAAGGAAGTTGGCTAGAACTACTGAAATCTATTTGAACAGAGTCAGGGTGTTAATCGTGCTTGTGACTGTGGGTGTGGGTGCATACCGGAGTGCTTTCTCACTGCCAGAGGTCAAATGACAGTTCACAAAGCCCATGGACGTCCCATTAAAGAGGAAGGAGATCCCTACGGCCCCTTTGTTTCCTGCAACCGTTCAGAAAAACATTGCACAAATATATAAATGCATATGTATATATATACACATATTTCAGTTTAATTATTTACTTTGGCATGTTTTATAATTAACAAAAATACCTAGACTATTTATGATGCTATTTGAGGTCGATATCATTGGCATATATGACAGTGACTTTAACATAGCTGAGCTACTCTTGCTCTCTGGAGGTTAATGATTTGCTTCTCTTAGATTTGTTCGATATTTGGCTGGTGGCCATAAAGAAATCATAAGAGAGAGAGAGAGCGAGAGAGAGAGAGAGAGAGAGAGAGAGAGAGAGAGAGAGAGAGAGAGAGAGAGAGAGAGAGTTTGATGTTTAACCAAACCAAATCAAACCACACAAATGCCCAAGATTGTTTCACAAATTTAAAAAATGTGTGTGTGTGTGAGAGAGAGAGAGAGACAGAGAGAGAGAGAGAGAGAGAGAGAGAGAGAGAGAGAGAGAGAGAGAGAGAGAGAGAGAGTGAGTGAGTGAGTGAGTGAGAGAGAGTGTGAGAGAGAGAGTGTGAGTGTGAGTGAGAGTGAGAGAGAGCGAGAGAGAGAGAGAGAGAGAGAGAGAGAGAGAGAGAGAGAGAGAGAGAGTTTGATGTTTAACCAAACCAAATCAAACCACACAAATGCCCAAGATTGTTTCACAAATTTAAAAAATGTGTGTGTGTGTGAGAGAGAGAGAGAGACAGAGAGAGAGAGAGAGAGAGAGAGAGAGAGAGAGAGAGAGTGAGTGAGTGAGTGAGAGAGAGTGTGAGAGAGAGAGTGTGAGTGAGAGTGAGTGAGAGACAGAGAGAGAGAGAGAGAGAGAGAGAGAGAGAGAGTGAGTGAGTGAGTGAGTGAGTGAGAGAGAGAGAGAGAGAGAGAGAGAGAGAGAGAGAGAGAGAGAGAGAAGGAAAGATAAAGACGCTATGAATGTTTTGTACCAAGTGTATTTCCCAGTCCTGTCTTCACACTTGCTGTGTTTACTTGGCTGATACGCCCATCGTGCTCTGGTTTTACAAACACAGCTAGTCTGATGTTCCACAGAGACTGCACTGCCACCTACAGGACATTCACACACAGCACAGGATCCAAAAGAAATAAAAAGATACAATAATAATAATAATAATAATAATAACAATAATAATAATAATAATAATAATAATAATAATAATAACGTTTAAGATTTAATATATGTAGACATAATAACGTGTTAATTTTACTATTTTAACCTGTTTGAAGTCAATATTGGTAGCATTTTTGAGCATGGCTCTGATATGCTCAGTCCACTCCTTCTCTCCTTGAGGGTTATCCTGAGTGCCAAATGCATAGATATCATGAGGCAGACAAGCCGTGGAGTCATCAGGGGTCAGCCCCAAACCACAGCATGTAGCCCACGACTGAAGAGTAGGAGGAGGGGGAGAGCCACCTGCAAAGAGGTAAAGATAATAATAAGCTGGTTTTCATTTTTATGTGGTTATGTTGTCTTTCAGTTTGTCTTACTTAAAGGAATAAGACAAAACGGCATTGACCTCTAAATCTGTGTCAACATCATGTAACAAGGTTTTACTTAATTAATGTATCTGCCTCATGAGTATGGTCTCGCAAGTTTTAACAATTTATGATTTAAAAAAAGAATAATAAAAGGTAAGATTCACATTATGGCAGGGACAGGGTTCAAAACCTCTGACTTTGTATGCACTTTGAAGAAACAAACTCCAAGCTGAATTGCTATACATACACAATACAGCGTTTACAGAATTCTGCATAAACTACTGCATATTGATAACCACACAGCTGTATTTTATTTGTAAGCACTATATAAAAATATAATAAGTATGCAATACATTTGAAACAATAAATTCACAGCTTTACCCATGTTCCATGTGCCAACAAACACTGAGACAATGTCAGGCTCATTCTGTTGGGAGAATGTGTTCTTCATCAGCTGCAGAAGCTGGCAGAAAGCCTCTCTTTTCTGCAGGGAAGATGAGTACATGTTAATATTTTGAACAAAATGAATAATTGTGACTTGGTGTACTGATTCTGTTTTGTTGGATGCTACAATTTAATTTTTCAATCAATTTTCTTTTCTCTTTATACTTGTCCCCACATTATAACAAGATTTTGCTGGGTTCCATGAAAAGCAGTGTTTTTGTTTTGTTTGTTAACTTCAATTGAAAGAGAGGTTACTAAGGGAACAACTGTTTATACATAAGTGATAACAGTAACTATCTTTATATAGTCATGGCACAATATAAAATGCAACTATAAAATAATAATTAGTTAATAAAAAAAAAGTTCACAAATTTCTGTGAGTAATTAAACATTTCATGTTCATGAAGTTTGTGTCACATCACCAGGTCATGAATTAGTTTCCAAACACTATAAACCCTGTCGTGTTTTCATTCATTGTCTACCGCTTATTCGATCTATTCTCGGGTCACGGGGAGCCTGTGCCTATCTCAGGCGTCATCGGGCATCAAGGTAGGATACACCCTGGATGGAGTGCCAACCCATCACAGGACACACACACACACTCATTCACTCACGCAAATCACACACTACGAACAATTTAGAGATGCCAATCAACCTACAATGCATGTCTTTGGACCGGGGGAGGAAACCGGACCTGTCGTGTTTTATTCCCTACTAATTTTTTTTTTTTACTAACCTTGAAGCTCTCGAACAGTAGCTCTCTTGGAGGCTTGTGATGACTGTCCACTACCATCTTCAGCTTAACTGGGCTGCTCTGAAACTTTACCAGCTTCACAACTGACATTCAAACAAACATTACAATAAATTATTAGAATTTTTGTAATACAGTATAGTTTAGTAGTATAATATTTTATGGTTTGAGACTGGACTATATCATAAAGTTATTTAGTTCTACAGTTATGCAGGGAAAACTTACTCCGGTCATGTGTGATTGTCTCTATGCCAAATGAGCCAGTCTTCCTGTCAAACAGCAGTACGCCATTGTCCACATCCACTGACACCATCTGCCTTCCATATTTAAAGACCTTCACCTAAATAAGTACAAATACACACCTGCATTTCCAATATACACCAATCAGCCATAACATTATGACCACCTGCCTAATATTGTGTTGGTCCCCCTTTTGCTGCCAAAACAGCCCTGACCCGTTGAGGCCTAGACCCCACTAGATCCCTGAAGGTGTGTTGTGGTATCTGGCACCAAGATGTTGGCAGCAGATCCTTTAAGTCTTGTAAGTTGCGAGGTGGGGTCTCCATGGATCGGACTTGTTTGTCCAGCACATCCCACAGATGCTCGATTGAACTGAGACCTGGGGAATTTGGAGGCCAAGTCAACACCTCAAATTTGTTGTTGTGCTCATCAAAGCATTATTGAATCATTTTTGCTTTGTAGCACGGTGCATTACCCTGCTGAAAGAGTCCACAGCCATCAGGGAATATCGTTTCCATGAAAGGGTGTACATGGTCTGCAACAGTACTTAGGTTGGTGGTATGTGTCAAAGTAACAACCACATGGATGGCAGGACCCAAGGTTTCCCAGCAGAACATTGCCCAAAGCATGACACTGCCTCCGCCAGCTTGTCTTTTTCCCATAGTGCATCCTGGTGTCATGTGTTCCCCAGATAAATGACACACACACACACACACACCAGGCCATCCACATGATGTAAAAGAAAACTTGTTTCATCAGACAAGGCCACCTTCTTCCATTGCTCTGTGGTCCAGTTCTGATGCTCACGTGCGTATTGTTGGCACTTTCAGCAGTGCACAGGGGTCAGAATGGGCACCCTGACAGGTCTGCAGCTATGCAGCCCCATAAGCAACAAACTGTGCACTGTGTATTCTGACATCTTTCTATCATTAACTTTTTTATCAATTTGAGCAACAGTAGTTCGTCTGTTGGATCAGATTACACGAGCCAGCCTTCACTCCCCACGTGCATCAACAAGCCTTGGCCACCCATGACCCTGTCGCTGGTTCACCACTGTTCCTCCCTTGAACCACTTTTGATAGATACTGACCACTGCAGACTATGAACAAAATGTTCACTTGCTGCCTAATATATCCCACCCACTAACAGGTGCCATGATAAGGACATAATCAGTGTTATTCACTTCACCTGTCAGTGCTCATAATGTTATGGCTGATTACTCATGGGAGTAGCAGATTTTTTTTTAGCAGTAGTAGTAGCAGTAGTAGTGGTCAATGTGGTTTCCAGTGTCATATGATGTGAAACTGAATCTCATAATAATAATAATAATAATAATAATAATAATAATAATAATAGAATAGTTGTGATCCCTATGCTTCTGTTACAGTGCAGGTTTCCCTGTTGTGGGACGAATAAAGGATCTTATCTTATCTCAGTATAAAAAAGGAAGAAACATTTCAGGGAAACAACATACCCACAACATTCATTCATTGTCTACCGCTTATCCAATCTATTCTTGGACATACCCACAACATCTCTGGGAAATTTTTTGTCATCCAAAAAAAGTCATCTTAGTAAGTTAAAATATCTTTAATATCGCCAGAATGATTTTGCTTTACCTATAAAAAAATACAAGAGGCTCAAGAGATACAAGAGACCAAGGATAAGATTATTAAACCTATTTTTAGATTTATCTTACCATTTCTAAGTGTTAAATGTTATTAAATGCTAAAATGCAGCATTATTTGCAGTATAGTAAAATATAATATAAGTGTAAAAGAGAAAAATATGTCTAGAACTAGCATTAATAACCTTGTATTTGGTTTATTGTATTTCAATAATAAGAAATAGTAGATTCATCTGACTAGATTCAAGATATTAACACTTGCTATGGTGTCATTGTTGCAGGTAACACAGTTGTTAACAAATTGTTGACAAGTTTAGCTAGTCAACAGAGAAAGAACTATTCCTATTAAATAGTTTTTGTTGTGATTATTAGTTACCATTAATAAAATTAATAAAATTCATTCATTGTCTACCGCTTATCCGATCTATTCTCGGGTCACGGGGAGCCTGTGCCTATCTCAGGCGTCATCGGGCATCAAGGCAGGATACACCCTGGGCGGAGTGACAACCCATCACAGGGCACACACACACTCTCATTCACTCACGCAATCACACACTACGGACAATTTAGGAAACCGGAGTACACAGAGGAAACCCCCGAGGCACAGGGAGAACATGCAAACTCCACACACACATGGCGGAGGCGCAAATAAAAAACTCAACCCTGGAGGTGTGAGGCAAACGTGCTAACCACCAAGCCACCGTGCCCCCCATTAATAAAATTACAAATATTTAATTTTTTAATGGTAGCATAATATGTAGCATAATGTTTAGCTGGCTATTACTTTTCTTTAGCCTGTAAGGAAAGATTTTAATATCTAATGGAGATCTTATTCAAGTCATACACAGATAGGTGTAGCCACACTGTCATATTCAATGGGTGTTCAAGTATTTTTTGCCCCACTCCAGCTTGCTTCCCTAATAAAACCATTATGGCTAACCTGGCAAACCCAGTGACTATGCTCTGACTGTGCCCTGGATATCCTGCGCCATTATGGTAGTGGATGAAGAACAAGGACTTACCTGAAAGCTGTGCACAGGAATGACTTTGGCAGGAGATTTTACAGGTGATACAGGGTCAGGTACAGGTGCCGGCTGCACAGAAAGGTTGTGATTGGCCACAGCCTCTTGGAGGGCTGTGAGAACCTGTGAAAGTCATGGCACAGTTTAAACTAATAAACTGATAAACACTTCTTATGAGGAATAAGTAATGAAAATGTGACTCATGACTGATGAATGTGCTGTGGCTTTGAATACCCTCTTCTCTAGAGATGATAGCAGGTTGCATAGAGTTGATATTTTGTAGAGCAGAGTATCAAGGTTCTCTTCTGTACCCTTTCCCATATTCTGTAAAATTCAAAACAGGTGATATTAATATTAGACATTATAAAGCATATAGCTATTAGAGTGCAAAACCATCGTCTCTTAATGCTGTAGTGTGTAATTGAGCAAAGGAAGAATAATATAATATGTATTGTGTGTAATATAATGTTCATGAGCTGCTGGGAGTTATCCTGATAATTAGCTTGGCGAGGCATGGATAATGTTGCTTGATCAGACAAACAGAGTAAGAGCTAAGCAGCTAACAGTAGCTTAAATACAAGCTGTGTTTGAGAGATTTTGCTCTTTCATCTGGTACTCAGTAACTTTGACAATCACACTGAGGCACACAACAAAGATATTTTAAATATTATACAGCTCAATGGGCTTTCTTTCAGTTTGTAGTTGAGTTGTGAAAATCTACTTAGGGTGATGAGTTTTACTTACAGTCACTTTTAACACATTTGTACTAATAATTTGGGCAATAGAGATTTTTTTGGAAAGCACACAGTTCTTCTACATGACAACTGAGACTACCTAGTGTGAATAAACATGTGTTACAGAGTAAGGCTTGTCTTGAATTCTCTGTCTATCAGAACATTCTTCTGATGTGTCTTTACATCAGCTGTGCAAAGTGCATTAGAGTCAAGTTAGTGAAGTTAGTGATTTCTCTGAGCAAATACACACGTTTAAGTAGGGAAATATCTGATGAGATGAATCAGATGTTGGACTAGACTGAATGATGGACTCGGTCAACCCTGTCTTTATTCATATAAATGAATTTATATTATTTACCAATTAATAAAATATTTCAATTATATATTAAATATATATTAATTCCAATTAATATTAATTATTCTTTTACTAGTACTAAAGTACTTTTAAGTACTAAAAATGCTATTTTGTGAATTTGAAAGAAAGTGCCAAAACTACACTTTGTTCACAGTCACTACATTGTTTCAAGTCTAAATTTTAATAACTATTTCAAATGGTTTACCTGGATTTTAGGACAGGACAAGGGACAACTGGGATGGTCAAAGACTTTAGCCAGGGTCTCCAAACTGGACATCGTCTGATCAATCTCACTGTAGATGCCAGAATTAAAGACAGATATTTTCCTCTTCTGTTTGTTTGTATATTATAGCAGTATTTTCTAGAACGGTTCTGGGGTCTGGAGCATTGTTATAGAAGAAGCAAATCACAACCCACCATTATCAAAGCTTTAAAATGTATTTCTCATAGCTATCAGGCCATTTGTCTGGACACTTGATTTAAATTGGTTTATCCAATAAATAATAACTAAAATAAAAACAGACCCATCAATAATGTCAGCTTGGCACTGATGAATATTGAACTATATGGTCAAAAGAGGACAGCTGACCACTCACTCTCACATGTGTACTCTTTGAACACATTCTGTCCCAGGTTTAGTCACCCCTTTGCTGTTATAATAACCTCCACACTTTTGGGACAGTCAATAGATTCAACTAGATTCTGGAGTCTGGCTGTGGAGATTTACCCAGTCAGCCACAAGAGCATTGGTGAAGTCAAGCAATAAGGTCAGTTGAGGAAGACTGGAGAGCAAACAGCATTCTGATTTATCCCAAATGTTAATGCTTCCAAAGCACAGAAAGATATTCTATATAATTGTGTGCTTCCAACTTCCTGGCAACAGTGTGGAATGTACACATGTGGGTGTGATGTTTAGGTGTCCAGATACTTTTGGCTATATAGTGTATCTGTAGAAATGTAGTAACAATAAGCACTGTGACTCTAATATACAGTCCTGCTCTCCATTATTGGCACACTTGATGGTTATGTAGATAATTTGGACTATCCCCTGAAAATTAATCAAGTAAAACAGCTTTTTTCTACAGAGAACTTATGTTTGATACAAAAGAGCTGATAAACAACAATTAAAAAAAAAAACAATAGCAGAAAAAAATAGAAAAACTGAAAGCTTGCTGTGACACTGGTATTGGCACCCTTCCTTAATATTTGGTTGTACACCCTTTCGCAGCAATTACAGCCTCCAAACGTTTCTTGTAGCCATCTATAAGCTTCTTGCATTTCTCTGCTGTTATTTTCTCCCACTCTTCCTTTGCAGTTTGTTCAAGCTCTTGAATGTTTGCAGGGTGTTTTTTTTCCAATGGCAGATTTAAGCTCACCCCGAGGATTTTCAATGGGATTGAGATCAGGACTCATTGCTGGCCATTTTAAAACAGTCCATTTTTTCCTTTTCAACCATTCCTGCGTGCTTTTGGATGTGTGCTTTGGGTTTTTGTCTTGCTGGACGACCCATGATCTTCGACTCAAACCAAGTTTTCTTACACTAGGTAGGACATTTCGCTCCAAAATCTCTTGGTAATTCTTTGATTTCATGATTCCTGTGATACGGTCAAGGCCTCCAGTACCAGACGCAGCAAAGCAGCCCCCCAGGATTATGGATCCTTTACCATGCTTAACTGTTGGTAGTGTGTTCTTTTCCTTATAAGCTTCATTGCATCGTCTGTAAACAAACTGTCGGTGCACATTGCCAAAAAGCTCGATTTTTGTTTCATCTGTCCACAGAACATTTTCCCAGAAGGATTGTGCATTGTCCAGGTACTCTTTGGCAAAGACCAGTCGTTCCTTTTCTTCAGCAATGGTGTTTTCCTTGGCCTTTGCCCATGAAGCCCTGCTTGGTTTAGTGTGCGGCGTATAGTACTTGTTGAAACCATGACCCCAGACTGTTCCAGGTTGGCCTTCAGGTCTTTGGATGTTAGACATGGTGTTTTTTCCACCATTCGCACCAACCTTCGAAGAGTTCTCTCATCAATTTTCCTCTTTCCCCTACGTCCAGGGAGGTTCTTGACAGTTCCATGCTTGGCAAACTTCTTAATAACGTTGCGTACTGTTGAAACAGGGATACCAAGGTCTTTGGAGATTGCCTTATACCCTTTGGAGGTCTTGTGTTTGCTAATAATAGCACTTCTGATGTCCTCAGACAGCTCCTTAGTCTTCACCAATATGACAAAGGCTTTTTAAAACACTGAAGTCATCATTCATTGGATAATTTATGTCACATGGGACTGACAATTCATCACAGGTGATTCTCATTTGTGATTTATCTCAGGTGAATCAAAATGTATTTCCATACTGATTTATAGTAAAGGGTGCCAATACCAGTGTCACAGCAAGCTTTCAGATTTTCTTTTTTTTTTTTCTCCTATTGTTTTTTTTTAATTGTTGTTTATCAGCTCTTTTGTATCAAACATAAGTTCTTTGTAGAAAAAAGCTGTTTCACTTGATAATTTTTTTCAGGAGATATTCCACATTATCTACATAACCATCAAGGGTGCCAGTAATGGTGAGCAGGACTGTATATGCAAATTATTCACATTTTAATTATGAACCTAATGTTGAGTTGTCAGTAGAATTTATTTTACAGTTAAACAGGTCCCTGAGTAACCACACACACACACACACACACACACAGATACATGCCATTTTCTGTCACATAAAGGGTGGAGTGTTACCTGTGCAGTTTATGGCAGGTGGTGCAGAGGATTCGCTGGAGAAAGTGTAATCCTGAGCCTCCTTTCTTCAAACTCTCCAGATCCAGAGTCACATCACCACGCAAATACTCACCAAGCAGAGCCACCATCTCAGAAGTCACACTACTATATACACACATAAAAGTTATGTTATTTGTAATGCCATATCATTCATTTCTGACTGTGGTATAAGTCCCTATACCTCTTTGAAAGCAGAGGTCACCATCAAGCTGATGATAATTATTTAATATAGAAAGCTGCATGTGTAATATAGGAAGGCGGATGTGTTCACCTGGTTGTGGTGATGCCCTGCAATCTTTGCAGCAGTAGCTGAGACACTGGTGTTTGAGTCACAGGAGGTGACTGGGCTGCAGGGGGCGCCTGGACTGCAGGAGAGGAAACCACTGGGTTCCACACTGAGCCTGGCTTCTCATCATCCCCGTCTACAACATGGACACATAACATTATGAAAACCACAATGACAAATTTGGGAATACAGTTCTGTTTATGCATTTAAGGCATCTTTCCTCTATGAACTTTCAGGAACTTAACTTTCCAAACACAAATATTCTAGCAGACTGTGAGGCCAGACTAGTACAGGTTTCACTTCCAGTCTTTGCATGAAAAAATAAACACAGTGTATTGGAGCATTAGTATACTTTAGATGACCTGTTTTTTTTATTCTTTGAGTGACAAGTGTACTGAAATCAAAACTATATCTATTATTTCTATTTACATACATCTTTTATACTATTTTTTTTACTTTTCACAGACAAACATATACTTTTTTTTTTTTAAATTTTAGGATTTTGATCATTGTGTTTAACACAAAAATGCACATTGTCATGTTTCATAAAATCAACAAGTACAATTTGGACTCAAGTATGGATTCACTGTGCATTGTGATTATGGTAGTATTGCATTTTTCATATGAAACATGCATGGAAAAAGCAAGATGTGATAACATATAAATGCAGAGGATTGTAGTCTTGATTGCTCAGTCAAGTGTGACAGTGCTGTCCAGAAGAAAAAAAAAACAAGAAATGAAGCACTGTGTGGGTTTTTATATTCTGGTAGGATCTAAATATCCCCACAAAGAAAGGAATGCTTCACAGTTTTACTTGCTAAACCTCACAAAGACAACTAAAATTTAAATAAATAAATAAATAAATAAATAAATAAATAAATAAATAAATAAATAAATAAACCTTCTTCTTCTTCTTCTTCTTTCGGCTTCTCCCTTCAGGGGTCGCCACAGCGAATCATCTCTCTCCACCTATCCCTATGTTCTGCATCCTCAACACTTGCACCCACTAGCTTCATATCCTCATTAATTCCATCCATATACCTCCTCTTTGGCCTTCCTCTTTGCCTCCTGCCTGGCAGCTTCATGTCCAACATTCTCCTACCAATATACTCACTCTCCCTCCTCTGAACATGTCCAAACCATCTTAATCTGGCCTCCCTAACTTTGTCCCCCAAACGTCCAACATGAGCTGTCCCTCTGATGTACTCGTTCCTAATCCTGTCCAACCTTGTCACTCCCAAAGAGAACCTCAACATCTTCAGCTCTGCTACCTCTAGCTCTGACTCCTGTCTCTTCCTCAGTGACACTGTCTCTAAACCATACAGCATGGCCGGTCTCACCACTGTCCTGTACACCTTCCCCTTGATTCTCGCTGATATTTTCTGATCACACAGAACTCCCGACACCTTTCTCCACCCATTCCAACCTGCCTGCACTCGCTTCTTTACCTCTTTCCCACACTCTCCATTACTCTGGACTGTTGACCCCAAGTACTTAAACTCCTGTACCTTCTTCACCTCTTCACCCTGTAACCTTACTGTTCCACTTCCCTCCCTTTCATTCACACACATGTACTCAGTCTTACTACGACTGACTTTCATTCCTCTTCTCTCCAGCGCAAACCTCCACCTCTCCAGGTTTTCCTCCCTGCTCCCTGCTCTCACTACAGATCACAATGTCATCTGCAAACATCATTGTCCAAGGAGACTCCTGTCTGACCTCCTCTGACAACTGGTCCATCACTATAGCAAACAGGAAGGGGCTCAGAGCCGATCCCTGATGCAGTCCCACCTCCACAATGAACTCCTCTGTCTGACCTACAGCACACCTCACCACTGTCCTGCTCCTCTCATACATGTCCTGCACCACACTAACATACTTCTCTGCTACTCCTGACTTCCTCATACAGTACCACAGCTCTTCTCTTGGCACCCTGTCATACGCTTTCTCCAAGTCCACAAACACACAGTGCAACTCCCTCTGACCATGCCTATACTTCTCCATCAAAATTCTCAGAGCAAAAATTGCATCTGTTGTGCTCTTTCTGGGCATGAAGCCATACCGCTGCTCACAAATTTCCACTACCTTCCTTAACCTAGCTTCCACTACTCTTTCCCATACCTTCATAGTATGGCTCATCAACTTTATCCCCCTATAGTTACTGCAACTCTGCACGTCACCCTTATTCTTAAAGATCGGCACTAACATACTTCTTCTCCATTCCTCAGGCATCCTCTCACTCTCTAAAACCCTGTTGAACAAACTAGCTAAAGATCCCACTGCTGCCTCTCCCAAACACTTCCAGACCTCCACCGGGATGTCATCAGGACCAACTGCCTTCCCACTTTTCATCCTCTTCAAAGCCTTCCTGACTTCATCCTTTCTAATCTTATCTACTTTCTGTTCCACAGAGTTCACCCCTTCTACTCTTTTTTCCCTCTCATTTTCCTCATTCATCAGCTCCTCAAAGTATTCCTTCCATCTCCTCTGTACATTCTCCTCACTTGTGAGCACCCTTCCATCTCTATCCTTAATAACTCTAACTTGCTGCACATCCTTCCCATCTCAATCCCTCTGCCTAGCTAACCTGTACAAGTCCTTCTCTCCTTCTCTAGTGTCTAACCTAGTGTACAACTCTTCATATGCCTTCTGCTTGGCCTTAGACACCTCCCTCTTCACTCTGCGCTGTAACTCCTTGTATTCCTGTCTATTCTCTTCAGTCCTGTCCATGTCCCACTTCTTCTTGGCTAACCTCTTCCTCTGGACACTATCCTGAACTTCCTCATTCCACCACCAAGTCTCCTTATCTTCTTTCCTCCTTCCAGATGACACACCCAGCACCTTTCTCCCTGTCTCCCTGATCACTTCTGCTGTAGTTTCCCAGTCATCTGGCAGCACTACCTGACCACCCAGAGCCTGCCTCAACTTTTGTCTAAATTCCTCACAACATTCCTCCTTTTTCAGCTTCCATCACTTGGTTTTCTTCTCTATCTCTGACCTCTTCTTCTTACAGACCATCAGAGTCATCCTACACACCACCATCCTATGCTGTCTGGCTACACTCTCTCCCACTACCACTTTACAGTCACTAATCTCTTTCAGATTGCCTCTTCTACATAGGATGTAGTCTACCTGTGTGCTCCTACCTCCACTCTTGTAAGTCACTCTATGCTCCTCCCTCTTCTGAAAATAAGTGTTAACCACACCCATGTCCATCCTCTTAGCAAAGTCCACTACCATCTGTCCTTCAAGGTTCCTTTCCTTAACTCCAAACTTGCCCATCACCTCCTCATCACCTGTGTTCCCCTCACCAACATGTCCATTAAAATCCGCTCCTATCACCACTCTCTCACCCGTGGGAATACTCTCCATCACCTCATCTAATTCACTCCAGAATCTCTCTTTCTCCTCCGACTCACAACCTACCTGTGGGGCATAACCACTAACAACATTCAACATCACCCCTTCAATCTCTAACTTCAGACTCATCACCCTGTCTGACACTCTCTTCACCTCCAGGACAGTCCTCACAAACTCCTCCTTCAGGACCACACCTACCCCATTTCTCTTACTATCCACACCATAATAAAACAGCTTGAATACTGCTCCTATACTACGAGCCTTGCTACCCTTCCACCTGGTCTCCTGTACACACAGTATATCCACCTTCCTTCTCTCCATCACATCAGCCAGCTCTCTACCTTTCCCTGTCATAGTACCAACATTCAGAGTTCCTATTCTCAGTCCTACACTCTTACCTTTCCTCTTCTCTGTCTGTCTGCGCACTCTCCTCCCTCCTCTACTTCTTCGACCAACAGTAGCCCAATTTCCACCGGCGCCCTGTAGGTCAACGGTGCCGATGGCGGTCGTTGTTAACCCGGGCCTCGACCGATCCGGTATGAAATTCGTACTGACGATTCGCATGGTTAAATTTGGCAATGTTTTACGCCGGATGCCCTTCCTGACGCAACCCTCTCTATTTATCCGGGCTTGGGACCGGCACAGAAGTCACTGGACTGTGACCCCCATGGCTAGATTAAATAAATAAACCATGAAGATATTATTAATATACTAATATAAGTATATACTAATATACTATATAGTAATATATACTAATATAAAGTGTCAAATGGTTTCCTTTCTGTTACTGAAGCTAAGCCTAGGGTTAAGTTTAAGTCTAGGCACAGTATTAAATAGCTGCTTTAATATTTATGTCAAGATCCTTAAGACAAAAAATGTGTGTGTGTGTGTGTGTGTGTGTGTTTGTGTGTGTGTGTGTGTGTGTGTGTGTGTGTGTGTGTGTGTCTTACCTGAACTTTCATCCACTAGTTCAGTCTCTCTTACTACTGGATAAAGCAAAGGGATTACCAGGCCTTTATGGGGTTGCTGGTATCCTAAAACTAAATCACCAAGAGTTCGGAAACAGTTCACCTGCACTCCCTGTGTGGTCTGTACAGAAGGAAATGCCCACACACACACACACACACACACACACACACACACACACACACATACAGAGGGGGGGGGGGGGGGGTTGATTTGATTCACCATGACAAACAGACAGATTTCACACTTGTTTCCCCCAAACATAAAGAAACCCATCATGGTCAGCCTCTACTCTAGCTGAACCACTGAGTTTATACCTTTGCAATAATTTCAGTGCAGAACAGTGCCATGGAAACTACCCAAAATTTATAGAAGCAAGCACCAGCCCAGCTTTTTATATTCACTGCCACAGTTCGAAAAATTAAAACAGACCCCAGTTTCATCACACAGTAATAAACCATGTGGACCAGTTTCTTGCAGTTTCCAAAACCCAAATGCAGCTGTTAAATTATAAAAAATAATCTGTTGCTACAAATACTGCATGACGTGTAATATTTGTACTGAATCTTGACCTTAACCTCAGTGCATACAAAACATGGCAAAATACATACAGTACATTTATGCATATATTTTGTTTGTTTTGTTATTTATTTATTTTTATTTATTTTAATTTTTTTTAGAAAATTGTATGTTCCTCGTATGGTAGACAACACCATTTTGGCATATTCAATCAACAAATCCACTTTGGTTGCCAAAACATTCTTCGAACAGCAGCATTTTCCTCCAGACTGGAGAAAAAGAGCTTCTTGAAAAACGATTAAAAGGGCAGAAAGAGACAGTGGGAGAGACTGGATTGGAAAAAGTCTGCCACTTAAATAAAATGAACCGAGAAACCAGCAACTATTCTTACTTCTAAAGAGAGAATCAACCACGAGGCACTGCTGACAGAAAACGAAAAAGTGTGTGTGCGTGTGTGTCTGTGTGTGTGTTGGGGGGGCATGTTTTTATATCTTGGTGGGGACCAAATGTCTCCACAAACAGAAATATCTGACTATTTGACCATTTTTAACTTGTGGAGACATGTGGCTGGTCCACACAAGGAAAACTCTCTTTTTTGTAGCTACAGGTTTTTATTTTATAAAGCTAAAAGAGCAATCAGCTTGGTTACTGAGGTAAAGTGGTACACATAATAATTATATCAATGGTGTGTGTGTGTGTGTGTGTGTGTGTGTGTGTCTGTGTGTGTGTGTGTTAGATTAATTATAGAAAATCTAATGGGTTTAAGGTGTGTTTTACTTCTGCAACTGTTATGTGTCATCTGCCTTTAATTTAAAAAATAGTACGAATTTAACTACATAAACATCCCAGATAGGACTAACACATGTAAACCACAGTACCATAGTATAAATGTACATAACTATATCTTTCTATATAAGATATAACTATATCTACATATTTTTTTATTCGATATAGTATAGTATTTATAGTATTAAACAAATCATCATAGCTAAACCACAAATACTCACAAACCCACACACATACTCATGCAAAATGACCCATTCCAGCAATTCTGTACGGGATAGTTACTATGTGTGGGTGTTGGAGGAATCTGTGTGAAACACATCATTTACTCAGAAAACTACTGAAGTCATTCACCAGACATGCAGTCACTTGGAGCCACACACACACACACACACACACACACACACACACACACACACACACACACAAACAACAAACACTGATGGAACAAAACAGGCACAATGAAAGCACAAGAATTGCACTGTTCCTCTTGGCCTCTTACAGTTCTTACAGTTTAAGGAATTGAAAATGTTACACTTGTATACAACAACATTGCACATATAACAAAATGCCCAGTATTCCTTTACTTGTTAACATTTTCTGTTAATTCAGCTGCTATCCCCTGAATAAAATGATTAGATTAGTATTCTAGATACATAAAACACAGTGTTTAATGTGTCATCGTGGTTTTCTCTTTAGTAGCCAACAATGTTCCCCCTCACCTGAACAGCCAGCAAGCCATCTGCATCAGGAAGGATGCGGTAAGTGTGAACATGGCGCTGGAATCTAGAGACAGCACAAAAAATTATTATTAGTGACCTTGGTAACAAAAAAAGAGACTACACAATAAATACTGAAGTGGCCGCAACAACCAATATACAGACAATATTGAGTGGTTGATGCCATACCACACAATAACCCTGTTACTAGCCAGTGCAACCTTGTTTATCTACTATGTGCTTTGACCTATAGGTTTATTTTTTAGCCCTTATCAATTCTTCATTACTGTGCTTCAGCCACTTTGGGGCCATGAATGTAAAGCCTCTAAAGAAATGGATTTGTATGGCATTGCCTTTTAAATAAAATTTGGGTAAAAAAGAGCTGCTCTGGGTAAAATGTATAAATAAAGAAAATGAAGAACAGAAATAAGCAGAAAGAGGAGGTGAGTCATGTAGAACGCTAAGGTGACTGCGAAAGGAAGTGAAAAAGAGAAGGATGAAAGAGAGTAAAGGGGAGAGAGAGTTTGAAAGAATGGGAAAGTAGAAAAAAAACACTGAATGCTGTAGGCCGCAGGCTTTAGGAATGTGTCTGGAAGGGAGAGTAAAAAGGGAGCAGTGCCGTCTCTGGACCTGAGTCTTTCCCTCCAGAGGCCAGGTGGAGAAAAGGGGAACTATTCTGATCTAGTGGGGATCAGGAAAGGCTTGTTGTCTTACTCTTCAACCAAAATCTATAATAAATAGCAGACAGAGCATATGGGAGATCCTAAAAACTCCTCCAAGCTACAGATTTTGGTGTTCTTCAACAGCTCACTCCCTTTTAGCCTCAGCCTCAATGATTCTTAAGTAGGTATGTTTCATGTATAAATTTAAACAGTCCTCTTGGGGGACAGCTGCCAGAACACAAGATTGAGGCGTGATCATTCATGTTCTTGGAATTAAACAACTTCTGAGAATACCATGCAGGTTTATTTGAAACCATACTGAGTACTAAGCAAGAGAGTCACAACATGAAGATTAACTCCTCACTTTACTGGTTGCTCCTGATAAATTCATCCTGCCTGCAAGTATGGATGAGAGTTGAAGCTGGTGTGTGTAAATCGATGTGTGTGTGGCTGTTACTTACAGTAGACAAAGTGCGTAGGCACCAGGCACAGACTCGCTGTCCCGCACCAGAAAGCTGCCGTCCTGCCCGGCTCGAGCCAGCAGCTCCTCTGCCTGAACCCGACTAATGTCCCTGTGGTACCATGCTGGTGTCGTCATTATGCCGCAACAAGGCCACTATCAACTAACTTTTGAGTCCTTATATCCACCTTGTAACTGCCAGGATAAACAAATCAGTGGTAGCTATCCAGAAAAATGATCCAAGGCAAGCAGAGAAAGGATGAAGGTCACAAGAAGACCTCAGCTCATACACTTTTCTCATCACTGCAAGAAATAAATGTCTTCAAATTACTTCCAACAAAACTAATTGACCTTCACCGAAGCCAAGTACTGTCTTGACATAATAAAATATGTTTGCTTTCCCCAGTAGTGTGCGCAATCCAGAGGGTGTCTCCAGGACCGGTTCCTTTGGTATGAAGATTTGGCAGTCGTTCAGGTGGAGGATGATCTTCGGTGAGGTTTCTTCCCTGCTATGTTACTCTCAGAGTAAAGATGGCCAGCTGATGCTAGAAGGTCAGCAAAACATTCAACTCTCATGTAAACACTAATAAAAGCATCTATTGTCAAATGACCAGTATTAAAATTCTTCCATGAAGTGGAACTTAGAGCAGAGCAAAAAATAGAGATCTGGTGCGATATCCAAGTGTACGTCAGAGCAGAGCCACCACAAAATTCAGATGATTTTCCACTCAGTCGTTTTAACCTTATAAGGAAAACAAGGGGGAGGAACCCCTCAGAGAAGTTCAGCTGATGTCTGCAACCTCCACTAAAGTGCAGTCACATGCAGCTGGCAGTCCATGAAGAAGTAGTGATAGCAGACAGGTCTAGACTTCATGTGCAGAGACCTGCATGATGAAAACAATGTCCTCATGTCCCTAAAACTGCTAGCACAGAGACGCAGGGTTGTAGCCAACAGCCCCTGCCGAGCACTGAGCAGTCATAGGAAGTGCTTCACTCTTTCACTACTCCAGATGGCAGAAAGGAAGAGAGTTGCGAGCAAAAAAAAAACACAGTTTAGAAAGAATTCCCTGAGTGACTTCACTTGATCACTGGTGCGTGAAACCAAATCCGGCCCCACAGTCTCACTCTCTTACAGCACTAAATGCTTGCTCTTACATGCTCTTAAGTATGCAGACAGACACAATAAGACTGTGTACCATATCTGACTCACCTTTAAATCAATGTTTGTGCTTATAACGCTCACTTCTTTCTAGTTCTCTGATCTCATTTCTAAGCGTGCCATTTCCCTCTTTCCCTGCTTACTTCGCTTGGTCTCAGGAAGTTGAGGGAGCAGCCTCCTCCTCCATATGGATATGATCATTCCCTCTCTGTCCTTTCACAGCCTTGCTCCACCTTCATCCCTTTTCTTCTTTCTTTCTTCCTTTCTTTCACACGCTGTATGGAGCTTTTTCTCTCCACTGGCAGCTGTCTGGCTTTTCTGCCTCTCTCTACTCAGCAAAAATGTACTGCACAACTCTGGCTAGCCTTCAACCACCAAACCAAAACATGTCTCTATCACTCTCTCACACACACTCTCTCTCTCACACACACATACACACATATAAATAAATAAAAGTTCATACTCAATTCCATATTCATTTAACTATGTGCAGTTTTAAATATTTTTTTACTCTCAAGTAGTTTGATGAAGGAGGGGAGGTATGAGCCCCTATGGGATCCCACCTCATTCCTTTCTGTGTCATCTTATTTTCGGTCTGAGTCCGATTGTGGAAACAAACCACAAGCAGTTAGATGAGGGTACAAGTTATTGGATACACAATCCACTGGTTCCACAAAGCAGGATTTACCTTTCAGCACCCCCTGCTGTTGAGATGCAGTCATAAACAGTAAACACAAAGAGAAAAACATCCTGATGTGTCAGTGATGGTGACTCATGGTTTGTTTAGTGTATGTGTCACCTGTTAATGTGGTGCTGCATATGCATGTCACCTGAGTTTTCTTTAGTAGCTAAAATTCAGCATTTCAGCTCAGGAATCAAGCCTTTTACCTTTCTAGGTTTTTAGATTCTGCAAGCTACTGAATCAAGTAGCTTGCAAGTGGAAGGTTTATCATTGTCTACCGCTTATCCAAACTATTCTCACGTCACAGGGAGCCTGTGCCTATCTCAGGCATCATTGGGCAGGATACACCCTGGATGGAGTGCCAACCTATCACAGGGCACACACACACACCACGGACAATTTAGAAATGCCGATCAACCTACCACACATGTCTTTGGACCGGGATAGGAGACCGGAGTACCCGCAGGAAACCCCCAAGCCACAGGTAGAACATGCAAACCACACACATGGCGGAGGCGGGAATCAAACCCCCAACCATGGAGGTGTGAGGCAAACGTGCTAACCATTAAGCCACCGTGCCCCCCTGGAAGGTTTATCAATGCTTTAATTCAAATTTAACCCAGCCCCGGTATTATGCACATTAATATGAATATGAGGCTCAAATTAGCCCAAATCTTTTTATACACATTTAAATAATGTGCCTAATATTTTTTTTCTAATGGTTTATTTGTAAAATAAATTTGCACTGATGGGATCCAAGAATTTTTTTTGTTTGTTTGTGGTTGGGGCAGGGCTGGGCGTTGATGTTTGAGAATCCCTGGTTAAGAGGACACACACAACACAGTTGAAAGACTTGTTAAAAATAATTGTAAACCTAGACATGGGTTCCAGAAATAGAACTGATTACAGGCTGTAATCAGGTTGATCTGGAGATATAGTGTATGTATATGTCCAACACACACACACACACACACACACACACACACATACACACACACACATACACACACACACATACACTCACACACACACAGTAAACTGAAATAATACAATGATAAAATGTGTTAATAGAATGATAAAATAAAATAAAATAAAATAAAATAAAATAAAATAAAATAAAATAAAATAAAATAAAATAAAAAATTATTTTAAAAAATTCCTCATGGGGACCTGACAAATGTACCCACAAGGTCAAACCTGTCAGATATTTCTATCCTTTCATTCCAACAAGATATGAATGCATTCACACAATAATGCACTCACACACGCCCACACAAACACACACACACACCCACACACACACACACACACACACACACACACACCTGCCTTACTGTTGTGGCCACTCATGCCATCATTTCAGAGAATGCCCTTTCCACGAAATGGCTTCATCTTTCTCAGTAAGTGTATTTTTAAACCTTTTGCAAATTGCTGAACATGTTTGGTGTATAGCTGTATATAGCACTCATGCAAATATTCAGTTTCACATGTGATTACTTGCATGGAATACCAGTGTTATTTCACACCGCTTGAACATGCAAATATGTAATGTATGTAATATGCAAATATGTAATAACAGCTTTTCATGCTATATAGTGTCACATAAACACATGTGCACCACTGGATTGATAACATGCAATGTTTGTCTGGTTAAAGACATATTGAATAAAACAAAACCTACTTATGAAGTCAGTAATGATGTGCATGTTATACAGTATGTTTGAGCTTTACTTATAGACTCTCACAAGCCAGGCGGCTTATGGAGTATAAGCTATAGAATAAGTAGATTAAATATCATATCCTCCCCCTAAAGAGACTAGAAACAACAGTGTGATGTTTCCCTAAACATAGACACACACTCTCAAAATAGGACAGCTCGACATTTGAATGAAAGCCAAAATGTGAATGTGGTACAAAACGTGCTGCACACAGCTGAGTGTGTTTAAGCATTGGACAAAATGAAACAAAATGAATATCAAGTCTAGAGATCCAAAATAAATGATTACTGCTGCCAAACAGACAGATAATTATGTTTTAATCAGCAAGTCAAACTTTGAAAAACAAACCATAGAAATAATTGAATGCTGATCTAGAACGCTCTTAGATTTCTGAGAGAGGGGTGGTGAGGGGTAACAGTGGGATAATGACAGCAGTTAAGGGGCGTAGAGGTGGGAAAGCCTGGCCATGTGCACACCTTCACCTAACAGTCATGAGCCTGTGGTCAGGGGTTAATAATAAGTTGCAATAAGTTGTGTTTAAGAAGACCATAAAACAAGATAGGGCATGTGGTTATAGGAAAATGATCAAAGACAGGATAGTGTAACACCCCCTGCAAAATAGCATTATTATTATTAGCATCATCATTATTCATTGTCTACCGCTTATCCGAACTATACTCGGGTCACGGGGAGCCTGTGCCTATCTCAGGCATCATTGGGCATCAAGGCAGGATACACCCTGGACGGAGTGCCAACCCATTGCAGGGTACACACACACACACTCTCATTCACTCACACAATTTAGAGATGCCAATCAACCTACAATGCATGTCTTTGGACTGGGGGAGGAAACCGGAGTACCCGGAGGAAACCCCCGAGGCACGGGGAGAACATGCAAACTCCACACACACACGGCGGAGGCGGGAATCAAACCCCCAACCCTGGAGGTGTGAGGCAAACGTGCTAACCACTAAGCCACCGTGCCCCCCTCATCATCATTATGATGATGATGATGATGATGATGATGATGATGATTATTATTATTATTATTATTATTATTATTATTATTATTATTATTAATATTATTATTATTATTATTATTATTATTATTATTATTATTATTATTATTATTATTGTTATTATTGTTATTATTATTATTATTATTATTATTATTATTATTATTACCACCCCAAAGTTGATTATTGTCCTATAACAGCATGTTCTGAAGTGTTTTATTCCTTTCACACAACAGCAACTTACCAACAATAACATTTTTATCTATCAATAAATGAAACACTATTAACATTTGGTTAGGTTTATCATGAAAATATTTAAGGAAATATGCTGCAGCCATTTTATTTATCTGAAGCTGGAACAAATCAGAGATATTTTCTAATCACCAGTTGGCCATATGCCATCATATGTGTTTGGACTCGATCCATGTGGATAGCATTGGCAAAGGATTCTGACACCATACTAGCATTTCCAAAGTACCTACAAGCCGCTTATCATACCATGGGTTTATGTCAACTTTTTGAAAGCTTTATCTTAATCAAATTTAAAAGGCAATGTTACACTTACCATTATATACCAGATGGACAAGGGACTATAATCCGTCTGCAGGCCATCTGCTGAGATCATTTCCAAGGGAAAATCCAGAAATCAAGGCCATGAACCTCACCCACTCACCTCCTGTATTACATCAATACTTACAGTCACACGTTTATGGTTGGAAATAAAAATCCGCAACAGACAAGCTGGCATTTTGCTTAGCTGCACGTGATGCATGTGTGGGGGTGTTTTACTTACTGTCCACACAAATGGAGACAAATCGGATCTAAAGATATCTTTTTATAATAGCAACAGTGTGTTATACTCCACTGGAGTTTTATACTGGAGTGGAGGAGCAGGCATCCTAGACTCATGACTGTATCAAAGCCAGAGATGGGCAAGGTTATAGTTGGTTATAATTGGGACAAGACCTTATTATCACATTCCATGCAATCCAACCAAATGTACTCATTTATTTATCTCTTTAAGTCTAAGATGATATTTATTTTTATACATGAAGCTCAAAAAAAAAAGTAGAGTAATAAAGAAATAGGATGGGTGTTAAAGAGGAGACAATCCTGTAGACTGGTCTAGCTGAAGTGAAAGCAGGGAGGAGAGTTTAATATATACAGGCAGATAAGCAGAAGTGACTGATGCACTCTCAAAGCAACTGGACTGCAGGAGGATTACAGCAGGAGCAGAAGAGCAGACACCCAGCCAATAAGGTAAGAGTAGACTATGCATAGCAAGGGTGTCAGTGATCAGTGAGCAACAGTGTTCGGTGAGGATTTTGGATACAGGAAAGGTACCCAAAGGTTTTGTGTATCAGATATCATGCTACGTATAAAATTAAGATGGAGCTTAGCATTGTGAGGATGTTATTAAGCAGCAACTGTTGTAAGTAAATCTGTGCCTGGTGCATTAATCTTTCTTTTGTTTCTGTCAGTTATTCATTACTAATGCATTTAAACTCTCTTTTGGTATTACCTATTGCACAATTTCATACATAGTTAATGTGGATATGGAGAAAATTAGAAATGATAGATCTGGCTGTTGTGGAATGTGAAAAGCACATTTGGATGATTTCAAGGAAGCATCAGCAATCCAGTGCATATCTTGTGCTTTGAAGGCAGACATGCTAGCAGCTGCAATCATACTGTGAAGCTCCTCAGAGCCGATGTTTTTCTCACATTTTTATAAATTCAACCTATAACATTTGCTTGGATGCTGTTATACTGAATCACTGCTCTGCATCTGTAATGATTTAACTATCACATTCTTTCACTGTAGAAACACAACAGTGCAAACGCAACAATGTTCAAGTAAGTTCCAGTGAATATATACTGTAAATGCATTTAGATTCATAAACATTTGGACATTGAGTGGGAAAAAAAACATTTCAGCTGTCTACCACAGTATATTGGAAATGAAATTAAATCATTAACATGAACTGAAAGTACAGACTTTCGGCTTTAGTTATTTGAAATCAGGTGAATGGTGTAGGAATCCCCCTTTAAAGAGACCAGAACTAACAAACAAAGAATCATATAACAAATTGCCAGTTTTTAGTTGGTTGGGCATTGGTTTTTAAGACTTGGTTGCAAATCCTTTGCAGTCAATGCCTGAGATCATAGAGGTCACCAGACTGGGTATCTTCCATGGTGATGGTCTACCCGGCCTGCAACTCATTCTTGAGCAAGTCAAATATGAAAGTAAACTCTCTGTATTTACTCTGGTGAAGCTTTCTCTTGTTTTCTGACTTGTTGTTGACACAGTTACATCTACCACTTGATCTGCCAAATGTTGTGAAGGTTTGTTTTTCTTTGGCTGGTGTTTATGAGCTCATCAGTGCTTTCATACTTTTAAAGAATGTGACAAATAGTTAATTTAGCCACACCTAATGTTTTTGCTATATATCTGAAGCATTTGGTTCGATTTTAGCCTAATGGTGGCTCATTTCACTGGCAGAGACAGCAAGGAAAACCACACATCTGAACACAGAACAGCAGAGCAGCTAACTGTTCAATTACGTTTTGTCTTTGAAATATAAAAGATGCTGTAACTGCTGTACTGTTCGCCCAGTTTGGGCTCACATTAAAGCAGGTCTTTAAGCTCACATTTTATCTTTAAATTTCAAATCTAATATCATGTGGCAGACATTAACTTTGTCAATATCCAAATATTTATAGATTTAAGATATATTTATACCTTCTTAATATTGCTCTACTGTTATAATGAATAAAAGTAAAAATAAGAGTGCAAAGCTTAATGCTCTTGTCTAGCTTTTATTCCATATATAGGGTAACAACAGACATTACAATTATCTTAGTATTTCAGCTGAAAAACTACACAGATGCACATTTTACTAAATTATTTTTAGGTAAGTGTAGAATTGGCTTATAAATTGTTCATATATAATTTCTCTTTCAAAACCAGTGACACTATCAGTGTTGTGGTAATGTAGAATGGGAAATTACAAAGTAATTTTTTGATAGCATATCCAATTATTCTTTTTAGCAGTGTTTATAAGAAGAACAGTAGAAATGGCTCGGTAAGTCTCCCACATACAGAGGACAACTGCTGCCTCCACACATAATGCGGCATACATAATGTCTTTTTTTAGATTCGAAACAGATTTTCTTGAGTGGCAGCCTAATGAATCCTTTCTTTTCAGATTTGTCTATACTTGGGGAAGAGAGACTTTGTGGATCATGTGGACCATGTTGATATTGTGGGTAAGGTCTTAAAGTATGTAACGATGCAAATTTCAAAATACTTTTCGAGAGAGATGTTTAAAAATGTGAATTTTTTATTTACAGATGGTGTGCTCAAGGTGGACGTTTCAGAACTTGATGGAAGAAAAGGTATCGAGAACTCACAGCTAGTTTTGGGAACTAAGAACATCATAAAGAATTTTAAAACACAACATGAGACTGGAGCATGAAGCACATCAGATGGGATTGTTTGTAATGACACAGCTTTAACACTGTAAACACCATGCCTAAATTAAAATAGCAGAAGCACTAGAGCCTTTTTTAGACACAAAAGATTGTGAATAAATCATTTCTTCTTTGTTGTAGTGTTTTTGCAGCTGGCTTGTTTCTTCCACTATGGGAAGGAAGATTTGGATGTGATCAGTTTGTCTTTCAGGAAAGACATTTGGATTCAGCAAATTCAAATTTATCCTCCACCTGCTGAAGACAAACCAGTTATCACACCTTTGCAGGATGTCCTCATGAGGAAAGCAGGGGAGGGAGCGCACCCCTTCACTTTTAATGTAGGTTAATGTGCGCAGTGCTGTGTACATTAAGAGTCTTACACTGTGGTAACTGCCCTGAAATCATGCAATCTTTGCTTTTTGCTTTCTGAAAGATTCCAGCAAACCTGCCATGCTCTGTATCTTTTCTCCCAGCTGCATGGGACAAAGGCAAGGTACTGCATCCTCTTGCTTATTTACCTCTCCTATCCCTCAAGATGCATACACACACACATGCCCACACACCTAGCATATACACATAAGATCTTTTCATTTCTTTCCTTACTGTTCACTTATTTTCATAACTATTGCAGGCTTGTGGTGTTGACTTTAAAATAAAAGCCTACATTGCTAACATGGCTGACGATCCAGATGAGAAAATTGACAAAAAGTGTGTATCAGCTTCCGTAATAACTAAGAATCATAGGCATTCATTTTCCAATTATATATGAGTTAATTATTCCATCTCGTTTGCTTTATAGAGACACGTGTCAATTGATCATTCGCAAAATCCAGTTTGCACCAGAAAAGTTACTACCTGGGCCCAAGGTGAATATCTACAAGCAATTCATGTTTTCAGGAAAGACGATTCACCTGGAGGCCTCCATACAAAGGGAGGTACAGAAATGATATGGTTCATATTATCAAACTTAATGCCACATCCCTTTTTCAGTTCAAAAATGGATAAATTTGATACTACAAATCTTCAATGCTTGTTTTCCAGGTTTACTATCATGGGGATCCAATCCAGGTCAGAGTGAAAATAAACAACCAGACCAGAAAAGTGGTGAAAAAAATCAAAATTTCCAGTAAGATGGGATTCATTGCAATAATATAGACAAAATAATTATAAAGCTATACTATTACATACTAATATGTTGCACTAATGTGGGTGTATATATCTTATACAGTTGACCAGACAGTAGATGTTGTGCTCTACTCAACTGACCAATACACCAAAGTTGTCCTCTGTGAGGAATTTCGGTGAGTCCAAATGGCTTTACATAAATTATGTGGCCTATTGCTCAAGAGTAAATTCGTGTACTGTATACAGGCAGGTGACAAATAATAATAATAATAGTAATAATAATAATAATAATAATAATAATAATAATAATAATAATAATAATAATAATAATAATAATAATAATAATAAACAGTATGAAGCAACCACAAGTTACAAGAACATCTTCAATATGTCTTGGGAAGAAGTAGATCATGTCCATAAATTTTATTGGGGCAAGACAACATTAACAACAACATAGCCACAAATCAGCCAGACTCGGACAGACTTACCTGACAATATAGTCTACAATCTAGTGAATTTATAGAGTAAGCCTGTAATAGGCAGTCGACAACATTCAGTCATCCAGCATTCAGTCTAGCAGTTCTGTTTCCTTTCCTGGTCCAAACACATGCACTCTCTAAATTCTCTGTAGTGTGTGAATGATTGTGTGAGTGTTTCCTGTGTCAGGTTCCATTGTGTGAGTATCCTGAGTGCTTCCTGGGTCAGGTTCCCCAAAACACTGTGTATGATAAATGGGTCATAAAATGGATGGGTTGATCTTAAGGGCTGGTGAGAAATTAACTTAGTCTAATTAGTCTAAATTAACTTAGTCTAGCTCAAACTGGCAACCCTGTTATTAACTGTCCTGTCTGCTGCTCCTCCTCTACCAAAAATGTTTGTTGAACAAGCATTGGACAATGGGATTAGCGCTTGTTACAGTTCCCAATTTTTATCATTAGGTGTAATAATAAGTCTATTGAGATGAATGTGCCTCATGAATAAATGGAACTGCTCATAGCAACATTATTTTAATTGTTGCTGATTCAAAATAGGTAATTGGCATAAATCTAATTCTAGTGTTTCAAGATTATAATTAATTATAAGACTGAGGACTTTGTGAAGATTAACTTTTGTT
Organism: Hemibagrus guttatus; assembly: GCA_033459395.1. Lineage (NCBI taxonomy): Eukaryota > Metazoa > Chordata > Actinopteri > Siluriformes > Bagridae > Hemibagrus > Hemibagrus guttatus. The sequence goes on along the minus strand of JAUCMX010000009.1, from coordinate 14,733,326 downwards.
GAGTGGCTGATATACTTTAATATATATTTCAGATCTGAACAGTCTCTGGCATATCTTATCTTATCTTATCTTATCTTATCTTATCTTATCCTGTATATGGTGGTCATAGGTCAGAGTCATGCCAACAAAGTAGACAAAAATAGCCATAAACCATTTGGGCAAAATACATCCACAGCATAAGAGAGTCAGCTGTAATAAATCCATGATTTCTTCTAATTTATCACCCCTCAATATGTACAGAATTTGCATACTGTCTTTCAATCATCACTCTTTTTCAGGGACCAAGTAAATGGCCAAACCACATTTGAGAAGGATTACATAGTCACACCTCTACTGGCCAATAACAAAGAGAAATATGGTCTGGCATTGGACGGAAGGCTAAAAGACGAAGACACAAACCTTGCATCATCCACAATGTAAGTCGAGACCCATCTTAACATGAGCGCTGATTTTTCTGCACCTAAACATGATCTCACAAGATATAGGAAAATGCACTTTTTAATACTAGTAACTAACAATCCATAGTGTTTAGTGCCAAATTAATCAGATGCCACTGATGGCTTTTAACTGACTCAAGCAATTTAGATTAGGACTGGAAATAAACCGTGTGTTATGTTTACAATCTCTTATAACATTATTTATAATAACCTTGCCACATTATTCTCCTAGTTACTTTGTGTCATATGAAATAAAAATGTAATAATCAGACTTTTCTACTGTTGTAGTCTGCAAACTAGTATGCACAAAGACGTACAGGGAATTCAAGTGTCTTACAAAATCAAAGTCAGCCTCCTGGTGGTCGGTGGTGGTGTCTTGGGAAGCCTTATATCCAGGTTAACAATTTTAATTTTCATATTATTAAACAATACAAACAGACAATATCTATAGCAGGCATAATCTATTGTACTATGTTTCCATTTACAGTTATGTTACTGTTGAAATACCTCTGATCTTGATGTCACCAAAGCCAACAGGTGATGTTTACTTACATATTAGATAAAGATAAAATGTATCATGCACAGAACTTTTTCATAGCTATATGTCTATTCATGAGCAATCTGCTAATGGCTATTTCTTTTTCTGCATGCATCTCAATTGGAACAGATGTGTAAGTGGAAACCTTACATTTCAGCTGCAGTATAAAGCCCGTTTTTATCTTTATTATGATATCTATTGTGATATTTTCTCACAGGTGATAAGATTTCAGTTTCTTTCACATTGAATAAATATTCACTTAAACATTCTTCTACAAAGTGTGCTGGTGAAACTCAGGTGGCTTTGGCTTCCAAAGAGCATTGCAGAACAAACCCCACAGCTACTCTTTCTACTAGTTTGGATGTTTCTATTTTTATAGAGCTTTTGGGGAAAACTATATAAGCTTTTATAGAGCTTTTTGGTAGGCTAATGCTGTACTGATATTATTTTATTGAGCTTAGAAGTGTTATTATATTTGCTGAAATACATTACCCAGTACCAAAATACAGTCCACTCCATACTCTTCTCTTTTCTTGTGTCTTCTCTTCTTCAGGGCTGCAGAAGCATCAGCTGAAGAACAAATAGGCAATATAAGCCTCAGTCCAGATAGGCTTCATTACTGATCCTTGGGTCATGGTGATTGGATTATTTGGAGTACAATGTCATTCATTTTTATTCTTTGGTATTTTAGCCATTAACATGTGAACTCAGTGTCAGTGTTGTACATAAATTGGTTCTGTATTAAGTGAGTTAAAATAAATACAGGGATGAAGTATTACTTCCCCATGTCCAAGTGACTTTCCACCAAGTTCTCTAATTTGAGAATGAATGAACGAACGAACGAAGTACGAATGAATATTATATATACTGGATTTGGAAAATATTTTAGGGAAAAAAATGGTACTTTGTGACAAATCTTTTACCATATACTCATAGACTTGTTCCTTCCTTGAACATCTGCTTCAGCAGTAAATGAATATATACAGCAGTTTATTGAAAACGGCAGCATCAGTGACCATTTTTACATCTTTATTGAAATTCCACATACCGGGGCATTGGTGGCTCAGTGGTAGGTTTCTCGCCTATCATGTGGCAGGCTTGTGTTCGATTCCCAGCCAATGCCCAAACCCCAGCCACTGGATGCAGTGCCGGTCCCAAGCCCGGAAAAATGGGAGGGTTGCGTCAGGAAGGGCATCCGGCGTAAAACATTTGCCAACTGTTGTGCGAACCAGTTGGTCCGCTGTGGCAACCCCGAACAGGGAGCAGCCGAAAGCAACTTCATTGAAATTCCACATACCAAAAGATGTATAAATGTTAAAAACAGCATGCTAACAAAAAATATTAAACAACCATGTTATACAACTAACTATTAAAAATGAATCGAATGAACAATTGTGCTGTTGTACTGAAAATCACCATGGCTATGATAATCTGTGTTACTCGGCTTGTGGCCTTGTAACTACAGCCAAATCACAGCAGTGCTGATACTCAGTACAAGAGCACTCTTGCTATATATCATATTATAGTGCAACACAGTTGAATTCTCAAATCTAACCCATCGGAGGCTGTAAAATTATTTCCGTATAAAAAGCATAGCTCAGACAGTAGTACTTGCTGTAACATTAATGACAGGTTTATATTGATGCACTCATTCTAATATATTATTATTTTTATAATAACAGTTTATTCACAACATCCGAACAATATGGCAGATGTTAAAACCGAGAGACAGAGAGAGTGATGATAGTGAGAAAACTATTGTTTATTGTTGCTATAGTGATAGTGATAACAGGCACTGACTTGTTTATAAATAACATTAAATCTGTGATGTGTCATTCATTAATAAATTAAATATTGTAATCTTTAGCAAATCACTGTATTATAAGAGGAATAGTACACTTCAAACTGTGTTATACAAAAATAATCCACTTTAAGGTGGTAACTGCATTCTGTTCAGCATTGTACCATATCACACCATCCCAGCGTGGATTGTTACAGATTGTATAACCGCACAGTCTGTCATGTTATATCCTCTGAGCAGACTTTGTAATGTCTCTCCTCACTCTCCCTTTTTTCATAGGAATAAATTATAGTTCAGGTACATTTTCCAGGTTTCTGTTGAAAGGGTTTTTAAATGTGTTTAAAATGTATTCATTGGTTTGCAATGCTTTTACAACAGAAGCACATACACTATATTGCCAAAAGTTTTGGGACACCCCTCCAAATCATTCAGCATACCAAGACATTTTGGACAATTTCATGCTCAGAACTTTGTGGGAACAGTTTGAGGATGACTCCTTCCTGTTCCAACATGACTACGCATCAGTGCACAAAGCAAGGTCCATAAAGACATGGATGAGCGAGTTTGGTGTGGAGGATTTTGACTGGCCTGCACAGAGTACTGACCTCAACCTGATAGAACACCTTTGGGATGAATTAGAGCAGAGAAAGTGAGCCAGGCTAAAACTGGGACGTCTGCTTTTACATGCACATGAATGTAATAATATGGAGTTGGCCCGCCCTTCGCAGCTATAACAGCTTCAAACCTTCTGGGAAGGCTTTCCACAAGGTTTAGGGGTGTGTCTATGGTCAATTTTGACCATTCCACCAGAAGCTCATTTGTGAGGTCAGGCACTGATGTTGGGTGAGAAGGCCTGGCTCGCAGTCTCTGCTGTAATTCATCCCAAAGATTTTCTACTGGGTTGAGGTCAGGACTCTGTAAAAGTTCCTCCTTCACACCAAACTCACTCATCCATGTCTTTATGCACTGGTGCACAGTCATGTTGGAACAAAATCTCTCTCTCTCTCTCTCTCTCTCTCTCTCTCTCTCTCTCTCTCTCTCTCTCTCTCTATATATATATATATATATATATATATATATATATATATATATACCAATATATAAAAGTTTACTGTTTGTCAGTTAAATATTTCAAAATGAAGTGGTATAGCTGTCTAAAGTGGAAGTTTCATCGGGATAAATAAATGTAAATAACAATCATTAGTTTATTAATTTATAATTAATTTATTATTTATTAAATCATTAATTGCACAAAATGACACTTTTACTAGGGGCTGATTCAAAACTGTGGCCTAGATGAAGGATTGTTTGATGTGTGTGAATATATGTGTAAATTGCAGCCTTTCTTTCAAAGGGCTTTCGAATATAATTTAAATATTAATTATTCTTCATGAAGCGGGATGATTTCACAAAGACATGCGGGTGAAAGTGCAAAATGTCAGCACCTGTAACATTAATAGTGTTGCTATTAAACTGAGTAAGTGTGGAACTGCTGTAGTTTAGCCCTCTGGTGCTAAGGATTAGCATTAGCCCGGTGTCTCAGTGCGACTTTTAGAGCGTGCCGGAGACGCGGTGCGATTGCAGAGCACCGTCCTCCTCAGCGCCACATAAACATACGGAAATTCACCAGCATCAAGGTAACGCGGTTAGCTGTACTTCATTACGGGCGTTATTAATATATACAAACCTAATATTAACGCATTTCAGGCAACATATTAGCTTAAAATATATATGAATTATTATATTATAGATGCTTTGACTGCGTCACCCCATTGAACAAGATTGGCTAAATAGCTTAGCATAACTACCCGGCATTACGACGTGCCGAGTTGTTAAAAATATAGATGTTTTATTTTTATTTAAGCTTGCTATCTAGCTGGACCCAAGTGTAAAAGCTGCACTCGATATAAACCGAGAATCTGCATGAAAGGAATTAACTGAGCTCTTGGTGTTAGCTAGCATGCTAATTCACCTGAATTAGCCTGCGGATGTGTTTGTTAGCTCGGGGTCTTTTCGATATCTAACCCGTAAACGTGTCCTGTGTGTGAGGTGAAAGTTTCTGGTTTGATAACCGAATCAAGCATAATTTTTCTGCAGATCTGTTTTCATCCTGAACTAGGACTAGAATTGGAGATTACATGGAGAGATGTCGCTGTAAGCCCTGGTGGTTGTGTAGCTAGCTGATGGAGATATAAAGCTAACGCCACCATAAAGCTACATAGTATGAGGTTTCAGACAAGGGCCATATTTCAGTTTCCCACAATGCTTTACTCAGCACAACCGGAAACTGACCTGGCAGAGCCGTCTCGCGCCCGCGTCATGTCGTCTGCGGATCCTTGTAGAGATTTAACACGATGAATATGGACTTTCACATCGACGACTTTAGACAAATTTTCGAAAGTGATAAGCAGTGGCTGACCAGAAGGCAGTTTATAATCAAACACATTGCAAACTATGACACGAGTGACAGAGATCAGTTGCTAGCTCTGTCCATGGTGTGGGTCAACCACGTGTTCATGGGATGCAGGTGGGTTTGTGAGCTGCGTTACAGTTTGCATGTTTTCACTAGGACACGACACGAATCAAACCATGGACATGGATTAGAATAAAATTCAAACAAAGATATATATATATATCACCACAAGCATACCATGCAGACAGTAGTCTACTTTTAATGATGAAGCTATAGCTTTGTTTGACATTACCCAGAGTTCTCCAGTTGAAATTAATTTATATTTTTTGCTCTGTCTGGCAGCTATGGCCCACAACTGATGCAGAGAGTGCTTGAGATGGCAGAGGGGATTCATGTTGGCGAAATGCCCTCGTATGAACTAGTCTCAAGTGCTGAAGCAAAAAAGAGGCCCAATTCATCTGATGGAAGTAAGTCAAAAAGGGCTTCCTGTTGTTGTTAACAGACCCATTAATAAGGGTCATTGTGAAAAATGCTAATCGATTTGTCATTGTCTTTATATATATATATATATATATATATATACACACACATATATATATATATATATTATGTATGTATGTATGTATGTATATATTATTATGTATGTATGTATTATGTATGTGTATATATATATATATATATATATATATATATATATATAAAAAGTCCACATCATGAATAGTGCAATATTACGCACTTAAAGTTGCACTAGTCAGGATTAGCAGTTACGCAACCATTATTGGACTTTTTTTGTATACCGTGCACATTTCCCGGCTCCAATCTGCAGTGACCATTCAATTAGAATATTATCAAGGATTGTCATGACCAGTGGCTTGTCTGTGAATTAGCTGAATTTTCAGTGGCAGTTTATATTAAATTTTGCAAATTGACAAGAAATGTTCTGTTTATTTGCTCACCTTTATAAATATTTTGCAGTTGTGGTCTGGTCACTGTCCTGCTTAGCTCTGTAAACTTATTACGCTTAGTGATCAAAAATGGGAACTGCTATAAGCACTAATATGAGCCCCATTAGATTATGAATCTTGTTGCCTCATACTCTGAGGAGAAGCATCAGACAGGACCGGTTATGGCCCTGTTCACACCTGACATTAACATGTGCCCTTAGTGATTGGATTGTAAGCAATCAGTTCAAAATACAGGTATTAACAGGGTCAAATGTGGCAAAGAAAAGCTCCCTGAGAGGATATGAGGAAGAAACCATGACAGGAGTCAGGCTCAGAAGGAAACCCATCTATTATAATGGGGTATAATGACTAGAAGCCAATTTAGAGCTTACAGATGAAGCATATTATTAAAATAACATTAAAAAAAATAAATGACTCTAGGAATATCATTTTATTTTTATGCATTATATTTGGGTGAAAAAAAAGAATTGCCTTGTATACAGAACTTCTCCAGTGTGTACTTATATAGCGAAGCCTGCTGCAGTAGACGATCAGTAATTTGTTGATCACAATGATGAGTACTGCTTTCAGCATTTATGAACATGAGCTGAATAGTAAACAGATTTCTGTGCTGCTTTTGAAGATGGTTTCAATTATGTTTTGTTTAATTAACCAGTGCTGTGTCTAATTAAACACCCAGTTTGAGCTTAAAGCTAAGGAACCTAATTCTAGTAAAGTATTATGATCAAAAACAAGTTCAGAAGCCTATGATAATCTTAAGAACAGAGCAGCATTTTTTCTTTTTAAATAAATGCAAAGTCATTTATAATATCATCAAGTACTTTTCTGGCTGCAGTTTCTGATTTAAAAAAAAAACAGACTGTATTATATTGCTGATTACAAAATAGTTGGTTGCTAGCCAAGATCTCAAGTATTTTAACCAATGAGGTGGCTCTGAAACAGGACAGTAGTTTTCTAAATTAACGGCATTCCCTAAAAGGTAACTCCAGCAGATTTCCCATCTTATAAAGGATCAGCAATTATTTCAGAAATAAGTTTGAAAAAGAAAGGATCAGTGGAACTGATAAGTGGCACAAAGAAGCACTTATTTATGAAGTATCATAAAGTCATGTCATAACTACCCTGCCCTGCTTTTACAAGGCTCAATTATTTTATTCTGATTCTCTCTCTCTCTCACACCCACCATCCTCACTCACACACCTACCTCTCTCTCTCACTCACACACACTCTCCTCACTCACTCATATACACACACCTACCTCTCTCTTTCTCTCTCTCTCGCTTTCTCTCACACACACACACTCTCCTCTCCCGCTCTCTCTCACTCACACATACTCTCACTCTCACTCACACACACTTTCTCCTCACTCACTCATACACAGACCTACCTCTCTCTCTCTCTCTCTCACCATCCTCACTCACTCACTCATACACACACCTACCTCTCTCTCACTCTCCCTCCATCTCTCTCTCTCTCTCCTCTGTCTCTCTCTCTCTCCTCTGTCTCTCTCTCTCTCTGTCAGTGTCTGACTGTCTCTCCTGTCACTAGCCAAACTCAGGCAGTTTGTGTTCTACATGTGTCTCAGTAGAAGCATGTACTCTCACCCTCCTTACCGGTTGGTAGAAGTGTAATAGGGAAGTTAAAACTGGACAATTTATTGATTTTATTTTTGTTTGTAATTATTCATTCACACTGAGCTGTTTAGGAAGATGGCTTAATGAGGTGGTAGAGGACAGTGTCTTAATGACTTTTCCAAATTTTATTAGGGTTATATAAATTTTTAGCAGCTTCATCCATATATGCAAATTAGATTTTGCAACCAGCTTTGCAATTTATCACATTGTAAACAAGCGCTAATACCCACTTTGCTGCCAAATCCACTTTCTATTCTTTTTGTCCATGCCTAGTTTCCTTCCATGAACATGTTTAGACAGTTCATACTCTATATGGCACTTTCCAGATTTAATCCCCCTTTGCTGTTATAAAAACCTCCGCTTTCTACTAGGTGTTTGTGGATTGCTGTAGGGATTTGCCCAGGCAGTGATGTCACGAGAGGAAGTCCAGGGTGCAGTTTGCATTTCATTTCTTCCAAGTCAGGGCTGTTCTCCCACTCCAGCCTTGGCACATCATGTCTTCAAGCCCATTTGTGGACAGAGGAAGTATATATAATTGTGTGTTTCCAGCTTAGTGGCAACAGTTTGGGGAAGGCATACACATGGGTCTGATGGTCAGGTGTCCACAAACCTTTGGCCACTTATTCTATGAGAACCAAGGGTTGTCCTGTCCCATCACACTATAATTAATACTGGAGCAAACTTAATCCCTTCCTTTAAAAAGAGAGCTTTAAAATAATTCGGTGCATTATTAAAAGATATTCTTTCGTATTTATAATAATGTGCAAAAACCCTGACATTTCTTAGAATTTTGCTAATAATTTACGGCTTTAACTTGGATATTTACTATCTCTGATGCTACACACACTATGGTCACTAATTTAATTGGGGAAAATGCCTACATGGGTTTGTTCAAATAAATGCTTAACTTACTAGGGTAAATTGGGTCTTGAGTTGGATTACATGGCTGAATTTAAAATCTGTGTAAAATCACATGATCAGTTTGTTGTCAGTAGGAACTTGGCGAGCTGAAAAATGAATAAAAAATATTTGCATGTGGCAAAAGAAGCTTTAAATGTTAAATCTCATCAGTGCTGGTTTGATAAGGCACAGTGAGTTTATATGTTAAGGATAAGAACTGATCATTTCTGTTGTTTGTTTCAGGTGACGAACCCATGAGGAAGATGCCTGTGTCCAAATTTGGCCCCAAACCACGATTCGAGCCAGTTCACTTTGTCAGTGGTAGCACCAGCAGCACCAGTGGATTAGGGCGTGCTGATGAAAAGGAAAATGAGAAAGAACGTAGGAGTGGGGAGGGGAATAGCCTAAGACGGGAGCCAGACCAGCCACACAGTAGTAGCCATGGTTATGGCCCTCTTCCCTCCTCCTCATCATATGGTTTTGACTCTTGGGCTGAGCGTAGAAGTAAGGACATGTCGTTCGGCAACAAGAGCGGTTTTGGTTATGGCGGCAGAGGGCCCACTTCAAACTTCATGGGAAAAATGCAGCAGGAGTACACAGCAAGATATGAGGCACACAGTGCACGACAGGCAAACTTGCCTCCTCAGTCAAGCCGATTTGATAGCTATGGAGGGGGAAGGTCTGGACGCTGGGATTCTGGAAGGCATGGCTTAGGCTTTGGCCATAAAGACAGACCATCATCTAGCAAAGGTTTGACTAGATCTTATGACAGCCCAAGCAGAGCCAGTCCTGGCCTGCTCCCTACACCGAATATGCCAACCCCAGTTCCTCCAGCTACCCTGGATGAGAAGCAAAGGTTAGTTACCAGGGTGGTATCTGCAGTAGCAGTCACACTCAGAGACCCTGCATTTGTGGGCGGACCCGATGGTCCAAATTACAATTTCATTCTCAGTCGAAGCATTCAGGCTTGTAAAACTAACCCTGAGTACATTTATGTCAATTTAAAAGATATTCCTCCGTCTGACCTTCCTAAGAACAAGAAAGTACCACCTGAGGGCTATGCATGTGAGCTGAGATGTTCAGGTGTGTACCTCGCGACAGGCTATTCTGGCAGCAAGAATGGTGCAAGGGACCGAGCATCAGAGCAGGCTGTGAAACTTTTCATGAAACCAGTGGAGGTCCGTGTAGTACAGCGTCTTTATAAACGCAATTACGTCAATGACTTGGTAGTGTGTCAGTTAAACACACCCACCCCAGCCTTAGTTCCACCTCTACGCAACCCAGAGGACAGCCCACCACCCAGTACCAAGGGTCAGTATGTGCCTGATAAAAGCAAACACTGGACAGAGTTTGTCATAATGGAAAATGCACATGATGCCATTTGCATCCTCAACAATTCTGCTGCCTATAACCGTATGAAAATTGACTATACTTTTGATGCAGTACCTAATAGCAGTTCATGGGTGTGTAGTGTTTACTTGCAAGGTGAACTTTTAGCTCAAGCCAGAGGGACAAAGAAGAGCTCTAAACATTCTGCAGCTGAGGAGGCTGTAAAAAAGCTACGAATGAACCAGGCAGTTCGCCAACAGCAGGAACAACAGGATCAATACCAACAGCAGCAGTTCTCTCAAGGAAACCCTAATTCTGATCAGCCTGTTGCCGGTTTTGGCCAATTTGGTCCACGCAAGAAACAGCTCAGTGAACTGGTTATTTTAGAAAACTCTGATAATGCCATTTGCATCATTAATGATACTGCGCAGTTCAACAAGGTAGCTGCAGACTACAAATTTACAGTGCTACAAGACCATCGCTGGAGGTGCGAGGTCTACATTGAGGGTCAGTTTGTGGCTGAAGGCATTGGTCCCAAAAAGACTGTTAAACATATTGCAGCTGAGGAGGCCATTGCCACACTGAAACGTACACAAGCAGTAGTGAAGTCAAACCTTAGGAAGGAGGGCAATGTAGATGCCATTTCCCGAAATCAAATCATGGCTCGTTCTGGGGAGGAAGCCACACGGCAGGAAATAAAGGAGGACAATATTGGTAACCAGTTGCTCCGCAAGATGGGCTGGACCGGTGGTGGGTTGGGTCGAGAGGGAGAAGGCATAGCTGAACCAATCATGGTTAAGGAACAGTTTACTAGGGAAGGACTCGGTATGGACATGGAAAAACATGGTCATCTGACGAAGCGTGATATTGAGGAAATCATACGCAATTATGCTTGTTCAGAGCGCCAGGATGACCTGCGATTCTCCACTGAGCTCAATAATGAGGAACGGAAGCAGATTCACCAGGTCTCCCAAAAATATGGGTTGCGGAGCAAATCTTATGGCCAGGGAAGACACCGCTTCCTTGTGGTTAGCCGGAGAGTGCAAAAGGATCAGCTGATTGGTCAACTGCTGCAAGAGGGCCAGGTGGGACGATACGAGCTGGTAAAACCTCAGGCCTCTGAACTGGACCCTAATGAACCCTACCCTAATGAACCTTACCCTAATGAACCCTATTCTAATGAACCTTACCCTAATGAACCCTACCCTCATGAACTCTACCCTCATGAACCCTACCAGGGACTGTGACCTGAGTAGAGCATATGTACTTATGTTTATTGGTTTCAAAGACAGATTAAAATGTATTTTTCAATAAGCGTGTTCACTAACATCAGTCGCTTCTGTCTTCCTGACAGAACAATCATTTTCTATTTATGGCACTCTCCTCTCCCCCTCCTCATGGCCATAGTTTTTGAGGATTATAACTAATTTGAGCAAGGCACTATGTTGTACACAAGCTACGTACTAAGATTAGTCATATCTTGTATACTGTCATTTTTAAGGACATTAATGTTGGTAGTGAATTCTATGGCAGCATGTGCTATCAAACATTCCATTTTCATACAATTTTCATGGACAGTGCATCCTGCTCATGCGCTGGACCATTTAAAATTCTAAAAAATGTAAACAAACAGCTCATGAAAAACATTACTGTTTCACATTTGTCACATTACAGTCAGGTAACTATTGTTAGTGGTATTGTAAAGACCTAATGTATCATTAAAATCTAGTTATCTAAGCCACTTTCCCTAGACAAATGCCTGAGCAGCAGTTGTGCTTTGCTCACAATCTTTTTTGTGAGATCTATCGTGTCTGCTTGTTGTATATTAAAGGACTTAATCTGGTCAATATCTCATTGGTTTGTTTGTTTGATATTCTGTCAAGTTAAGAGTCACTGAGATTAATTTACTGTTTATTTACAAGAAGTGAGAAAATGTACAGTTTTAAATGCAAGTACAAATCCAACTCAAACTCTGGATGTGCATTTGAAAAATGATGACCTTAAAGAATTCAAATTAATATTGCATAAATGCAAACAGCATCGTGCCCAGGAAGTGAAGTACATGATCCACAGGGTGCTGGAAAAATCACTCAAATTAAAACTGGAAAAAGAAGCACCAAATAGTCATGCAGTTGGGACATAACTAGTCAAAATCATTACTACTGTTTCATATTTCAGATATGAAGGCTAGACTTAGGATAAAGGCTTCTGAAAAGACAAACCCTTACTGTCCTTACTTTTATTTAAAAAAAAAAAAAAAAGTATACCTTATACAAGACTTTGAGAAACCAGCACTTGTAAAATTTTAGCACATCATATAGAAACTAGTCAGTTTATAAGTCTGATAACCTCTTCAAATTTAAAAATAAAGAAATTTAGATGGATAGGAAGCGCTGTATATTGGACTTCTTCCACCAGATCATCTTGACGTTAAAACTGGACTGGGGTCAATAAAAAGAACAAGTATCTTGTAACAAATAGTTAAAGAAATCAACAGATGCAAGCAGGGATCCTCAATAAAGCTTGATTCAGTGGAACCCACAACCAGAGCATCCATTTACATCCAGTTAGTAATCTAATGCAATCAGCTCACAGTACAGGATCAAACCAAAATGAGACAGCATATGTTCATGACAAGCTCCTGCACAGAGATCAAAGCATTCACACACAAATCAAAGAAACGCTTGTAACCTCGAGATGGCAAGGTACATTCGTTTAAATCAAGAAACATCCTTGTCCACGAACAGGATTCAGCATGAAGAGAGGCCATGACAACAGCACTCTAACCTTGCGACAGCTACAGAACAAACGACTCTACAGAGTAAGAAGAGTATTCAAAACATAACGTGGATATATTTTATTCTTTACGTGATGGTTTTCCTCTCAGTAGCTGAGGCAGAGTATTGTCTATACGTGAGGTCAACAATCCCGCCAGCTCTGTTCCACAATGGCAGAGACACGCTTCTCATACTCTCGCTTGTTCTCCTGATAAAGTTGAGCTGCCTGGCTGTTGGCTGGACTGTTTGGGTTCGGCTCGTCCAATAGGGACTGTGATGGGAGAACACGTACATGTAAATTGGAATCACAAAGCAACCTTCATTATTTAAATACATAACAGTAGGCCAAAATTATACTTGCTTCTGATGGCTGCATGTGTATGCTCTGTTCAATCAACACATTCAAGTGTGAAAAACGTGCGTGTGGTGCAGTAATATTATAAATAGTAGGTACAGTGTTACGCAATGTGACACGATGTCCTCAACAGTCTAAACGAGCAGTAGTCGTCTCTCAAATTACAAGTTACTTGCACTAATCAAACGCATGTTTCGGATCTTCTAGTTTACGAACAAATTGTCACAGAATATTTGGCATGAAGTTGCTAGAGATTTAGACAATTCGGGATTTTGATTTTAATGTGCAAAAATGTTTAAACAGTGCCACCTACACTGCTGTGTCTGCATGCACACATGTAGCCACACATCGAGTAGAACTGGCCTTTTTGTGTTGATTTTGTCTTGTAAATACCTGTATAGATGTTAAAATTGAAGAAACATCGTATGTTGGACTCCAGCGGTTCTGAAGAATGTCCAAACATATACTACCATCTGCATAAACTAAACAAAGCAAAAAGATGACACACACACAGACAGACAAAGCATGTATAAATAACCTATTCATTCACAGTGGAGATAAACTTACCATTGGGGTGAAACATTTTGGATACAAATCGGACTGTGGGAGGTTTGTTTGGATACTCTTCTGTGAATTCTATTGTAAGTTTGAATGTTCCGGGGGGACAAAAGATGATTGACAAATAAAGCTTCAACCCAAAAATTCACATCAGCAAATAATAAATGAAACTAGACCATTTTAGACATTATATTTCACTGTTTGTTTTACATTTCCTACTATATAAAAGAATAGTCTTTGCACTTAAAAGGGAGACACATTTCTTTAGCACTTGAAAGGGTGCACCTGATTTATTTAACCGTTGTTCGATATCAAGTTAAGTGGTGATTTGAGTACTTTTGTTGAATCTGCTGCATGGATACAAGCTCCCACCTCATGAAGCACAAGATCTAATTTACAAAAAACATGCTGCAAATTATGTAAAAGTGTTAAGAGTTCACAATTAAAATGAAAGCACTCAGCAGCCTACAGTCATCCAAAATCCAAGAGAAAATATACTTATGCTCTGAAAAATAGAGAAAAATTTTAAAAAAAAAAACAAAAAAAAAAACAGAGCTTAAGAGGTGCTTCACTTTGGAATCCTTTGTTTTTAATGTAACTCATAGTATCATTTAGACCTGTATAGCGAACTATGAAAGTCTTTTTCTTCAAACCACTCTAGCAGCTCTCCCAAAAATCCCTCTGCATCCATCTCATTCAGCACCAGTGCCAAAACTGTTCATTTTCATATTCATGAATGAGGAAGTGTGTGGACAGAAGTGTTCAATTACTGTATCATCCCAAAAAATTCTTGCAAACATGTACTTAAAACTAGCAGTGAGTGTGGGACCTGCTCCAGACCCTATCTACACAGCTGTTTCTCCTCCAGATAACCGACAATTAAACTGATGTACATATACAATATACAAATATTACAAAATGATCATCTTTGTTGTGCCTGACATATGTTGCTAGTGCTAGCTAAGCAGTTTATTGGTGTTGTGTTTATTTGCAGTTATTACCAGATAATTAATAACGTTTATAAACAGGTCAAATATAACTAAAGTACAGTTTACTAAAAGTGGAAAAAAAAATACTGCGAAGTACACGTGGAAGAACTTTTGTAATGTGAATTGTTCAGCTCCACTATGCAAATTAACCTGATGGCTGAGGTTTAAATATATAAATATAAATAAATATAAATATATTTAAGTACACCCGTTACACACACTACTAGCCTAGCCTACGTTAGCATGCTACCTGAAAGCACAGATCTGTTGAAATTACATACACAAACAGATACTCATCAACACCAACAAGTTTAGCAACAATAAGATCTATATTATTAGTTACACTACACTACTTACTATAGCCTGATATCTATTATTTTTAGCTTTCATGGGGTGGTTACAAATATTTTATTTTAACTGTCAAAAAGTTGCACTTGAATTTGCACACTTTGACCAGAGGAGACTTTGAGAAAATAGAGATGAGATATTTTGTCAAATAAAACTGATTTGAAGAATTACGGGAATAAGACTGAAGGCCACTGAACACAGGCTGTGCAAATA
>JAUCMX010000009.1:14700826-14717569 GCA_033459395.1 Hemibagrus guttatus | reverse complement strand
AAGAATGTAAATATACTTAGTAAAAATGAAAATAGCTTCAGCCCTTAGTACTGCTCAGATATGTTCATAGTGTCTAGATCAATAGAAGAGTATATTTATATCTTATTAAATATGATTATGGAGCTTTTTATTACAGGGACTTGCAGACTAGATGAGTAGAACTTTTTGGCTCAAGCTCTGCTTATCACCAAGGCACCACATTATGGTGTGTTTACTTGTGTGGTGATGCATGGACAGTGGAAATATGCTCTGGGAGCGACTAAGGCCCTCACAGCTCCCTGAATTCATGTCCAGTAGTCCTGTCAGTCTGTCAGCGCTGCTGTCTCTTGTGGCCTGAGATTAAACGCTCCCAGCCGAGCTGCGAGGAAAAGTGGTTCTCCCGCCCCTTCAGACTTATGTTAAAAAAAATGCTCCAGACTGTGGGTAATTTTGATACAGTCTTCTTTCTCTGATGACTTCAAAGCCCTCTTTGCAGTAGGAGGGAGGGAAAAGAGAAATGAAAGAGGGGAAAATGGTGTTTAGTTGTGGGTAGCGACAGATCGACATTCTTGAGTGTCTTCCTGCACTGTGTCCATTTAGGCTGAATCCAAAAACCCATGTCTTCAGTGAGTTATCTAGATACTGAAATATTACGTGATGCTACACCACATACACCACATCATATTGCAGAGTTAGGTAAAACATTCCTTAAATATAAATAGGTTATGTACTGTACAGTTGAGAAAAAAATTTATATATTAGGTTGTTCCTCCTGTAGAGTCATATATGTATGTAGTTAGCACGCCAGTTAATTCTTATTCACTTATAAATAAAAACATCACAATATACGTTACTGCAGGTTGAAATAAATATTATTTGTTTGCTCTCAGAAAGTTGATTCAGCATTACCTGAGCTTAGTCTTTCCTAAGACTATCCTCCACTGTAATCTTGCGGCTCTTAATAATTAAATTCTTTAAATCTGTAGAATGAGGAAATGAAAATGACCACTTTGCTCTATTAACCAGGCGCTATCATCAGGCTTACAAGGAAGTAGAATGCATTAATACTTAAAGGTCTTTAGATCACTGGAAAATAGTATGTTTGAATACCTGTTGTATTTATTTGACTAGACTGAGGTTGAGAGGTAAAATATGCAAGGTTCTCAAATGTAGGTGTGTTCAGCAAGCCACACTCCTTAAACACTATATCCCATTGCCTTAGGCATTTCCTGATTACTGTCTGTTAATCTGAAATAAATCATAATATTTGAAAGAGATATGCACCACTGTATGATCCTTTTTTAAACCTTTACTTGACTTTTTTTGTTAAAAGTACAGGGGAGTTCCAGACAATCTTGCTAAATGTGTATATTTTGAAAAATGCATCAAATGAAATGTTATTTGTGCATGCATTCAACATTCAACATGTGCAAGTGTGTGCACGTGTGATGGAAATGTTTGACAGCGGCTCTGTCTCAACAAATTGCTTTCGAGATGTGCCAACACCAATGTATTTAGCTCTGAGCCCAATAAACCATGACAAAAGCAATGGGTTGGTTCTCCAGGGTTGGTTCCTCCTCAGTGTTTTCTTTAAGTCACTCCCTGTTTGGGCCAAATCAGGAATGCATGGGTTACAGTCAGCATTAAAGTAGCTGTGACGAACAAGATTAGCTGCAATCAGTGTGTCCTGATAAATTTATGGGTATTTAAGAAATTGTTATGTACCTTTTCTCAATGTGGCTTCTCTTCTCAACACACTCTTCATAATAATTATTATTTTGGAAGCATTCATCTACTGTGTCTGAGGGATCTGTAATTTCTGCTGTGCTGGAGTTGGAGTTTACCATCGTAATGATCACAACTGTGAAAAGACACTGGAGAAAAGCAAAACTTGCCATGCTATGCCTCCTTGCTTGCCTTACAATGAACAATAGCTACCTCAGAAGAAATGGCACTACTACAGAGAGACGCTTCTGAACATGAAGATGAGAGAAGAGGAGGCAGAAAGGCAGAAAAAAGAAATAACCATTATCCGAAGACATGTTCTATCATGTCATAGAGCCTGTTTTCTTCAGGTAAATCCCTTGGTGCCTGGTGCAGAAAATATTCAGGCCTTGTAATAGAGATGTGAGCAGCAGATAAGGAACAGGGCGCACACTTATCCCCAGCTGAAAGAGTGTGAGAGAAATACTGTCATTTATAAAAGAGAGATGTCTTGAATATTCGGCTTATTGCCAGAAGGCCAGTCAGGACAGCAACAATGCCGAGCCCTATGTTTTTCAGAGTGCATTACTCTGTGAAGTGATTATCCTGAAGTCGCTTGAATTTATAGCCTTTTTATATGTGAGGGTGCCCTCTGCTGACCACAGGCATTTTATGTTAACAGTAAAAGTAGATATTGACATTAATAATATTGGAAAACTGATATATCTTTTACCATTCAGCCCAATGTTGCTAGTTTAGATTCTATTTGATATTTTAAGTGCCAATCTATCTTAAGATCCCCTACAAATCTGAGTCTGTGATACGGTGGCCATCTTGACATGGATGCCTTTTTAATGTAATTAATTTATTGTCCATACCGAATGTACTCTTTACTTTCAGCTTACAGACTGGTTCAATAGGCCATGGATTTCTTTCTGACGTCAACTAAAATTATATGTGCATAAATCTTCTTTCATTGTTTGGGCAAACCATCGTCTTTGATTTGGGTCAATCATAATAAAGAAGCATATTATCTGTTAGAACTAAATTATGTGTGCTTGTAGTGAACACAAGGTGGCAGCAAAGGCAAATAAAGCACAAGTTTGAATGTCTTGCTAAGGCTTATGGTCTTTCAGTATTGCACGTACTGCTCGTACTTTGTAGGAGAGGATTGCTGTCATGAAGTCGTTCAATTTTATTATACATAAAAGCTGAATAGGTTAAAAACGTTTAAACATGTTTAAAGTTGCCTGGTCGTACGTATGCTAAACTGGTTAGTTGCTAAAATGTTGCAAAGTGATTGCTAAGATAGGGTGTTGCTAGGTTTTGTTAACCCAGTTGTTGCTAGTATGTTAGGTGGGTCCTAGCATATTCCACTTAGCTGCTAGGGCACTGCTAGGTCATTGCTATGCTAACCAGTTTGGTTAATAGGGTTGGTAGACCTTTGTTATGATATATCACTTGTTTACTATGATATTCCAGGTCGTTGTTAGAGTGTTACTTTGGGAAATTGTTATTTGGCCATTGGTACGTCTAAGTCTGTGCAGAATTTCTAGAGTGTTGTTGTGCAAAACCATTTGGTTACTAGGTGTTGTGGGTGTCTGATAGGCTAAGCCAGTTAGTGCTAGGGTGTTGCTATGTGATTGCTTGGCTAACCTACACTATATTGCCAAAAGTTTTGGGACACCTCTTGGCCCCGTGAAAGGAACTCTTAATGCTTCAGCATAACAATAAATTTTGGACTTTTCCTTGCTCCCAACTTTGTGGGAACAGTTTGGAGATGGTCGCTTCCTGTTCAAACATGACTGCACACCAGTGCACAAATCAAGGTCCATAAAGACATGGATGAGCCAGTTTGATGTGGAGGAACTTGACTGACCTGCAGAGTCCTGACCTCAACCTGATAGAACATCTTTGGGATGAATTAGAATGGAGACTGCAAGCCATGCCAAAACTGGGAAGTCTGCCTTTCAATGCACATGAATTTAATATGGAGTTGGCCTGCCATTTGCAGCTATAATAGCTTCAAATCTTCTGGGAAGGCTTTCCACAAGGTTTAGGAGTGTGTTTATGGGAATTTTTGACAATTCCACTAGAAGTACATGTGAGGTCAGGCACTGATGTTGGACGAGAAGGCCTGGCTCTAATTCATCCCAAAAATGTTCTATCGGGATGAGTTCAGGACTCTGTGAAGTTCCTTCACACCAAATTCGCACATCCATGTCTTTATGGACCTTGCTTTGTGCACTGGTGCACAGTCATGTTGGAACAGGAAGAGGTCCATTCCCAAACTGTTCCCACAAAGTTGGGAACATTTCTTCTTCTTCTTTCGGCTTTTCCCTTCAGGGGTCGCCACAGCGAATCGTCTCTCTCCACCTATATAGACCCCCGGGGCCCTACGCCGATTTTCTTAAAGAGTTTGCACATTTACTCTCAGACCTACTGATTAATTATGACAAAGTGTTGATTGTAGGAGACTTTAACATTCATGTAGACGATTCCAATGATGCCTTAGGACTCGCATTTATGGATTTATTAAATTCTTTTGGGGTTAAACAAAACATTACTAGACCAACTCATCGTTTTAACCATACACTAGATTTAGTTATATCACATGGAACAGATGTCACTGATATAGCTGTTTTACCTCAAAGTGATGATATCACAGACCATCACCTCTTAGTGTACACTCTACCTGTAGAACATATTAGACACGTCTCCCCTCGTTATCGACTCGGTAGAACTATTATCCCGACCACTAAAGACAGATTCACAAGTAATCTATCGGATCTGTCTCAACTTCTCACCAGACCCCTAAATGCAGATGACCTAGATGAATTAACTAACAGCATAGGCACTATTTTCACCAGCACACTAGACACTGTTGCTCCCATCCGATTAAAAAGGGTCAGAGATAAAACATCTGCACCATGGTATAATAGTCATACTCACGCCCTCAAGAGAGCAACCCGTAACCTAGAGCGAAAATGGAGAAAAACTAAATTAGAAGTCTTTAGAATTGCGTATAAAGACAGTATGTCTAACTATAGACAGGCTCTAAAAGCTGCTAGGGCTGAGCATTTGAGCAAACTTATAGAAATAAACCAAAACAATCCCAGATTCTTATTTAGTACAGTGGCTAGACTGACAAAACATCAGATATCTGAAGAGAGTACTCCATCACAGCTTAATAGTGAGGACTTTATGAACTTTTTCACCGACAAAATCGATAGTATCAGGAATAAAATAATGGATGTTCAACCTTTGACAGCATCCGGTAATCTAGTCCAACCTAAAGCTCCACATTCAAAGCTACAATGCTTTACAGGTATAGGGCAGGAAGAGCTGTATAAACTTATCACCACGGCTAATTCAACAACATGTTTGTTAGATCCAATTCCAACTAGATTACTGAAAGAAGTGATACACACAGCTGGAGAGCCTCTCCTCAACATTATTAATTCCTCGTTATGTTTAGGTCACGTCCCTAAACCTTTCAAGCTGGCAGTTGTTAAGCCTCTTCTTAAGAAACCTAAACTAGACCCTAATGACTTATTAAATTACAGACCGATTTCAAACCTTCCCTTTATATCTAAAATATTAGAAAAGGTTGTGTCTACTCAATTATGCTCCTTCTTACAGGAAAACAATATCCTTGAAGAATTTCAGTCAGGTTTCAGGCCCCATCATAGCACAGAAACTGCACTAGTTAAGATCACAAATGACCTGTTTTTAGCTTCGGCCCAAGGCTGCATCTCAATATTAGTTTTACTTGATCTTAGTGCTGCATTCGACACTTTAGATCATAACATTCTCATAGACCGCTTACAAAATCACATAGGTATTCAGGGACAGGCATTAAAATGGTTCAGATCCTACCTGTCTGATCGATACCATTTTGTAGATTTAAATGGAGAAATGTCCAGTGTAATGCCAGTGGAATATGGGGTCCCACAAGGTTCAGTTTTAGGACCTCTGCTTTTCTCAATATACATGCTTCCCTTAGGCAACATCATTAGAAGGCATGGGGTTAGTTTCCATTGTTACGCTGACGATACACAGTTATATATCTCATCAAAACCAGATGAAATATCTAAACTGTCTAGATTAACAGAGTGCGTTAAAGATATTAAAGACTGGATGACTGATAATTTTCTATTACTAAATCCTGATAAGACGGAGATATTACTGATTGGTCCAAAAACCAGTACACAGAAGCTCTCACAATTCAACCTGTACTTAGAAGGATGTTCTATTACTACTAGCTCTACAGTGAAAGACCTGGGCGTAATATTAGACAGCAGTTTGTCCTTTGAAAAACATATTTCCGATATTACAAAAATAGCCTTCTTCCACCTCAGAAATATCGCCAAGCTTAGGAACATTTTATCTGTATCTGATGCAGAAAAGCTAGTTCACGCATTCATGACCTCCAGACTGGACTATTGTAATGCGTTATTTGATGGTTGTCCTGCATCCTCAATAAACAAGCTACAGTTAGTCCAGAATGCAGCTGCTAGAGTCCTTACCAGGTCAAGAAAGTATGACCATATAACCCCAATATTATCATCCCTGCACTGGCTACCTGTTAAGTTTAGAATTGATTATAAACTAGCACTTCTTACATACAAGACTCTAAATGGTTTAGCTCCCACATATCTAGCCAGTCTTCTAACACATTACAATCCATCACGCTCCCTAAGATCTCGAAACTCCGGACTTCTGGTAGTTCCCAGAATATCAAAGTCTACAAAAGGGGGTAGAGCTTTTTCATATTTAGCTCCTAAACTTTGGAACAGTCTTCCTGACAGTGTTCGGGGCTCAGACACAGTCTCCCAGTTCAAACATAGACTAAAGACATATCTCTTTAGCCAGGCATACACCTAATAAATCCCATAACTTTGTACTCCAATACATCCGATTAGATGCACATCATCATCTAGTGCCTCCTAATATCATGAATAGCAGCTACGCTAATCCCTTTCCATTTGTTTCCCTTCTTCTACCCACCCCCGAGTCACACAGAGATTGTGCCAGCTCCGGTGGCATCCAGAGATGGTCCAGCTCCAGCCGGGTTCTGCTTTCTGAGGACTGGAGTATTCAAAGCAGCACTGCCAACCCTATGTGGACATTTTACACATAACATTCTACACATGCTGTATCTGCATCACACAACTAATGCAGAAAGGACATTGTTCATATCACACTCTCCGTGTGTCACCCAGATGAGGATGGGTTCCCTTTTGAGTCTGGTTCCTCTCAAGGTTTCTTCCTAATACCATCTGAGGGAGTTTTTCCTTGCCACAGTCGCCTGAGTCACCTCAGGCTCGCTCACTAGGGAAAATTTTGTCTAACATCTAGGACTGTTTGTTTGTATGTTTATTGTTTTTTATGTTCTGTAAAGCTGCTTTGAGACAATGCTCTTTGTTAAAAGCGCTATACAAATAAAATTGAATTGAATTGAATTGAACCTATCCCTATCTTCTGCATCCTCAACACTTACACCCACTTGCTTCATATCCTCATTAACTCCATCCATATACCTCCTCTTTGGCCGTCCTCTTTGCCTCCTGCCTGGCAGCTACATGTCCAAAATTCTCCTACCAATATACTCACTCTCCCTCCTCTGAACCTGTCGAAACCATCTTAATCTGGCCTCCCTAACTTTGTCCTCCAAACGTCCAACATGAGCTGTCCCTCTGATGTACTCGTTCCTAATCCTGTCCAACCTTGTCACTCCCAAAGAGAACCTCAACATCTTCAGCTCTGCTACCTCTAGCTCTGACTCCTGTCTCTTCCTCAGTGACACTGTCTCTAAACCATACAGCATGGCTGGCCTCACCACTGTCCTGTACACCTTCCCCTTGATTCTCGCTGATATTTTCCTATCACACAGAACTCCCGACACCTTTCTCCACCCATTCCAACCTGCCTGCACTCGCTTCTTTACCTCTTTCCCACACTCTCCATTACTCTGGACTGTTGACCCCAAGTACTTAAACTCCTGTACCTTCTTCACCTCTTCACCCTGTAACCTTACTGTTCCACTTCCCTCCCTTTCATTCACACACATGTACTCAGTCTTACTACGACTGACTTTCATTCCTCTTCTCTCCAGCACAAACCTCCACCTCTCCAGGTTTTCACTACAGATCACAATGTCATCTGCAAACATCATTGTCCAAGGAGACTCCTGTCTGACCTCCTCTGACAACTGGTCCATCACTATAGCAAACAGAAAGGGGCTCAGGGCCGATCCCTGATGCAGTCCCACCTCCACATTGAACTCCTCTGTCTGACCTACAGCACACCTCACCACTGTCCTGCTCCTCTCATACATGTCCTGCACCACTCTGACATACTTCTCTGCTACTCCTGACTTCCTCATACAGTACCACAGCTCTTCTCTTGGCAGCCTGTCATACGCTTTCTCCAAGTCTACAAACAGACAGTGCAACTCCCTCTGACCATCCCTATACTTCTCCATCAAAATTCTCAGAGCAAAAATTGCATCTGTTGTGCTCTTTCTGGGCATGAAGCCATACTGCTGCTCACAAATTTCCACTACCTTCCTTAACCTAGCTTCTACTACTCTTTCCCATAGCTTCACTGTATGGCTCATCAACTTTATCCCCCTATAGTTGCTGCAACTCTGCACGTCTCCGGCACTAACACACTTCTTCTCCATTTCTCAGGCATCCTCTCACTCTCTAAAACC
Source organism: Hemibagrus guttatus (assembly GCA_033459395.1). Classification (NCBI taxonomy): domain Eukaryota; kingdom Metazoa; phylum Chordata; class Actinopteri; order Siluriformes; family Bagridae; genus Hemibagrus; species Hemibagrus guttatus. The sequence continues at coordinate 14,709,168 of JAUCMX010000009.1, read as the reverse complement.
CTGAAACTAGTTAAAAAACCGGGATGTCGTCAGGACCAACTGCCTTTTCACTTTTCATCCTCTTCAAAGCCTTCCTGACTTCATCCTTTCTAATCTTATCTACTTTCTGTTCCACAGAGTTCACCCCTTCTACTCTTTTTTCCCTCTCATTTTCCTCATTCATCAGCTCCTCAAAGTACTCCTTCCATCTCCTCTGTACACTTTCCTCACTTGTGAGCACCCTTCCATCTCTATCCTTAATAACTCTATCTTGCTGCACATCCTTCCCATCTCGATCCCTCTGCCTAGCTAACCTGTACAAGTCCTTCTCTCCTTCTTTAGGGTCTAACCTAGTGTACAACTCGTCATATGCCTTCTGCTTGGCCTTAGACACCTCCCTCTTCACTCTGCGCTGTAACTCCTTGTATTCCTGTCTATTCTCTTCAGTCCTGTCCATGTCCCACTTCTTCTTGGCTAACCTCTTCCTCTGGATACTATCCTGAACTTCCTCATTCCACCACCAAGTCTCCTTATCTTCTTTCTTCCTTCCAGGTGACACACCCAGCACCTTTCTCCCTGTCTCCCTGATCACTTATTCTGTAGTTTCCCAGTCATCTGGCAGCACTACCTGACCACCCAGAGCCTGCCTCAACTTCTATCTAAATTCCTCACAACATTCCTCCTTTTTCAGCTTCCACTACTTGGTTTTCATCTCTATCTCTATCTTTGACCTCTTCTTCTTACAGACCATCAAAGTCATCCTACAGACCACCAACCTATGCTGTCTGGCTACACTCTCTCCCACTTCCACTTTACAGTCACTAATCTCTTTCAGATTGCCTCTTCTACATAGGATGCAGTCTAGCTGTGTGCTCCTACCTGCACTCTTGTAAGTCACTCTATGCTCCTCCCTCTTCTGAAAATAAGTGTTAACCACAGCCATGTCCATCCTCTTAGCAAAGTCCACTACCATCTGTCCTTCAAGGTTCCTTTCCTTAACTCCAAACTTGCCCATCACCTCCTCATCACCTCTGTTCCCCTCACTAACATGTCCATTAAAATCTGCTCCTATCACCACTCTCTCACCCGTGGGAATACTCTCCATCACCTCATCTAATTCACTCCAGAATTTCTCTTTCTCCTCTAACTCACAACCTACCTGTGGGGCATAACCACTAATAACATTCAACATCACCCCTTCGATCTCTAACTTCAGACTCATCACCCTGTCTGACACTCTCTTCACCTCCAGAACATTCCTCACAAACTCCTCCTTCAGGACCACACCTACCCCATTTCTCTTACTATCCACACCATAATAAAACAGCTTGAATCCTATACTACGAGTCTTGCTACCCTTCCACCTGGTCTCCTGTACACACAGTATATCCACCTTCCTTCTCTCCATCATATCAGCCAGCTCTCTACCTTTCCCTGTCATAGTACCAACATTCAGAGTTCCTATTCTCAGTCCTACACTCTTACCTTTCCTCTTCTCTCTCTGTCTGTGCACTCTCCTCCCTCCTCTACTTCTTCGACCAACAGTAGCCCAATTTCCACCGGCGCCCTGTAGGTCAACAGCGCCGATGGCGGTCATTGTTAACCCGGGCCTCGACCGATCCGGTATGAAATTCAGAGTACTGACGATTTGCATGGTTAAATTTGGCAATGTTTTACGCCGGCTGCCCTTCCTGACGCAACCCTCTCTATTTACCCGGGCTTGGGACCGGCACAGAAGTCACTGGACTGTGACCCCCATGGCTAGATTAAAAAGTTAAACATTAAAAAGTTGGGAACATTAAATTGTCCAAAATGTCTTGGAATGCTGACTGGAACTAAGGGGCCAAGCACTGAAAAACAACACCTCAATTCAGTGATTCAGAGGGGTGTCCCAAAACTTTTGGCAATATAGTGTACTTGGTTTCTGGTGTATCACTATGCAAACAAACTTGATTGCTAGGTGTTAATAGGCTGACCCAACTAGTTGCTAGGCAGTTGCTGTTTGGTAGCTACTAGTGTGACTAGGAGTTGCTATGACATTCAAGGTATAAGAGAAAAAAATAATTTTGAGTGTTTGACTTGGGGTTCAAAAGATATGGGTCAATATGTAAATGAGTTATAACTACCCCATTAGGTAGGTTGCAACCATCTCACTTGCTTGTGTTCAGGCATGGAGTATTATCTCATGGAGTACTACTTCTTAAGCAAGTTTTACAGTTTGATCTGCACAATTTATTTAGTGGAGCATCAGGAGAAAGAAAACACATTTTCACATTTACTTTAGTGCTAAATGTTTCCTGTTTATACATACTGTAATTTTGTGGTATATTGTTACTTTTGTGATATATGTTGGATATAATAATGATTATAAATAAAATGTAATAATTTAATAGTTAAATTAGTGGTCAATTAAAATTAATTTAAAACAAAATTATCGACTGATTTTTTTCTTCCTAGCCCACCTAACTTCATGGTTTGCTATTGTGACAGTGTGATGCGATTTTTTTTATTTCCTGAAAACAAAATATATTCTAGAATAATATACAGGGATTATAATTTGCTAGAGTTTATTTTGAACTTGTATATTTGTAGTGGTAAAACCTATTTATTTGTATGTTTAAAATTCTTACGTATTAGACAATCAACAAGAAAATATATTACGGGAGACAAAGTTGTCATTTATTTGTCAAGTATTTTAATCAAGAATACTTAGTGGTGACAATACAGTAAAATACTATTTACAATTTATATATTTACAATACAGTGAGGCATCCAGATTTGTTGATAAATAGTTTATATATGAACATTATACAGTGAAATGCCTGAAAGGGATATTGGACTTTGGACTATAAATATTCAGTTGCCAAATCTGTCCACTAGATGTGGCTATGAGCACCCGCTTATTACTTCTTGTCAGAGCTTGAGACACAAGTACCCCTTTCCATTTCAGCTCCATGGTCTCCATGTTGTTTGTGATGGATGGAACACTTCTCTTGTGTCAAGATTAAGTGACAGTGATGCAGCGAGTGCTCTGGGCTTATGAAGATGTAGTAGCTGAGGTAAACCTCCAGGACTGCAGACAGAGAATGTTGTTGTAAATAGAGGGGAGGAGGATGATGGAGGTGACACATGGGGAGCAAATGGTAGGTAGAGTGGAGAGGGTGGAGGGGATAGCTCTTCTGATCTAGTGAAGACAATAGGATTTTGGCAAGCAGATTTAGAAGCAATTGAAGATGAATCAGTGAAGATTAGATCTTGTGTGTAGGAATGAGACACTGAGGTAGATGAACAGGCTTTAGTATGAGAGTTGGGTGATTTGATGTCCAGTTCTCTTCCAGCTCTGGGAGAATGACCCTGGTGGTGATCCACATAGTATTCCAAACTTGATTTCTCTCCCTCAAAGTTGTGCATCTGTCCCACAAAGGATGTAAAGCCTGAAACACATCGCTGGGTGTGAGCAGCAGAGACGTGGTTTGATGAGCTTGTTTGAGTATGTTTGACTTCAATGACCGTCTGATTAACAGACCCTACAGAAGGAGGGAAGAGTTAAAGTTATGTTAAATAGGGGGCATTACAACAGAATAGAAGATTTTTATTTATCACATACACAGCTATATACAGCATACAACTTGTAGTGGAAATGAAAAAAAAAAAGAAGATAGTATAGAACAGAGTGAAATAGAACACACCTTTTTTATCTGCTTTGTCATGTGTGTTCTTTCGAATATATTGAACGGCGAGGTCTAAAATTTCTGCTTTCTCCAGTTTGGGGTTTTGTAAACGCTGTGGTTTGAAGAGGGAAAGAGAAAAGTTATTCAATGAGTAGAAAAACACATTCAGATTAATGTGAAAATAATAATGCAGATTACTTGTTACTAATGCAGAAGTACTGTAATAATAAGGCTAGGTATACTGTAGACATACTACAAACATGGAGTGGAATGTATACCACAAATAACTAATGTTAACTGACCATATTAAAACAATGAAATGCGTTTTGAAGCCATTTCCTCTGGTTTACTTACCGTATCTGCGGTGCTGTTAAACAGCAGATCTCTGAGCACCGCAAGGTTTTGATTGATTCGGTCTCTTCTTTTCTTCTCAATTACTGGCTTCAGTTTCTAGGAGGACATGTTAAATGTGTAACAGTCTGTATTTTAAACCATAACTACATTACTAAATAGCAATGTAATGTAAAACAAAATTGCAATAGGCTAAATAATGAGTTGATTAGAGGTTTTGAATTAAGAGGAGAAATCATACTTACTCGTCTCCCACTTTCTGTTTTAGCCATGGCGGATGTTCCAGTCGAATACTGTTGCTTTGTAAAGAAACTTCTCGAAACTGCGATGAATAACTGCGTCGAACTGACTGAGGCTGAAACGTATATGGTGCAGTATGAACGTTTCTGATTGGTGGAGGGTCGGTGGTGACGTCAACACCGTGGTCTGTGCGCGAAAAAAATCTGTTCAAAACGTCCAAATGTTTGTTTCTGTCTTGATTTGTTTAACCGTGTTTTGTAACACTGCATGTCATTGTCTTCTAAAAGCGTTTTTTGTTTACTTTGTTTATATACACATAAACATTTGTTTATAGACATAACCTTGAGTTGCTACGTTATTGAACTTATATTGTCTCTCTGAAGTTAGTGTGACGTAATAACGCAATATGCTTTGGGAATTGTGAGCCATCGTAGCACTGCATGCTACTCTTACGCAGGCATGCTCTATCCTATGTAATAAAATCTATAAGCATCAATATATAATCAACTTATGTACATGCGTACTCAGTTATTTTATGGTCTTATGACGCAAAAATATATTGTTCTTGTTTTCTATTCATGAGAAAACTGGGCGTTTGTGTTTGAGAAAGTGATTCGTGTTTATGTGGGAGGAGGAGGGATATACCAGTGTTGTAATGGCCAAACGTTTAGCACCATTCCGTCAAGTGTGCTTGCAAGTGAGTCAAGTGCGTTAGGTGACAAATGCTTAGTGAGAGAGTCAACAATTAACTTGCTGACACACGTGACCTTTTTAGAAAGAAGTTTAATGTAACTTCTAAACACTAAACATTTGGTTCAAACTGAAATCAGTTATCGCAACACATTATCGATATAATATCGTATGGTTCCCATCGATAAAACGGTTTTTTTTCCCCCAGAACGTGGAATTCAAGAGTTCCCAAAGAAATCTTGTCGTGAGAACCGAGTTGAAGTGTCACATTAGCCACCAAGACCTTGTGCCAAACCATTTCACTACAGGCGTTAGGTGGGAATGTGGACTCTTGGTGAACTTTGTGCCTCAAATATTTCGACTTTTAAGTGACCCTTTCAGAAGGTCGAATGCGTGCAGTGAAATGACAGAATTTAAGTTGCACAGAATTTAGGTAGTGCTACTGATTGACCATGCGTTATGCACCACTATACATCAATCCACCCAGTCTTTAGTATTGCATTGAATGCTTCAGTGAAAGCCATTCTGATGGAAAATACGCGCTAAAATCAAGAACAAATCCTGTTCTTTATGTATGGCGTGTGTATTCACGACTCCTAACAGAAGCAGGTGATTGGCAGCGTTAATTGTGACCTGTTATCACGTCTGTGCAAGTCCCAAATATTCCAGGAGAAATCAGCTCATCTCTAACCATAGATTATGTAAAATATCGGTCCACTTAAACCACTTGAATATAGGCTATCAAATGTCCTGTAGATTTGCTCTGCCAAATTGATTATTTTAAAACATATTTATTAAGGTATGTATTTATCATGTATGTGTATGTGTTCATGTTCCCTGAATTAACACTATGGCTATTTTTTATGTTTAGGATTTGTTTTTTGTTTGTTTGTTTTATGCGAAGCTGCATATAATACAATGATAACCTACAAATTATTCCATTATTATTATGTTCAAATTATATTCCACATTTAATTATGTATGTGGCAGAAACTTGCGACGTGAGAATTCCACATGTGGCCACAGGAGAACGGGGGTCGAGTAACAGAGTAGGCAGAGGGATATGCCGGAGATGTGATGGCCAAACGTTTAGCACTATTCCGTTAAGTGTGTATGAATTGGCTAGTTTAAGTGAGAATGAATTGGTGAGAAAAGTCAACAGTTATCATGTAGACACACCCGAATCAGTTGTAGTTCAGGTTAACCCCTAAACAAGTGGTTTTAAAACGGTATATACATATACTACCTGTGTAGATTCTATTATGTCTATTCTATTATGATAGATTCTATTATGTCTATTAGATCTTTTATGTGTGAGCTCATTTAACAAATCATTTATTTCCATTGTGGTCCAAATCTGAAAGTGCAATTAAAAGTTGGGAGTCAGAAATTGATCATATGACTGAAGCACTTGTAGTCGTGATTTCTTAGCTCATATTTCATGTTATTTTTTTTCTCTGTAGACTGGTAACGTTGTATTGGATAGTCACAGTGTTATTGTCTGGATCACACAATTGGGTTAATATGCTCAGTGCTCGAGCAGTCTTGCGGTTGCGGTGGATAAGCCAGTACAAAATCCCGAGGATGAAAAGCTCTCCTTTCGAGTTTGTTTCCAATGAGTGATCCTGAACAGTCACAGGAAACGTTTGGAATGGATTAGTGTGGTTTGCCTGCAAATGTTATTACGATCCCTATTTTACGTTGTAAAATTGTCTATAGCCTACAAGTTAAAGTTTGTCTTAATTCGTTAATTAAATTGAATGCCAATTGAAACAAACACAAATCCTGCTACAGCCTTCCTCTGATTACTGACAAAAAATTAAGTAAGTGGCTTTTCATACTAATTGAGCATTATAGATCAAATTGTTCTTCACTTTTCTGTTATTATAAAAGATATTGTAGTTAATTGCAATAAGCATTCATGTCTGAATATTAATGAAGTGGGTGTATTTTATCGGGACTGTGATTGCTATTGGTTGAGTAAATTAATGGGCGGGGATTGCGTGTAGCGTCAGAGTATAACATGGGCCTAAACTCAGAACAGTTACCAGTGTCGTATGTTGAAGTACAGTTGGTGACCTGTGTGCCTTCAAACATGAGGACAATGTCTGGTCAAATACCGGACAAGAAAGATTTAATGAAACGGGTAAGAAACCTTAAAAAAAGACTTCAAATTATGGATGCCTGTTTCATGAGCTGTCTACATCTAATTCATTCAGGTTACTTTACTCAATAATTGTAAACTGAGTAAAATATTATTTAAACATTATTTTAAGTACGAATTGAATGTTGTCATTAACCCATAGGAATAATTTTCTGTAAAATAAATCAAAAATAGCTCATTCTATTTATATAATCATAATCTGATATTATCTAATCATACTATAAATCCAAAATAACATTTTGAAGAACTGTCAATAATTTGTTTAGCTATTTTTTTATAGTAATTTAATGATTGTTTTGTGTGTTTTTTTTTGTTTGTTTGTTTTTTTACAATTTATTATTCTCTAGGTTCCCAAACCTCTCATGGAGAAGCGGAGGCGAGACCGAATTAACCACAGTTTGGAAACCTTGAGGCTTCTGTTAGTGGAGAATACATGTAATGAGGTGAGTTCTAAACTTCATTGCCAAGTGCCTAAAAGTTGTTTTTTTTACAGTCATGTTAAATGTCTTTCTCCAAATATTTCAGTTGATATTAAAACAGTATTTATCTATATTCGTTTTAAAGAAACTAAAGAATCCCAAAGTGGAAAAAGCTGAAATCCTGGAGAGTGTTGTTAATTTCCTGAAGGCTGAACAGCAATCCAGACCGTACTCATATACTATCAAAAGAGGAAAAAGAAAATATGAAGAAGAGGATGAGCTGGGGTCTCCTTATAAACGTCAACTGAACTACCAAGATGGTATGAGGACATGTGTACTCAGGGTCAGCAATTTTATTGCCAGCAAGAGCCAAGAGTTAGATGGGAAGATGCAGGTGAACATGCAACAGGAACTTCAAGAACATTCCATTCAAGGTCATCTAGCACCCACTCTGCACCTCAGACATGATGGTGGGTCTATGCCAGGGCAACAGGCACTTACGTATGTGGAGTCGTCCTGCTCGTCACTGGGTCAGTCCATCATTTCTCAAAGAACTGCCATATATGAGCCTGCAGAGAAGCTACCTTCCAGCTCTAAACAACCATTGATGTCAAGTGATTCTGTGTGGAGGCCTTGGCCACAGTAGACACAAACCTTTTATCAAAATCATCCAAAAACTGATCAGAATCTTTCACTGAATTTATCAATAGCTCATAATGTTTGTGTCAGTTGTCCTTCACTCATGTACATGCAAAAGACTGAAATGTGTAAATGTGCAGCATATGTAAATATGTGGATTTTGTACAATACTGAAATCTTTATTTTGAT
>JAUCMX010000009.1:13886806-13976021 GCA_033459395.1 Hemibagrus guttatus | reverse complement strand
ACACAGTGATGGGTCAGGGCTGTTTTGGCAGTAAAGGGGGACCAACACAATATTATAATGTTATGCCTGATCGGTGTATATGGTAACGTGGTTTAAGAAACGGCCAATACGGTAGTTATTTATATAGTTTTGGGCCCCTTGTTAACATAAACTCGTTAAACAGGATTTGAACTTTATTAAACCATGTTATGAAAAAGTCTGGTTATGAAACTGTTACGGAACGCGCAGCCCTCAGCCAATAGGAACCGCTCCACGTCGTCACGTGGTTTTATTTATGTAACTTACGGCGTCAGACTATAGCTCAGAATTTACTGTAGTGCGGCCAGCGACGGGTAAAATATGTTGATGTTGAAATAAAATATCCAAATAATTGTTTTTTTTTTTTTTTTCGTTGATTAAGTTGGACGGAGGAAGTGTAAAGCGACGTCTCTCGGACTGGGGGAGAACCTATTCACCATGCACAGAAACGGACAGCGCTACTTTTTTACAAACAAAGACTGAGACGTGAACTCCACTGGACATTTTTATTGAAACCGAATTAATTTATTGTTAGAGAAAAGTCTCGATACCGCGTTAAAAATGTTCTGTTTGCTGCTTACTACAATTTCCGAGAAGCTCATGGCAGTAGATCTACATTGCTGCCTGAACTGACACTTCACCTTCCACAGCTTCTCTCACCGGCGTCTCCTCCCTCTAGGGTTGTTATTAAGGATTGTAGACATTCATATGCACAGTGGTTTTACATGAAAAATCCGTGAGACATGGAGCATTTGGACTGTTCCATATGCTTGTTTCTTCTGTTTGAACCAGTGACGGTGAGCTGCGGTCACTCATTCTGCCGCCGGTGCATTATGGGTATTGTGTACCGTCCAAATGCCCAGTGTGCATGGAGAGGCTAAAGCAAAGAGACGCAAAAAACATAAAAAACAACGTTTTGCTCTTCTGCATAACTGAGAAATACTATCCCGAGGAAACCAAGACGAGATGCGAAATACAGGATAGGCTGAGGGCTTGCGATTATACGAAAGCACTACGTGTGGCTGAAGACAGGATAGAGATAGGTAAGTATAAGAGTGGGACAAAGCAATGCTGCATATAATACCACAAAATTACTACAACAACAAACTAAACCCAACAACGTTATTTTCACAACGGAAATGTTGTTCCGACATGGCTGTTAAATAATGTTTAGGCTTGAACCGACGTTAACTACTATACAGGGGAGGCGTATTTTTGTATGCGCATGCGCACACATGCCGAGATGTTTCAGGGAGTTATGAAGTCACGTGTCACACCGCTATCTTCTGGCCTCGTACACGTTAAGAGTTCACCTACATCTTAAAGTATGGTGTAGGACAAGGGGGCTCCAACACGAATTTCACAGCGTTAAGAATAAATAAAACACGATGCTGCCAAAGCAAAACTATTGAATGATTCTATCCTGCTGCATGAAGATGCAGGAAGAGTGAGCTGTAGACATTTCTTATTAATGCAGCTGGTGTTTCAGAGTAAAATGCTGATTAATACTTCCCATTGCACATGCATATAAATGCCATAAAAACACTATTATTTAATCACATATAGTCCAACACAATTTCAGGTCTCTGTACAAAATTAATATTGATTCCTTAAGTATCAAAGGTTCCCCCCCCCCCTTTTTTGTCTTCTTACAAAAATAGTCTTTTTCAGTGTCTTGCTGAGGACATCCGGGGACTTGTAAGTAACAATTTGCTGATAAATAACAGAATCCATGTGATTGAACAAAATCTGACAATAATAACTATTCATTCATTCATTCATTGTCTTCCGCTTATCCGGAGCCGGGTCGCGGGGGCAGCAGTCTAAGTAGGGATGCCCAGACCTCCCTCTCCCCAGACATTTCCTCCAGCTCTTCCGGAGGGACCCCGAGGCGTTCCCAGGCCAGCCGAGAGACATGGTCTTTCCCGGGGCCTCTTCCCAGTGGGGCATGCCCGGAACACCTCTCCAGGGAGACGTCCCGGAGGCATCCGAAATAGAAGCCTGAGCCACCTCAACTGCCCCCTTTCGATGTGGAGGAGCAGCGGCTCTACTCCGAGCTCCTCCCGGGTGACAGAGCTCCTTACCCTATCTCTAAGGGAGCGCCCCGCCACCCTACGGAGGAAGCTCATTTTGGCCGCTTGTATCCGGGATCTTACCCTTTCGGTCATGACCCAGAGCTCATGACCATAGGTGAGAGTAGAAACGTAGATTGACTGGTAAATCGAGAGCTTCGCTTCCGGCTCAGCTCCTTCTTCACCACAACAGACCGGTACATAGACTGCATTACTGCTGCCGCTGCACCGATCCGTCTGTCAATCTCATGATCCATCCTTCCCTCACTCGTGAACAAGACCCCGAGATACTTAAACTCCTCCACTTGAGGAAGGACCTCCCCTCCAACCTGAAGGGTGTAAGCCACCTTTTTCCGGTCGACAACCATGGCCTCCGATTTGGAGGTGCTGACCCTCATCCCAGCCGCTTCACACTCAGCTGAAAAAGCCCCAGTGCATGCTGTAAGTCCAGGCTTGAAGGAGCCAACAGGACAACATCATCTGCAAAAATCAGCGATGAAATCCTGCGGTCCCCAAACCGAACTCCCTCCAGCCCGTGGCTGCACCTAGAAATTCTGTCCATAAAAACAATGAACAGAACCGGTGACAAAGGACAGCCCTGTCGGAGCCCAACATGCACTGGGAACAGATCTGACTTACAGCTGGCGATGCGAACCAAGCTCCTGCTCTGGTTATACAGAGACCGAACAGCCCTTAACAGAGGGCCACGGACCCCGTACTCCCAGAGCACCTCCCACAGAATGCCACAAGGGACACAGTCGAAAGCCTTCTCCAAGTCCACAAAACACATGTGGACTGGTTGGGCAAACTCCCACGAACCTTTGAGCACCCTGTGGAGGGTATAGAGCTGGTCCAGTGTTCCACGACTAGGTCAAAAACCGCATTGCTCCTCCTGTATCCGAGGTTCGACTAACGGTCGGACTCTCCTCTCCAGTACTCTGGAATAGATTTTCCCTGGGAGGCTGAGGAGTGTGATCCCCCTATAGTTGGAACACACCCTCCGGTCCCCCTTCTTAAAAAGAGGGACCACCACCCTGGTTGCCCAGTCCAGAGGCACTGTCCCTGACCCCCACGCTATGTTGCAGAGACGTGTCAGCCAAGACAGCCCCACAACATCCAGAGACTTAAGGTACTCAGGGCGAATCTCATCCACCCCCGGTGCCTTGTCACCAAGGAGCTGCTGAACTACCTCAGTGACCTCAGCTTGGGTGATGAATGAATCTACCTCTGAGTCCTCTGCCTCTGGTTCCTCTACGGAAGGCGTGTCAGTGGGGTTGAGGAGATCCTCGAAGTATTCCTTCCACCGTCCGACAATATCCCCAGTCGAGACCAGCAACTCTCCACCTCCACCGTAAACAGTGTTGGCAGAGAGCTGCTTACCCCTTCTGAGGCGCCGAACGGTCTGCCAGAATTTCCCCGAGGCCGTCCGATAGTCCTTCTTCATGGCCTCACCGAACTCCTCCCAGACCCGAGTTTTTGCTTCCGAGACCACCAAGGCTGTAGTTCGCTTGGCCTGCCGGTATGCCTCAGCTGCCTCCAGAGTCCCCCGAGCCAACCAGGCTCGATAGGACTCCTTCTTCAGCTTGACGGCATCCCTTACTTCCAGTGTCCACCACTGTGTTCGGGGATTGCCGCCGCGACCGGCACCAGAGAACTTACGGCCACAGCTCCGGATGGCTGCGTCAACAATGGACGAGGAGAACATGGTCCACTCAGACTCAATGTCCCCAACCTCCCTCGGGATCTGGTTGAAACTCTCCCGGAGGTGGGAGTTGAAGACCCCCCTAACAGAGGGATCAGCAAGATGTTCCCAACAGACCCTCACAATACATTTGGGCCTGCCAAGTCTGTTCGGCATCCTCCTCCGCAAGCGGATCCAACTCACCACCAGGTGGTGATCGGTTGACAGCTCCGCCCCTCTCTTCACCCGAGTGTCCAAGACATGCGCCCGAAGGTCAGATGACACGATCACAAGGTTGATCATTGATCTCCGGCCTAGGGTGTCCTGGTACCACGTGTACTGATGGGCACCCTTATGCTTGAACATGGTGTTTGTTATGGACAGGCTATGACTAGAACAGAAGTCCAGCAACAGGACACCACTCGAGTTCAGATCAGGGGGGCCGTTCCTCCCAATCACGCCCCTCCAGGTATCACTGTTGTTGCCCACATGGGCGTTGAAGTCCCCCAGCAAAACTATGGAGTCCCCAGTCGGAGCACCTTCCAGCACCCCTCGCAGGGTCTCCAAGAAGGTTGGGTACTCCACACTGCCATTCGGCCCATAAGCCGAAACAACAGTGAGACACCTATCCCCGGCCCGAATGCGCAGGGAAACAACCCTCTCGTTTAAAAACTCCAGCACATGGCGGCTGAGCTGGGGGGCTATAAGCAAGCCCACCCCAGCCTGATGCCTCTCACCATGGGGCACTCCAGAGAAGAAGAGGGTCCAACCTCTCTCAAGGAGTTGGGTTCCAGAGCCCAGGCTGTGTGTGGAGGCAAGCCCGACTATCTCTAGCCGGTACCGCTTGACCTCCCTCACCAGCTCGGGCTCCTTCCCCCCCAGTGAGGTGACATTCCATGTCCCAAAAGCCAGATTCTTTGTCCAGGGTTTGGGTTGTCGGGGCCCCCGCCCATGACTGCTACCCAAAACACATGGCACCGGACCCTTATGCTCCTTCCTGCGGGTGGTGGGCCTACGGGAAGGTGGGCCTACGTCTTTTCTTCTGTCTGTGCCCGGCCGAGTCCCGCAGGCAAAGATTCGGCCACCAGGCGCTCGCCTGCGTGCCCCAACCCCAGGCCTGGCTCCAGGGTGGGGCCCCGGTGACGTCAGTCCGGGCAACGTAACGGTCCTTGATATTATCTCCATAAGAGTCTTGAACCGCTCTTAGTCTGACCCTTGGGAGACCCTACCAGGAGCACTAGCCCCTGACAACATGGCTCCTAGGTTCATTCAGGTACTCAAACCCCTCCACCACAATAAGGTGGCGGTTCAAGGAGGGGACAATAATAATAACTAATTTTTTTTTTTTTTTTTTACAAAAAAAAAAACAATAATAACTAATTTTGTAAAAATAAATTTATACAAAAATAGCTTATTCAGGTGGTTTGGTATATGGCAAAAGGCTATGTAAATACATGTTACTAGTAATATAACACAAGTAGCTCTTGGTCCCCTTAATTTTGTCAAAGTAGCTCTCAGAGAATAAAATTTGGAGACCCCGGTATAGGAGTGCTATATTACGTAAGATATGTATTTGTAACATAAGTAACAGAACATGGTGGAAATAAACCATAGCAAGGTTGTGTGATGCAAAGCAGATGATCCTGATTTATGCTTACGATTGACATGATATTGCATGCATATGCAGAAGCAGTGATTTTTATCAAAAGATGTGTCTTAAATCGAAAACTTTGGCCATAAATTCAAAAGTATTTATTAATCTAGACAATCCAGAAGACTGGTATGCAAAACAGACATTTCGGTAAGTTTGAAAGCAACATGAGAGGTTTTAAAAACCAAACACTGACCATAATTGGAATACTAAATTTGTCAGTACTCAGTTCACAGCCTAGAATACAATCCACTCTGAAAGTATTGGAACAGCAAGGTTAATTCTTTAGTTTATTGCTATCCATATAAAGCCATTTTTATCCATTTATCTTAAGCCAGGCTTGAGATAAATATGAGACAAGCTTGCATCTATATGTATTATATTTAGAAAATGACACCACTGGTAAGCAAAAAATATTGGAACAGATACTTTTAAATTAAATCAGTAAACAACAGTTAATATTTGGCTGCATATTCATTGCTTGCAATAACTGCATTGAGCTGGCAACCCAGTGACATCATCAGGCCTGTAGCCTGGCTTCTTTCTATTGTTCTCAATTCAGTTTCCTCTTCAGGAGGTGAAATGCTGTACAATTGGGTTAAGATCTGGTGATGTCTGAAACATTCCATTTTCCCCTTTTGTTGTGTTTCCAGTATATTTTGGGTCATTGTATTGCTGCATATTGAAGTTCCTCACAAATAAATTGAATGTATTTCTGTAAATTGGAAGACAGAATGTTTCTATAGACTTCTGAAATAATTTTGTGCTACCATCATGGCATTGTGATGCCTTTACCTCTGCCCGCTGGAGGTTGTTGGTAATGTTACAATGTTCTCGCACAGTCTTTTTGTCATCAAAAACCTAGGGCTCAAACCAAGAGTAGACATTCAGACCTATTAATTGTTATTCAATCATACAGAGCACGGCTGAGCTACTGGAAACACTGCCAGTCCAATATTTTTGATCACTTGAAAAATAGGTGGGTTAGAAAAAAGTTGCCATGTTCTAAGTTAGTAACAACTATTTAGGAAATATTTCTAAAATATTGGTAAGTAGTAGTAGTGGAAAACTGCACTGGTGGGATAGAAAAAAAACCCCCACACAGTTAAGATTTCTAGAGCTGATAATAGTGGCATAGGCAGGAAATGAATTTCTAGGGGGTTGAGGAACTATACTAAATAAAATTACTACATGATCTCTACACTTAAACTGAGATGTGTAACAAATTGAATTATTAAAGCCATGATCTAATATCAACTAATTCCTGGAATATTAATAATGTTATAAAATGCCTTTATGAGAGTACCACTTATATTTTTAAGTTTAGATGCTAGATTTGGGGTAGAAATGGTATTTTATCATAATTTTAAGCTTTAAACCATATCTGCCCCTACCCCTGGTACTGTCACTATAATATCCCTATGCTCAGAAAGTATCTAGCTGGTTTTTAAACAGAAACAGGAAAAATGCCTGATTCTTTATTATATTTCTTATCACAGTGAACTTTCAGCCAATGAAATATGATTAAATAAATTAAGGGACACATTTGGGTGTTAAAAATTGAATTGCAGTAATGACTGAATGTTTTCTGTTTTGGGTGTTTGAGGGACACCCATATACCACATTTATTCTGCCAGTAAATCAGGGCTAATGGCTCTTGCAATCCTGTGAGCTTTGAAACCCTAGATACAAGGCAGATTACTGAATTTAGAGCTTTAAAAATGGATTTTGAAGTGAAGATGGGTATATTTTGAAATAGATATGAAAACTGTGGCAAGGAAACCATTTTTTATTGCATTCACATATTCTGTGATAGAGGCAGTGCTCTCCATCTGTCAGTGTCTCCTTTGAGCAGATCCATTTTTCTAAATGAAATTTTGTTTAAAAAGTGCCTTGGGATTTCTTGTTACCACTATGTATTCAATTATTTCTAGAGTTACTGGGCACCAAAGAGGTTTAAGGTAGGTTTAAGATCAGCTGATAAAAGCATAAGTAACAAATTATATATATATATATATATATATATATATATATATATATATATATATATATATATGTATATGTATATATATGTAATACATATTTTTAATTAATTAATTAATTAATTAATTAATTAATTTATTTATTTATTTTTAATTTTTTTTTTTTTTTCAAAATATTTAGCCAATTGAAAATGTATCTAGATATCTCACTAGAGCCAAAAAGATACAGCAGTTGAGTAACAGACTTCTCTGGATTAGACAGAAATAAAACTGTCATCTGCATATATGTGTCACAGTCAATAATCAAGATAAGACCTTACTATAGTAAATACAGGAAATTTACGATAATATATATAAACCATTGGTAAGCCTCAAAATCAGGAAGACCATATTAGATTATAAAACACAGTCGACAGTGGCAAAGAAAAACTCCCTAAGATAATATGAGGAAGAAACCTTGGGAGGAACCAGGCTCAGAAGGGAACTCATCCTCATTTGGGTGACACTGGACAGTAAATGATGTAAATGTAAATAATGTCCTTTCTTCAGCATTTTATAGTCAGTAGGAATTGTGCAACCAAGAGCTCACGAGGAACTAATAGGTCAGCATAGTTTTTGAGTTCATTGTTGAATTTTAAAAAGTTCAACACCAGGGAGGATCAGACTGGTGATGTCTATGGGTTGCAGACTTCATGTAGACATTGACTGCAAATAATGTGCAACCAATAAAGCAATACATTAATTTATGATTAAAATGTATGTCCCTTTAAAGGTGGTCTCATGCATAAAAACACTTCTATAAGAATAGTATAGAACTGTATACCTGATTTGGAAAAATTCAGTTAAATTAATGTTGAAAGTCTGCACTCAAATACTCATATATGTTAGTTTCTTTCAACTCTAATGTATTGTGGTAGGCAGATAAAATAACAATAAATATCTCAGTGTCATGCTTATGCTGAAATTGTCACTTTATTACATTCCCCATCAGCCACTGCATATCACATGACCAGGTGTGTCACATGTTTCATTGAGCACTCATACCTATTCTGTTTCCACTGAACAGCAGCCGTAAGTTCTGGTTTGTGTGCTGTTGTGTTGGTGTTTGTTATTTTGCAATGTCAGAGTCAATATTTATGGATCTGACTGTATTTACCTACAGTCTGTATACAACCCTGTCAGAAATTTCCACCTTAAATGTGATATAGCAACAAAAAAAATTCAAGTGAAAAACACTTGAAAGTGTCACTTGTGCCTCTTTTTAAATTAAGACACTATCTATGGGGTCCAGCCACAGGGAATGAACTTCATGGCCCTGAGCCCCAAGACTTTTGAGGGCTGTATTTGTATTCCTTGACTATTAGTGACCAAGACCCACTAAACCACTAGCTGTTGCCTAAGCAATATTTACAGCATCACTTTACTGCCATCCCCTACCACTCCAGGGCACAAATTATGGGATGGTGTTTTAGTTTTGGGGAAACTTTTTGTGGCCCACCTCAGAGTATAACTGTCCCTGCCAAACAGAACCTTTGTGAGCACTAGAACATGGAACTAGGTGTAGACAATGAGGAGGAAGATTATTTAACGGTTTTTAAGACTAGCAAGTTATTTTGCTGAACAGCCAGAGGTGCTATGTTGGTATCAGCATCTGCACTTATAGCATGTGTGAACCCCGACGCTGCATCTATACGAAGGCCAAGGCTGATAGCACATACACAGAATTGGGGGTGTGGCTTATTATGACTAATAGTATGATTGATAAAGATTTTAACCAAAAAAAAAAAACCTTCAACCCACCTCAATTATTATGATCTAGTATTTTGTGACATAGGCATAGCTTTGCAACTAATATAAAATAGCTTGATTGCAGTTTGTGAATGTAGTGCGTTCATTAGACAAGTAAGTTGCTTTCGGCTGCTCCCTGTTCAGGGTCGCCACAGCGGACCAACTGGTCCGCACAACAACTTGGCAAATGTTTTACGCCAGATGCCCTTCCTGACGCAACCCTCCCATTTTTCCGGGCTTGGGACCCCGGGACTGCATCCAGTGGCTGGGGTTGAGGCATTGGCTGGGAATTGAACCCGGGCCTTCCGCATGATAGGCAAGAAACCTACCACTGAGCCACCAATGCCCCACGTTCATTAGACAAGTAAACTGGCAAAAAGCTTACCAAAGTCTTGACTGATGCATAATCTGATCTACAGCATGATGGAAGCATGTACGTTTTTTTCAGGTGATATTACTGAGATAAGTATGGACATTAAAAACTGCCTGTATTGACCATAAGTAGTTCTGTTTCCCCACATTCTTATTTGCTTTCTTGAATACTTAAACTGAATGTACTTAAATGTAAAAGAGTAATCCAAGCATTCAAGCCAGGAAACATTCAAGTAATGATATAAGAATGATATAATTAAAATCTAATTAGCTTGCTGCTTTAATCAGCTCATCTGTTGCTTAAAACCTTATGGAACCCTTATGACAAATGTTACTTGTTGAGTGATTTTAATGTCTTTACTGTAAACTTGGTAAAATATGAGTGATGACTGATTATTATGCATTCATAACCAACTTTTCAGTGGTCAGGCCTGGCTTATACTTCACACTCATGCAAAGCCTGTTTTATTATCCAGTTATGGACTGGGCTCTGCATGTTTTGCTGTACTTATGTACTTTTACTGCTTGTGTTATCTTGTTTTGCATGTTTAACAGCATCCTCTTTTATGTATTTAGAGCATAAAATTTTAGCATGTTTGATATTTAACTGGGGGGCACAGGGGGCTTGGTGGCTTGGTGGTTAGCACGTTTGCCTCACACCTCCAGGGTTGGGGGTTTGATTCCCGCCTCCGCCGTGTGTGTGTGTGGAGTTTGCATGTTCTCCCCGTGCCTCGGGGGTTTCCTCAGTGTACTCCGGTTTCCTCCCCCGGTCCAAAGACATGCATTGTAGGTTGATTGGCATCTCTAAATTGTCCGTAGTGTGTGATTGCATGAGTGAATGAGAGTGTGTGTGTGCCCTGCGATGGGTTGGCACTTCGTCCAGGGTGTATCCTGCCTTGATGCCCGATGACGCCTGAGATAGGCACAGGCTCCCCGTGACCCGAGAATAGATCGGATAAGTGGTAGACAATGAACGAATGAATGATATTTAACCACTCTGTGTTAATCTGAAACATCTTCATGCGTCCCTCTTTCTGAACCTAAATTCTGGAATCTATTATTTATTTAAATTTATATATATATATATATATTTGCTTAAACAATCCAATTCCAAATAGAAGAAGGTGTGTGTTGTAGGTTGGCAACAGTGATTCTGTTTTACCAGGAAAGGTGTGGGAGGATCGCTGTAAGCCTATGCTATTGACAATATGATTACATGTGCCTGTAGGTGCTTGCTGTCACTTTGAATAACATTTAACACACAAAACTAATACAATATAAACAGAATTTTCTTGTTGTTATTTGTCTCTTTTTATGCACACCATTATCTGCAGTTCCTGATGATTTGAGTCTGAAAGCATGGAGGGCAGAGGCCAACACAGGGCTCAGGCACTTTTCTGAAGCTCTCCGTGACCTGGAAGATTTGTGTTGTGCCAGGCCCAACTGGGCTGAGGTAAAAACTTCTTTGTGGAAATACTTGGGTTGTTGGGGTGTTCTTTTAGAGGAAGCATATATGAGTATTTTCTGCATTTGATAATAACATATCTGAAAGTATTTTTTTATGCAGTTTTATCCACTTTACTGTTATTTTTGAAAACAAATATCGATCACTATTAACAATGAATCTTAATAGAAAAATGTTGCTCAACAAAAATTCTTAAGTATTGAAACTGCCCCATACTTGCTGGTTGAAATCCTAAAAGCAGTCAACCACTCATTCTCCAGATATTCATTAACAAGAACATCATTTTCCCACCACCTAATAATGGAGATGGAAAACAACCGGTCTCGGACGTCTTCTTTCTTAGACATCACAGAAATGAGCATGTTAAAATTTCCCCACCCATTCACTTCACAGCCATCTAGTCTCGCCCACTCATGTTGAGCTGTGTAGCAGTTATTGAAATGAAAAATGTAACACCAAGCGGTTAAACACTCTGCTAATCCTGCCTATCAGGAGACAAACAAGCGTCTATATAGGGACTTAAATATTCAAAATAATAGAGTGAAAGGATATGAAAGGTCTGATACAGGAAACCTAGGTTTGTCACAGCTAAAGGGTAATTTTACTGTCGTACTGCCAACAGCTTGTTTGATTTCCAGTACATAGTAGCTTGTTTGGAACAGTTCAGCAGAAAAATATTTAATGAACGGCTTATTACTTAATTTTGTTAGATTTAAAATAGATTATCAGAAACGTCATTTAGTAAGTCTATAAAACAGGATTTAAATTTATTATTTTTCAGCTAACTCCAAAATGTCTTTATGTGGATAAGTGTGTTTTAGTGATGCTATACTGTGGTGTAATATAATTATATGTTATATGTATTACGTAATATGCATTTCTCTGTATAGGCTTCCTTGTCTGCCCTCTTGTAACAATTTCCCTGAATTTCTTAGGCTTTCTACCGAAAAGGGAATGTGCTGCTGGAGATGGGGAGACTGACCGAAGCTCTCATACAGTTCCATCACTGTCTAAAACAACAGCCTGAGTTTGCTGTTGCTAAGAACCAGATAAAGAAGGTATGGGAGGTAAACAATCTTATAACACAGACTCTTGTGAAAAAAGTGAACTGTTATGAATAATTCACAGTATATGGTAACCATACAATTTGATTTGATTAGGTTTTTTTGTATGAGATACAGTATTTAAATGAGATGTGTTCACTTTGTTTATGGAAACGTGAATAGCCCAACTCAAGAAAACTGACTACATAGAAATGGACTAACTTGTAAAAAACAAACCAAAATAAAAAAAGTGGGGAATAGTGATATTGCTCAATAAGGTGGTAAACCATGGAAAGTTTGGTCACTGACCAGTGCTAAATGGAATTATAGTGTCATTTTAGAGTCTCTTGTTCTCTTTTAGAACTATTGATATTCCAGGGGAATATTAAACAAGAGGTTTTTAGAATTTAAAGTGGCATCCTTCACAATGTTTCTACACAGACAATATTTGATATATGCTCCGCATCTGTTCCATATTTTCCACTGTAAAATTGCAGCACGATTTGAGTGAAGGACACTAACATACTGAAAAAGTTCATTCAAAAGGCCAGCTAAATCCAGGGGGCTAAACTGGAAACAGTCTAGATGGTGGTGGAGGGGTGGATGCAAAGTTGTCAGTGATCATGAAGAATCCCTCCCACCCACTCCATAAAGCACTGTAGGAACAGAAGTACACTGAGCAGCAGATTGCTCCTGTCCTGCTGCAGGAAGGAACACTTTCACAGGTCATTTCTCCCAGCAGCTATCAAATTATACAACCCAGCACTTTAGTCTGTCTTATGTCTCCATTCATCATTGTACATCTATCCATTTTCTGCACTTGACACAATATGGTAACTGATACTACTTCATATGTTGATAATACCACATCTGTGGAATCGCAACACTATATACTGTAGTTCTTGCACCTTAGAATAGCTATGAACCGAGAGAGAGAGATGATGAGAGAGTGATGTAGTATGTATCATGTGTAAGTATACAATATTGTGTATTACTATTTATATTATGTGTTTACTATGTATATTTTTTTTAGATTTGTACTCTTATTTTGTTTTATTTTTCAGTATTTTCTATATTAACTTTACTTCATATTTTATTTATTCTTACTCTATTCTGTTATTCAGCCTGTAGCAAAACAGGAATTTGTCAAATCATTTACTTGATTTATGTCGGCTTGTCATCACTTGATTTATGTTATGTTCCCTTGTTGATGTTCAGATCTTGGAGATGGAGGGAATGGCCATACCAGAGGAGGTGCCACAGATCTTACAAATTGTGGATGATTATCTGAAAGACTGCAGGTCTCAAACTGATACTTTTGGTTCTCCCTCCACTGAGGACCTGAAGTTACCCTGGAAGCAGATGGAGGAGAAGTTTATCTGTGAGCAGGTAAAAAGGCCTGATTCCATTTAGATATGAATGTGTCAGTTCTGCTGTACTAATCATAATGTCATTATATGACATTTACAAAGAAGTTGTTTATGAGTAATGACAAACTTTTAGCACTTACTTAATATGGTCATGAATCTCCACACACACTGAGCGTTGCGAGCCAAAATGTACAGCATGCATAGCAGCCCATAGCACTACGGTGTGCATGTCAGCATTGTTCCATGTTGTCATGTGGTTTTGTTTCCATTGCCACATGTATTTTGTTTTCTCTGCCCTTGTGATGTCACTGGTCAACCAAATGTGTCCTGATTATTCACACCTCATTTCGAGTTTTCTCTTTGATTAGTTTGTCTATTTAAACCCTTGTGTAAACTCTGCAAAGGTTTCATTCAGTTTCTGCTGTGGTCTGTTGATACTATTTATTCTTGCTATGTTGACTGTTTTGATCTTGCCTGCCCTTGTATATTCTCTTTGCTGATTGCATGACTTTTGCAAATAAAAATGTCTATTATTTTCAAACTGCATAACAAGTGACTGATTACCACACATATAGGTTTATATCAGTATTGGTTTTGCCATGGGTAGAGGCCAAATTTGCCACTTTTGAACTTTTGAATTTGAACTTTTTTTTACTCTGAGAGGCTTTATATATACCAGTCCTGGTGTCTTTCTTCCCATCTCCAGCAGACTACATCTCAAGTAAAGTACAACTCCAGTGATGAGTGCCAGCCTGTGTCTTTCCGTTCCATAGCCCAGGAGAGTGTGGAGCAGATGGTAAAGAAGGAGGAAATACAAATGAAAGGTGGGTGGATATAAAGATTGTACAGCCACTTTGCTCTAATTCTAATCCCCTTTAGATTTTAAAGAGATATGCATGCATAAAAATAAATGTGTATCCATTCCTTACACACAGAAAACTGAGCATGTGAACATAATTTTTTTTACTCAAATTGTCCTTAAAGTCTCATCATATTTGCTAGAATGCCTACAGTTTCATTGTCTACATGTTGAGCATTACAAGGAAACCAGAGTTACGTTTACATTTCTGCCATTTGGCACATGCCCTTATCCAGAGCGACTTACATTTTATACAACTGACCCATTGAGGGGGGCACGGTGGCTTGGTAGTTAGCATGTTTGCCTCACACCTCCAGGGTTGGGGGTTCAATTCCCGCCTCTGCCGTGTGTGTGAAGTTTGCATGCTCTCCCCATGCCTCGGGGGTTTCCTCCCCCTGTCCAAAGACATTCATTGTAGTTTGATTGGCATCTCTAAATTCTCCGTAGTGTGTGATTGTGTGAGTGAATGAGAGTGTGTGTGTGTGTGCCCTGCGATGGGTTGGCACTCCGTCCAGGGTGTATCCTGCCCTGATGCCCAATGACGCCTGAGATAGGCACAGGCTCCCCGTGACCCGAGAATAGATCGGATAAGCGGTAGACAATGAATGGATGAATGACCCATTGAGGGTTAAGGGCCTTGCTCAGCGGCTCAGCAGTGGGAACTTGGTGGCCCTGGGATTCATAACCTTCCAATCAGTAGTGCAACGCCTTAACCACTAAGCTACCACATCCCCCAGAGTTAACTTTTTCTGGTGTTCCTGCCTCTTCTAGTAGATCAGGAGCCATCCCCTCTGTCTGTGTCTGACTTTGAGTGTCCCCTCTGCATCAGGTCAGTGAAGCTATATGCCATAATACACTTTACTCTAGAATTATTTCCATTAGTAGTGTAGTGTCTTGGCATTGATTAGTTAATATATTGTTCACTGTAGTAATAATTCCCATACTGTCATTGTCACATTACTGTATATATTTACTGACACTGCATAGTGCTATTATGTATTTTAAATGTATGATGTACACAATATTAATTATGCCTTGTGTTTTGTGATCTCTATTACATGGTTTTTGGCCCTCAGACTGTTCTATGATCCGGTTACAACACCATGTGGCCACACATTCTGCAAGAACTGTATTGAGAGAAGTCTTGACCACAATCTCCGCTGTCCACTCTGTAAACAAGCGCTACAGGAAGTGAGTCTGAGGCAACCTTAAAGTCTTGAACAGCCTTTTTTTTTTTACCATTTAATTGGTATAAAAGTCATGTTTGTAGATTTTATATAGTGCTTCAGTATTTGCTGTTTCACTGCGACATAATACCCTACATCTATGTTGTTTTAGCTTTGTTTTTTTCCCTTATCTTCTAATATGTCCTTGAGCCACTCTGTCTTCTTTGTAGCTAGAGGAGTGGCCTCTCATGGATAAGTAAAAATTAATGCACATTTAATATAAATTGTTTCTGTGGATTACCAATCCTCCTCTTTTTCCATTACCTTAGATTATAAAAATTGATTTCTCACTTCCTGTCCTAGTATTTCAAGAAAAGGAAGTACAACCCTACAGTTCTTCTACAGGAGATTATGACCCGCCTCTTCCCTCAGCAACTGGCTGAAAGGAAACAGGTGCATGATGCTGAGATGGCTGAGCTTTCCAAGTGAGTCTGATACAATCACACAGGATATATAAAAGTGTATATAAGTCTTAAAGTTTTTTTGTGATGTAAAATATTTAAACCAAGATAAATCATTTCAGATCTTTCCACCTTTAACCAGGAAAATTCAAGGGGGGGACCCCTGAAACTTAAATAACTCACTTGTATAAGTGTGTGCATCCCTTAACTCCTAATTTGTTAAAGCACCTTTTGCTTATAATAGAGCACTCAGTTTCTTTGTGAAAGTGTCTAAGTCTTTAGCACATCTTAGGGCTTTTCACACTTTTCACAGCAGCAACAAGCAAACACCGCTCCTTTTCACACTGAACAAACGTAGCACCGTAATGTGGGGTTAACACCGCAAATGTGGTGCTAACCCTGCTCCGGAGCAGGGTTTCATAACCCCGGGTAAAAAGCCGTGCTAACACCGTTTTCAAATTACATGTGTGAAATGTTTCTTAACCCAGGGTTAAAAGCGGTGTTTAGAATGACGATAACCCAGGATTAAGCTCAGTGTGAAAAGCCCTCTTGATTTGGCAATTTGATTCCTCTCTTCCGTGCACAATTGCAATCAGATTGCAAAGGGGATCTCCTGTCCACAGCTTTGTCATTCCACAGTTTTTTTTTTTGTTTTGTTTTTTTTTTATTCCACAGCTGATTTAGATCTGTGATCTGACTGAGCCATTCCAAAATATTCATCTTCTGAAGCCATTCCTTTGTTGAATGCATTTGTGATTTGGGTCATTATCGCACAGGAAGATGTATAAGAAATATATATTTTTTCCATCCTGAAACCACCTGAAATTTTAACAGGGGTGTGGAGAATTTTTAAACCCAATGTAGCACAATGCATGTCATTCTGAAAAAGTGTACTGCTTTGGAAATAAAAAGCCAGTGTTAAAATCTTTGATTTGGATAGTGATCATGTCAGTTAATAGTTTGTAAATTGTCATCAGAAGTATTTTTGTTATTCTTCACCTTCTTTTGACCTTTGATTCCTGTACACTCTTCTTGTCCAGTTTGACCAAAGACATCCCAATCTTTGTGTGTACTGTGGCCTACCCTGGTATCCCCTGTCCACTGCATGTTTTTGAGCCACGCTACAGGCTGATGATGCGCCGATGTATAGAGACCGGCACCAAGAAATTTGGCATGTGCAGCTATGAGCATGGAAAAGGGTAAGGAATGGTTTTACAGTGGGAAAACATACATTTTTGCAAACATTACACAATGATTAGCTTAAAATTTGTATATGCTGATATTCAGTACTGCTTTTGTACAACAGTTCTGTAAACAATATAATAACATTGAGCAAATGACATTTCAGACACAATCTAGACAAATGTTCTGTAAAATTCAAAATAGTGGATCGGAACTAACTGTTGTATTCGTGTGTGTGTTATATCTGATATTTTGTGAGCAGATAAAAATGCATGTCTATTTAAATGGTATTTCATTAAGAAACAGACAGTAATGCTGTTCAGAAATTAAGCTTAATGTGTCCCTGAAAAGCTTGCTTAATATTTGTGTGTAACTGAGAACAGGAAGTTCTTACCTGTCATATTGAAACTGTTGGTTTTATCCCATAGTAGTTGGTTTCTAACTGTATTGTGGTATTTCATTAAAGTCTCAATAAATGCAATTATGATGATGATGATGATGATAATTGTCAATACAAAATGACACATCAGTCAAAACATGTCTGGGTTGCTGTATTTGGGATGCCCAGGTTTGCAGATTATGGCTGCATGCTGGAGATTCTGGACCAGAATGTGCTCCATGATGGCCGCTCTTATGTGAACACAGTGGGAGGAAGTCGATTCCGTGTGCTTCGGAGAGGCCAGCGGGACGGCTACCACACAGCTGACATTGAGTACCTGCAAGACCATAAGGTCTGCTTTTATAGTGTTTCACAGCTGAGCTATATTTATGGGCTAATACTATGAAGCTGGCATTTAGACAGATTTTATCTGGGATTATGATGTAATTTATTTCAGGATCTCTAATCAGTAATGTCTTCAATAACAGGATAGATAGGTATGTTAGATATCTGGTTGCTGTTCTACTGTCCATTTATGTATAATGTGTATGTTGGGCTAAATATAGGCACATGATGCTGAGCTGGAAATGCTGCAACGCCTCCATGACAGTGTGTATCAGCAGGCCAGGGAGTGGTACCAACGACTCAACAGCCGCATCCGGGAGCAGATCAACCAACAGCATGGAGACATGCCCGAGAGAGAGGATAACATTCAGGTTTGAAAACATGCATGTATAAAATTGCTTAAAACACACATTTCCTTTGCCATTTCATATAAACCTGACCCATATAACACAAATTCTGTTCTCATACAACAGCGTAATCAAGTTACTTATCCCAAATAGTCATTAATTACATACAAAATTATTTCTTCTGCATTTAAAGGTTGGTTATACTGGAAGTTTTGTGTGTGGAAGTGGAAAAAGGTGGAACTTAAATATGCTTGAATTGGCCTTTGATTTTCTCAAATTCTATCTTTGTTCATTACTGATCAT
Organism: Hemibagrus guttatus; assembly: GCA_033459395.1. Lineage (NCBI taxonomy): Eukaryota > Metazoa > Chordata > Actinopteri > Siluriformes > Bagridae > Hemibagrus > Hemibagrus guttatus. The sequence goes on along the minus strand of JAUCMX010000009.1, from coordinate 13,957,537 downwards.
TTTTTCATTTGTTTTCTTACCTTTAGATTGTTGGTATATTTATCTGCTTGTCAGCTGTCTTTGTGGATATTGGACAGTTAGCAAGTAAAAAACAAAAATGCTAGCAGTTACTGAAGTCCCTACTTTTATGATGCTACCACAAAAATATTGATATGAAATGTTTCACAGGATGGATAAAGCAGTGTTATATCTATGTAATATTAAAATTGATATGTCAAAATGCCATTGTACTACACTTGCCCACATTTGTACATTACACAGACATCCTTATCCAGTGTGACTTAGAAATGTTTGTAGTCTTTATTAAACATATATGCTAGTACAGATAGGTCATGGTTTAAGAATACTATCAACCTAAAGCCGTCTTAGTAGAGCCTCACACACACACAAAAAATATGCCAAGGTTTATTTTTTTTATTTAATTTGTGCTCATTTGAGTGAAGTGGGTCTTGTCTTCATCTGAGCCAGTGACTCAGCTGTTCAGACCACCAGGGGAAGTTCATTTTACTATTACTGGCACCAAAATGATATAAACTTCTACCAGCTCTCTGAAGAGTCTTTAATGCATATCTTGCTGAATGGTGTGTCAAATAAAACCATGTTAGAGGCTTGAACAAACTGTTTGTTTTTGGCTTTGCAGAGAAAACAAAGATTTTTTTTAAAGAAATTTAAAAAGACTTATTTATTTATTTATTTATTTTGCCATTAATTTGTGACAAGGACTCATATCAAAATTGATACTGCTGTGATCTTATGCATTGTTTTCTGCTGGTGCCTTGATCAGAAAAAATAATTCGATCCATCTTTTTTCATAGCTCATAAGTTATTATATTAATTTTTTTGGCAGGCATCTGCTGATGGTCCGGCCTGGTGCTGGTGGCTGCTATCTGTGCTTCAGCTAGATCCAGCTTACCAGACAACGGTTCTGTCCCTTACCACCCTGAAGGACCGATTAGGACATCTGCGCATTGTATTGGAATACTTTTCTCAGAGATAGGACAACACACACACAGAGGACCTTATCCTTTTTATACTGCCTTAGAGAAAGAGCACATTTTTGCAGGACTAGTAATTATATCTAAAATAGGTCTGGGTGTTTTATACAGCATATTTAGTTTCCAAATAAATCGTTTGATTCACTTCTCTTTTTGCTTAGCCGACGTTTAAAACAGCAGATAATTCAGGGTAGAGGTGTGCACAGGTATCAGGGATTGGAAACTCGCAAATTATGTGAATGAGAGTTTATTTATTTTTTTTTAAAACTCATATGTGGTTGGTCATATTACGCTTTTGTGACAAAGAAATGCAATGCTGATTATTAGAATATAGGGTTTTGGTATGGCATTTGCTTATATTTAAGCGAGACTAAATTAATTAGAAAATATTGCGAGCAAGTGCAAAAAAATGATTACTGTGAACAATAATAATTGCAGGAATGGGCTGTATTGCTTTAGAAGATAGTGGGAGTGCAATTAAATAAACAATACCTTGCACACCTCTAATTTACATTGTACAAATGCATACAGGTATAGAGCACAAATTAATCATTGATATCGATGTATTTATAAACTTGGCCATGTACATACATGTCATTGTAAGAGTCCTGAATCAAATATATGATGCCCTTTGCAAAATAACAGAGGATCAGATGTCACCTGCTGCAAGAATGCTTTTCTATGTGTTTAGTGATAGTGACATTCTTATTAGAATCAAACTGTCAAAATGCTAACGTGAAGTTTTAACGCTGTTGAATAAGGCTGTTTGTCATGAAAATGTTAAATCCATTGTCATTTTAAAAGTAGAGCTTCCAATTTTTACTCATAATTCAAGCAGTGATTTGACAAATTAACATTGTGATAATGGTTATAAGGAATTTATATAATTTATTTTGAACAGTTTGAAGTCCCCTCTTTCTTGTATTTAGGCTGAGCATCAAGAATGAGAGAACAAATGATACTGAGCTCTGTCACTAATGTGTAGAGATGTTAAATGAGCCAAGAGCTTCTCAGTGTGTCCTACACCTTATTTTGTGGCCAACAGAATATGTTTGAGTCAATCTTTCTGCTTTTCTCAGCATCATCTTGAAAGGGATTTGTTCCTTTGGGTTTAGTCTTAATTTGGATGAATAAGATGTGAACTTATGCACAGTTTGGTACTTTATAAATAGACTGAATGATTAAGCAGATAATAATAATAATCGCTGTCATCATAATCATCATTTGCTAATGAAGATATGCTTAAATTGGAAATGTATTTTTTCTACTGTTAATGTACCATTTTGAAGTTATGGTGAAGGGACAATAGATCAGGTGTTTGGTGTCGATCACTGCAATCACTGATGTTAACACATTTGTATTCTAGTGCATTTTATCTGCTAACAGGAAGCATTTTTATGATTTGTCACTAGTAAAGGGATTCCAAAGTTCTGTTTTGTTTATTAATTACATAGCAATAACAATGAAAGTCAGTTTGATCAGCTTGAGAGGGCAAAGTGAGTGTGAATTCTTGTAGGATTTTCATTAAACTTGTTCAAGTTATGCAGAAATGTGCTTTGGATGGTTTTTGTGAAATTATTGTATCTTTTGTTTGGTTTTTAACCCTTTCTTCTGAATAAAAATAAGCAATATTAACCAAATAATTAAAGGAGTATTATTGATGTGTGAATAAATGTTAAGTGAATACTAAATAATATTAAAGGAAAATTAGCATATTTTGTTAGCTTTATTCCAACATTCATGAAAATGATGACAAATGGTTGGCAAATACCAGATCAGCCACCAGATGGAGATATATCATCACTAAATTTCACAGAATAGGGCATAATTTGTCCAGCAAAATGAACTAAATTGATGACTTGGGCTTTGCATTAATAATTCAGTCAGTTTTATTTTACAACGTTTATGTTCAGATACTTTTTGCACTCAGTTGTGAAGGTTACTTCACCATGAAGTAAGTCACAAGGTTGGACCAGAGCATCAGACCATGCTGTATGAGCTGATTTCTTGTTATACGGATGGGTGATGAAGCTCTTGACCCCTAGCTAGTACGCACAGCTATACAGGTCAAAGGCAGAAAATCAATGTGAAGAATGAGAGAGAGAAAAAGGGGGAGAGAATATTGCACATTGCACTGAAGACCCTAAGCCTATTGATCTGGAGAAGTGGCACCAAGATGGGACAAAGGAACAAGGAATAATGGAATACTGACGTTTTACATTTTAATGTCTCATTTTAGTCTCATTTTAATGAGAGCTGGTGGAAGAAGTACATTTTAAATGTCTAGTAATTTCAAGATGTTCGCTACTGTAAGAGCAATATCTGTCAGGATTTTTTACACCAATAATGTTATTTTTTATCATACAGGAAATGAAAAAAAAGCGTATTTACAGCAGAAGTGCACCTGTGAAGTTTTTTTAAATGGTAATTGAGCTTGCTGCTTAAGCATCCAGCTATCTCAGCTTCCCCATCTTTACATGCCATTATATGCAAAAAATAGTGATACTTGGTTGTACCATTACCACTGGCTGAATAATTTACAATGTTCTACCTCAGAGGGTGAACACCTCGCTTATATGAACATGAACATCAAATCTCATTAAAAGCACTAGCATTAAAGCAGTGTTGTGAGCTGAACTGATCCATTACCCCCTTTGAGCTGCAATGCCTGTGGCTCTCTGAGCCTCTCTGAGGGTGACAGCCATTTTGTATTTAGTAAGTAATTGTGCACAAAGGACCCAATGATCAGGTGTGCGTTTGAGGGGGGTATGGCAATAATAGCTCATCAGCGCATGGTGTATAAATCCATGCAAGTGCAGCATAGATTAACATAGAAATAGGTAAAAGTGTGGTAATTAATGGGATTCCCTTAATACAAAATGAAGGGAATTTACAGTGTGGCAGTTAATGGCAGAAAATGGAAAAAATGGCTATGCAGCATGTAATAAGGATTACTTTTGTGACTTTAAACAATGTGACTTTTATTTGCACAAAAAAAAAAATCCCTGCCTGATATGTACAAGGCAAAGTCAAAATTCACAGAATGAGATTATTAATTGGAATTACTGACTTGTCTGGCATACTTGTTTATGCTCAATGGGCTGTGGGATGATGTGATAATACTTGAAAAAACGGATTGTTCAGAAGCTCCCCCCCCCCCCCCCCCCCACACACACACACACACCCACACACCCTCCTCTCTCTCTCTCTGTCTGTTAATGTGAGGGATGGGGGTGGAAGGAAAGGGACAGGCAGCTGATAAACCTTGTTTTGCACTACCCTAATCCCCCTCCTGCATTAATACACGGATAACCTTAAAAAGGCAATTGCAACCGAGTGGATGGGAACATATCAGAGTCCTGGCATTCCATCTTCATGGAGCTAACTGCAATTAGACACAGAAATGACAGAAATGACAAGGCGGCTTAGGCTGCCAAGGTAGGAGCTGTAATTGCCAGCTCTACAATCCAAGAGGAGAAGAAAAAGTTCCAGAAAATAATATGCACCCAGAATAGATCTTGATGTGTTGGTTTGATTCTCAGTGTGGCAGGTGGATAAAAAAAAGTCTTTTGTGGAAGAGGTACTATAAGAAACACTGCTGAGAATTCACGATGTCTATAAAAGTGAGTTAATGTAAATAAAGATAAGAGTGGGAAAAAACCAGCGAAAAAGGAAGTGTACATAGGAGGAAATCTCATGTGCTCAACCCCCCTCTCCACACAAATTCATTTACTGGACTGTTGAACTGGAGGGTTGGCATGGCAACAACCTATCTCCCCACAAACATATGTACATAGAATATAAAACTGATACGGATGTTAAGACAGCCTTTAAACATTGAATGGAAACAATCTGTAATGTTACAAGAGGTGACAGGAAGAAAAGGACAAATTTTGAAGAAAATGTGATAAGAAGTCTTTAGAACCTTTTTAGTATTTTAATTCCCATCCTGCATAATGCAATGTCACACAGAAACCTGCTTGGATAAACATGAACAAACACAGTAGATAACCATCTCTTTCAGGTTAGCTAACATTTTCCACCAACCTGCAAGATCAGCAATCTCCAGCATAGATCTATAGCTGCTGTGTGGAGAGTTGAGTTTCACAAAGCCAAGGTGGATTTTACAGATAACACCAACTGCAGCCTGGATGATTCAGATCATACTGGAAAAAAGCAGCAGCTTAGGATCACTGAGTGTGCGCAAAATATTTGTATTATGTTCTTGGTGTAGGTGTATGGATCAGCAATAGAGCTAAGTGACCTTGACTGTACTGTGTGAAAAAGGACGGAAATATAGTATTTTTCTGGTTGCAACTGCAAACATCATATGCTCATTTTTCACTTGTTATGGGCAGTTCAAAATAAAAAAAAAAAGTGTGCCACCACAGTTAAGGTTATTATATGGAAATTGCACTCTGTTTTACTCAGACAGATTAGAGAAGGTGCAAAGAGGACAGCAGAAAAAGGCTCTTATTGGTTTTATGAATCACCAGAAGCTTGCAGCACACTGCTGAAAACATTAATTACAAGATTTAAACCTACAATAAGCAGGAGAAAAGTCTCATGATGGTATAGGAAAGCACCATCAAGAGACACAGACATTCTTGACATGAGCAATTAATTACATTTATATTTAAAGCCTATGGTAAGTGCTAAGGAAATGAACGGTGAACGTTGGTTAAATTAAAAATAGTGATATTATTCCTTACTCTCTGAGACACATGCATCTGAGACACATAATATATAATGTGTGTATGTATATATATATACATACACACATAATATATAATGTGTGTATGTATATATATATAAAACACCTTAAACTTGCATACTTGCATTCCTCCTTTAGCTACATGACATTACACAAGTTGCATAATCTTTAAACGTTGTTAAATATAATGTGTAATTACTTAATGATTCATGGCATAAGGTTTAAAAACAAACAATTCAATTTGAGATGATACTAAGAAAGAAAACCAACCAACAAACAAAAAATGCCTGAGAGCTGCAGTATCTCAGTGACGAATGCAACACATGGTTGCAGATTGGTGGCCAGGCCAGACACTCATATTTGCCCTGACTGGCCTCTTTGCCTCTGACTGATGAACACACACTCATCTATTTTCATTACCGTAAAGAACATTCGCTCCCCGCTTTCTTTTTCCAGACATCATCATGGAGACAGACCTGGCAGCGGTCATTAGGGCACTGCGGAATGCATAGCTGGAATCAGATTACTCTTCTTTAATCACAGGTCCTCTTCTTGGTTTTAGAGACAACATATAAAAGCCAGCAGATCGATGGACAAATTAAATCCTGTCTTGTGTAATATCACAGTGACAAAGGGTGGGACAAAAAAGAAATTTATTTGTGTCTAAGGACCAGAGTTATTTATGCATTGCAAGAAGAAAAAAAATGAAAACAAGTGAAGAAGCTTCCTTTTGGTTCTCTGTTCTTTTGTGCATCTTAGACATGGGTTGTAGATTGCATGTGCATGGAAGTAAACCACATGAGACTCTTCTATGTAAGGGGATGCATCAATAATGCATAGATTCAGACCTCTGAAGATATGTCTTTCATCCAGCACACAAAAATATTTTTTAATCCTGCACCATGACATGAAACCCAGTGTGTGCACATTGCATGAATGTGGGTGTTTGAGTGTGTGTGTGTGTGTGTGTGTGTGTGTGTGTGTGTACATGTTTTTTTTGGATGGAATCATGTGTTTGATGATCTGGACCCAGACTGCTAAGGATATATATTACTAATGCACAAACATTCAGTGACAGATTGCTGTACAAAGCTCAGAACAAAGGGAGCAACTCATGGATTTCTGAATCACATGGAGTGACAGCTGCTTGCTCTAACTCTTAGCTTCTCCTCATCCTTTTAATGCATATTATTTCCATAAATTTTCTCCTATTGTGTAGAGCTTCTGCTGCACTTTGCATTCATCAGATTAATCATCAAAGTTGGGATAAAGTCATAACTACATTACTCCTCTTAGTTTTGCTGGTATGCACGTGGATTTTATTTTTGCTATACTCATTTGTAAATTGATAAATTCTATTGCACCAATTCTGTAATTTCTACAATAAAATACTGTATTCAAACCAGTATGATATTCATAATTTGTTGTACAGGTCTATAACCAAGAATTTATTTCATTTATCTTCAATAACCACTTTATACTTTGGGCAGGATGGCAGTGGGCCCATAGCCTGTCCCTGTAACACTGGGCATTGTTTTTGAACAATCAGAGGTTACATGAGAACCCAGAGTAAAACCATGTGAAGAAAATATTTTAAATAAAAACCTAACATGTTCCTGAATTCTGGGTGAACATCAGAGTGGGCAGAGTGGTGATGTCATGAGTTTGTAATTCAGAAATTTAATCTACCACCAACCAAGCTTGCTGTATTAATAGTGTTGTCATAAAATACATTATGTCAACTGCAGCTTGAAATAAGGTGCTAGTAATAGGAGGAAAATTGCATTTTACCCTATAAAACCAGATCTGGATTCTTTTTCTGCTGTGGTTGCTACCTCTTGTACTTCACAGGCTGCCATCTTAATATTGCTATGCTCAGAATCTAGTTTTCAAAAAGAAATCTGAAAAATGCATGATCCCTATAGACTAATCGTTTTTCTTATCAAAGTAAAATGTATTGATTAAACAGACTAATGGGCATGTTCATTTGACATATAGGAGGTTAAAAACAGAATCGCTATTACAGCACAATTACAGTGCAAGATGTCGTTTGGCACTGAATAATATTTTTATACAGAACTGAGCTATAATGTTGTTCATAAAAGGTATACAAAATTATGCAACCATACTAATAGTACTACATACTACTAAGTTTATTTTATTACATCTGCTTAAAATGCATTTTAGATGTCCAACTATTAAATTTACAACCAAAAATCTATATGGTACAGAATTTGTCAGTAAAGAGAAAATCAAAGTGGTTCACTGTTCAGGCAAAAATGAAGACTGGCTGTCAGGGATTACCTGAAAAAATAGAAGCATGTCTGATAGTCTATGGCACGGCTATAGCATGTTCTCCAGGATGCTTAGAAAAGCTTACCCAGACTTTTTACTTATGAAACTGTTTGAAATGCTCCAGCAACTACTGGTGCATATTTAAAGGCCAAGATTATCACATGAAATACTGACTTAATATTAATGTGTATGTTTATGTTAACCATCCAAACAGTAATTAACAATAAAAGTGAAGTATTGATAACTTCTACAGACTGTTACAGATGACAGTTGGTAATGGTTGTGCCAAATCTGTGGTTGAACAAAATAACTCATGAGCCCCTGCTTGTGTCCTTCTGAATGTCTCACTAATCACGTATTTCTCATTTCACCTTGATTTGCACCATTATATTAGTTCTGGTTTCTGTGTACCTTTTAGTCATGTTTGTTGCTTTGCCTTCCAGTCTTGCTCATAGTCTGTATGTTTTGCTAATTTGGTTTGTTCCCCCAATTGTTGTTATTTTTACACAGTGCACAATAAAATTCTGCACTTGCATCCGTCACCTTTGAGAATCGCTGACAACTTCAGTGTGAGTAGCTAGGGTTAACCAGGGTTAAGTGCATGAGAGGAGACTAATTTTCTTTAATGTAAATGGGCTGGTACATTGAAATGTATTTATTAATGTGATGCAACAAGAAATCCAAAATGGATTGTTTATGCTGTGTTTACAAACAATGATAAGCCCTTCAATTTCAAAATAAAATAAAATTTGGGGTGCCCTTTAAAAGCAGGTCACTTTGGTCTTAGGTGAATGAGAATTTATTCAGAGTTTGTTAGAGTCACTATCTGCTGCAGCACTGCAGTAACGAGGAAGTTGAAAAAGTCCATCCTTCTCAGAGAGCGAGAGAGAGAGAGAGAGAGAGAGAGAGAGAGAGAGAGAGAGAGAGAGAGAGAAAATCAGAGCGAACTGAGTTATGATGTCCCTCGTGTAGCACTAAAGTGGAATTGAAGGTTGGTATCAGGTAGGACATGACTACTGCAAATGACTACTAATGTTCTTCACATGCCCCAGAGGGTGAAGCAACACTGCTGATAATGACTCTCTACTTTCACACTCTGTTAGAAATTCATGTTATGAGTGTGTGTGTGATAAAAGGATTATTATGTTCAGAATTTGGCACAGCTAATTTAAAAGGAGGTTTTGCATGCCCTCAGTTGCGACCAGCTATATAACAAGTGACTAATATACAAGAAAGCTTTTCTCCTGTCATAATTTGTCAAGAAGCCACCTGTTTATAAATGCTGTAATCATTCATATTTAGTATACTAATTTTCTCACAATTTAATTGCCACTCACTGCATTGCTATGATAATTATTGCAGCTGTGATTTGACACCATTTACGTTAGCTTACATACAAGTCTTTCTGAACTTGGCCAGAGCTGCAGAACATTTAAGAGAAACTGCAGAGACATTTAGTATTTAGTATTTAGAAGTATTTTAAGATTTCATGGCTCTCAGTGTAAGATTTCCTTCATTCACTATAAGATGGTTTTAGGCTGTAGGGCTTTGAACTAGTGAGATGATCAAGGGAATTAGTCAGCACACGAAATGCAAGGCTGGCTCCTGCCAAGCAATTTAAGTAAGCATCCCTTGCTGGACTACAGTAAATTCTAATCTCCTTAAACGTCAGTAAAGGGTCCCAGGCCCAGAAAACAAAAATTAGTTTATTTTGTATAAAGTGGCAGAGTGATTAAAAAAAATCACATCAGAGAGACCAGACCTGCCTCCATAATTGCATTTTTGCTCTTACTCTCCCCAGTGAAAAAGGGAACTAGCAGGTTTATTAGAGTTGGTGGCCTGTGATTGCCTTTTAATGAGAGAATGACTGTGAAGGCAAGATAAGGAGGAGCTCAGTCTAAGAGGTCCTCAGTGGGATTTGAATAATCATCAAAAATGCAATGTCTTTAAAAAAAACTCACAATAGGAAATGGCAGTCCAGTGCTTCCAGCTCTGACCAGCCAATCCATTTGGATCTCAGTGCAATGGTCCAGTTAATGCCGCTGAAAATAAAAATTGTTTTTCTTTTAAATCTTACTATGGAAGAAAAGACTTATTAAATGTTCTCATTTGAAAAGAGTGTAATAAGCTAAAACAATGATTACTTGCTTTAACATAACATGAAAACATACAACAAATAAATCATTATAGGAAGGGAGTATTGTGACACTTTGAGTTAAAAATACAGATCCAACTATACATAATGAGTTTTTGTATCTTTCAGATGGGTTAGATGTGGGATATTTTTTTCACCCAATTTTCTCCTCAATTATTTCCCACCCAATTACCTTGTTTTTCCTTTTACTCCCAGTGAGAAAGAATATATTTATGGCTAACATGGGACATGAAGACAGCTACCATCATAGCGACAGATCTAATGTTTGTTTTTTTTCTGGGTTTTTTTTTTAATTTACCAGTTGAAGAGAATAATTATCTTTGTTATGGTTGAATAGGCTGAAGATGATTGATAATGGTAATGATGGCAATTTAAAGCCTTTTTAAAAGACCCTCAGCCTGTATGAGGTTTCTAAAGAACCCTTAAATACACAGGTAAATGCTCAGGTATTTCAGTACCTGAAAATTGTTGCTTTTCATACATCCAAATGCTACTAAAGATTTACATTTGGTAAATGTGCACATTTGATAAACACAAAAACATGTATTTATTTATTTCAATAATATGGAGAACTTCTTTTTTTAAGGAATAAAAATAAAATTCTTTTATTAAACATAGTAAACACAGTACTATGTAGTTCATGTAATGATTAGCGTTAAAAGTTGAATAGATTCTTGGGATTCTATTGTTAAATTTTTCAGTCACTTTCTCAAAATTACTTGTTTCCCATGTGCCAAGACACAATTAGCTTTCAAAGGAGGAATATCCACATAATTTCTTGCTGATTCATATGCCTTTGAATTTGTAATGGTTTATCTCTTTGTAGGACCTCATGTATTCATGCAGAACCCTACATGTAACCTGTTTCCCTATTACCCAACAACTCTTGAAGAACCTATGCTTTCTTTTTTTTTGACTTGAGTTTTGACTTGCCATGACACTGAAAAAAAGAAAACACCAATCAGGCATAACATTATGACTACCTGCCTAATATTATGTAGGTCCCCCTTTTGCTGCCAAAACAGCGCTGACCCATCGAGGCATAGACTCCACTAGATCCCTGAAAGTGTGCTGTGGTATCTGGTACCAAGATGTTAGCAGCAGATCCTTTAAGTCCTGTAAGTTGTGAGGTCGGGCCTCCGTGGATCGGACTTGTTTGTCCAGCACATCCCACAGATGCTCAATTGGATTGAGATCTGGGGAATTTTGAGGCCAAGTCAACACCTCAAACTCGTTGTGCTCATCAAACCATTCCTGAACCATTTTTGCTTTGTTGCACGGCACATTATCCTGCTGAAAGAGGCCACAGCCATCAGGGAATACCGTTTCTATGAAAGGGTGTATATGGTCTGCAACAGTGCTTAGGTAGGTGGTATTTGTCAAAGTAACATCCACTTGGATGGCAGAACCCAAGGTTTCCCAGAAGAACATTGCCCAAAGCATTACACTGCCTCTGCCGGCTTGCCTTCTTCCCATAGTGCATCCTGGTGCCATGTGTTCCCCAGGAAAGTGACGCACCCAGCCATCCACATGATGTAAGAGAATTTGTAATTCATCAGACCAGACCATCTTCTTCCCTTGCTCAGTGGTCCAGTTCTGATGCTCACGTGCCCATTGTTGGCGCTTTTTGTTGTTGCACAGGGGTCAGCATGGGCACCCTGATTGGTCTGCAGCTATGCAGCCCCATACGCAACAAACTTCAATGCACTTTTTATTCTGACACCTTTCTATCAGAACCAGCGTTAACTTCTTCAGCAATCTGAGCAATAGTAGCTCGTCTTTTGGCTCGGACCACCTGGGCCAGCCTTCACTCCCCACGCGCATCAATGAGCCTTGGCCGCCCATGACCCTGTGCTGCCTAACCCACTATCCCACCCACTAACAGGTGCCTAACATTTTTACAAAACATAAAACATATTTTATGATTTGCTAGTTAATACATATTATTAATATATTACCTTATTTCCATTTTGTAAAAAAGGGTAATACAATACCTTTATTAATCTATACAACAGGTTATGGTTTATTATGAGGTGAGTAAGAAATAAAATCTCATTATTCAACAATAACACTGTTTTTCACATAACAGCTTTGGATTTATTGCTCCTACAAATAGGGAATTGAGACTAAGTGTAACAGAGCTTTCCTGGCTGAACTCCTTGACGGTGACCCTGGTTGCTTTAGCAACAGCTGGGAGGGCAGACAACCCATCCAGCCAGGCTACTTCCTTTCAGCCTTCACACTGTAGCGACATCTAAGGCTCCAGCACTGCTCTGTAATCCACTCATCCGTCATTCCGTCCGGTTTCATGTGCAACACCATACATCTCTCTGCTCTTTGCTCTCATCCATTTAACTGTGCCATCCATCTTCCCACAGTGTATTTCCACTTCCATCCACATACTGGAGATGCCCTGGCTGATCATGATCTTCTGACTGACCCATAGTGTTCTCAAAATGTATATGTTTGATTCATAAGGAGCCACCCCTTCATCCAGTTGCCTATCCAGGTAGAGAATTGTATGGGAACTTGCAATTAATTTTACAAGGCGCTTTATGAAGTAATGGCATTGAATGGATGCTGTTTTGGAACGGAGGTGAAATCTGAGCGAGTAAGCGCATCAAGGGAGGGAAGAAGGGAAAATCTGTCTCTGTCACTAAGCTGATGAGGTGGTGTGATAAACGGGCCACTGATGAGTCAGTGAGTCACTATTCTGTTCCCTTCCCTGCTTCATTTTTTTTCTCTTTCTATTTCTATCTGCACAGGCACACACAGAGGAATGCAATTCGACACCAGGTGTAGACTCCTACCCAGTAATTGACAGTTAGAGAGACAGGAGCCCTAAGGTAAGATGACTGAATGACATGTTTCATTAATGCACTGTATGTTTTCTCATCACATGCATCCATCCATCATGTGCTCTTTGAGCACTTTTTATAAAGACAATGCTGAAGATCAGATCAGATTCAGATCAGATATTACCCCCTTCTGACTTCTGATTCAAGGCAGTTGCCAGTTGGGCTGCATTGGGAGGTAGGTAGACTTATAGATGTGCATCACAGCAGGTAAGGCAAGCACAAACGTCTGTAAGAGCATGCTAGAGTGTGTCTGCATGTGGGGGTATGTAATTTCCACAGAATCTAGAAGTGATGCCAAGTGGCTTAGAATTGGCCCTCTGCTCTGACTCACATAAAGCAGCTGGATATGAAAAGGATATGGTGCCAGCTGAGACAAGGAGAGAGAAAGATACCATGCATAGTATGACTGCTTGCAGGGGGGCGAGAAAAGAAAGGGAGTGGGATGAAAGCACATCATGGCAGGTGTCATGAAGGCTTTCTTGCAATCTCACACCCCCACGATGTGTCTTCATTATGTATGCTGTTCAGGCCCACACATAGGCACGCGTTACACTGCAGTCATTGTCCTGTTTGTAGAAATTAGGAAGCACAGGCTGTGAAAGCGTAACACTGTACCTCTGTGGATCTGCCTTCAAATGAACAGCTTAGTTTTGACATTTTATTCACGATAACTAATCGCTTTTAATGGACAGTGTTTGCAAGGAATTGACAAATAGCAATGCAAATAGTATGTTATTAGGGCAATATTTTTCAGCTGGGTCTGAAAGATGATATGTGTTTTTTAATTACTTGAACACATTTTGTGACTAAGACTGCGATTTACATCAACATAGCACATTCCAGGAAAACTGGAAAACAGTATATAATGAAAACAAACATTCCTCCCTACAGCACAAGAGCAAAAGCTACATAAGGATTTGTTTTGTGAATGGAAAATGTGTGTTGCTCAGGTTTCATTGCTCAATAGCGATTTTCTTTGAATGAATAATTCATTTCTCTAGTCCCTGTGGATAATGATAGCATGGCGTGGATGTGAGTTAATGCTAACGTGTCAGTTTCAGAACAAAACAGCCTTATGTGCACTGACACTTTGTTAGTAAGAATATGCGTTTACTTTTTCATAGTAACAAACATGTAATTTCCTGTAAAAATTTGAACAGTCAAATATTGTGCAATAAAAGAAACAAATAAAACATTTGCTCCTTTCTTTTAAATTTTATTTAAAATGCAAGAGAGCTTAAATTAATTATGTAAATCTCAACACTGTAAAAAGCAAACATTATATAAACATCATTTTTTGGTTCCATTTGGAAATATCTTCTTTAACAAATCATTTATCACCTTTACTACTAAATGGCCAATCACACATTAAATGGCTTCAACAAGAAATAGAACTCTAGAGTATTTTCATGAAGTCTAAATTGGCAGAACCTAAAATAATTCTTAAATCAAGATGCTCAAACCATACTGACAAATAATAACAGTAATCTAAGGTCTTAAACACAGAAATAAGAAATATTGAAAACAAGCAAAATGCTCAAAATTCCGGTTAAACAAACACACATTGAATTGAGTTCAAAAACTACACCCTCATTATATGAATATTAATTTAAGCTCAACAGTACTATTAATTTCTACTTTATGTAACTGTTTTAAATGCAACCTTGTCACTAAACTTATGATGAGAAAACAGCATGTATGCAGCAAGGTGATGGTCCTCTTCTGGTCAGCATGTGTTGTTATGCACATAAAATAGAGTCCAATTAGCTCAAGTAAATATTATTCATTATTTTTTATGTTTGACTTTGGCAAAATAATAAAAACAAGTCAAATATACACTTATTTACATCTATTAATTTAGTATTTTAATTTAATTTAAGAAATTCTAATGATTTACTTTTTTGTAAGTTAATGTAATGATTTATATTATTATGAACTTAATATAATAAGAATGTTTCTTAAACATGGCTTCTACAGTTTAGTACAGAGCCTTGATTCTTATTACTTTACTACTTTTGCTTAAATTACTATTATACCATTTCAGCCATGTTCAACCTGGTCACATACTGTTCTAAATACTCAATTTACTTATTCTGTGCTAGATAGTGTATCGTTATGGAGACATTTGGCCCTCCATTTATCCTTTGATGAGTTTTCTGTGGAGCATGGCATCCTTCCAAACACTACAGTGAGCAAATGAGCACCTGTCTTTCGCAAAAGTGTTAGCTCAGCAGTTAAGCTTCTGAAGGATCCATTAAATGGGAAATCTTGTCTGACTGCCAGAGAGCTGCTGTTGGGCCCTTGATCAAGTCTTTCATCCCTCAACTCTATAATTAGGATGGAGTTTGTCACAGCTGTAAGATGCTTTGGATGAAAGCATCACTGGATTTTCCTAATGAGCTTTTTTTGTGTCAACAACAGTCCCAAATGGAGCCTAAAATACAGTGGTCAGAGAAACAAATGACAAAAAAATCACAGAAAATGTTTCCTGTTTAGACACAAAAAACATCAACCAACATGACTGACTTTGGTTACAAAAGAGTTTTCTTTTTATTTTAAATGTTTTACTCATTATTGATTTAATATGGTTTCCATCCATATCGTTTGTATGCAACCATACCTCTCCATTATGATCAACATAAGCCAAACAAACAAACATAAATAAACAAATTACATCATGGTGAAGGGTAAGCACAGAAGATCATTTCTGCATCACAACCACAGTAAAGAGTAAAACTGTTAACCAGAAACACAAAGTATCTCAACTAACTTCTCAATAATTCTTATCTCTGTAATAACTACATCTCTTTGCATTGCCTCAACATACCAGTTCATATGAAAAACAGCAAATCTTACAGCACTCAAAAATCCTTACTATACTATTATTCATTGTTTTTGTCAGCCATTACAAATCTATTACTGTGTATAAAATATGTTCAGAACATGAGGCCACAAAGCAGCCCAGACTCCTGTGCCTTCATAAAAGACATAAAAGAAGCTAGAAACAGAGACCGAGGGAAGTACAAAGCACTCTTTGTTTATACAGAGGACAAAGCACGATGTGTGGCGTGAAAAAGCATAGTACTCCTGGGAAGCTCCTTTATTTCAAATTTAATGCATCAGAATCGAGATCACTCTGAGAGAGCTGGTTTCCCAAACATGAGTTAAACACAGATCTTGAGCTAATTTCCACTGTCAGTGGCAAGCTGTTTTCTCTACAAGTTAAATATAGGTTAAAAACAGGAGTCATCAATGAGCCGTTCTTAAAGCATGAGTGCAGAGAGAGAATTTAAAGGTAGACCAACATCCATCAGCATTTGCTCCATACAAAGTCTCAGAACTTATATAATGATATACTTTGGACTCTAAAATGAAACTCTCTTTCAGGTCACTCCTACATCAGTTTTGTTTTTTGATTGAGAAGTACAAGACAAAGTACAAGATTTTAGAAGTACAAGGCAGTTGAGGAATGTTCATTTGCAATAGACTGATGTAAAAAGAACATTGTATCAAAAGGACATCTATACTGTAGCAACACTTCAAAAAGGCTTAGCTTTGGCTCTGTGCACAGTATAAATGAATGATCATACTATATTCGAAGGGCAGAAGAATAACATTAAAATGAGATGGGTAAAATACTTAAAAAACTTCTTTTTATCCACAGTAGCTTGTAACATTTTTGCCAATGCCCTTCTGCAAATGCTCTTGATGAAACTGCAGATTCAAACACTGAACACACTTCCAAGTCAATCCTGGCACAAATGAGGTATGGCACCTTAAATGAGGCGTAGCAGCAATGCAAGGTTGTTGAGGTGAAAAAAAAAAATACACAGCAAGATAATCAACATGTTCAGTATGCTATGCTCTACTGATCAACAACAAATGTTCTCCCATTGCCAAGGTTAAGATTTACATCAGACTATTTACACTATTAACAGATAATCTGATATGTTTGTTAAAATTAGGCTAAGCAAAGTTAATCATGGCAGGACATTGTCCACTAGTTGTAGGTTCTATGTGCATTTTTTTTTAAACTTTAGTCCATACAACAGACTCTCTGTAGTCATTAAAACATATAAGCCATATAATAATCTGTGCAAAATGACACATATTTCATGTGATCCTTTTTCCTGGTGGAAATAAGGTAGAAGACAACATTATAGAACAGTGGTATAAACCAAAATATTGCACGTTTAAAGACAGAAGTAAACAGCTCTGTGACACTGGCATGGCACCAACACAACTTTTTTTTTTTTTTGTAAATGAACATTACCGAAAAGTGTCCCCTCAGCATCATATTGCACAAATCTTCTCAGCAAATCTTCCTCTGTATTCTTTTCTCACCATCAAAACATTTGGGATCTTTTTTCTTAAATAAGAAAAATGTTTCATAGGTAGGCAGAGAGCAATCTGAGAGTTCATTGTGGCAGTACGGAGCATCCCTGGTCAGTTGGGGGGCTGTGTCTGCGTAGAATCAGTCACATGCCTGAGGCTCCAAGGCCCATAGCGGCTGTGTGGCTCATGCACGGTAATGTCTGTACAGCTTTTGGGAAGTCATGAGCCATGATGCGACCATTCTCCCCACCACTGCCATTGCCACTCATCCGGGTCAGTGTGGTGCAGCGCATGGCATCATTGATGGATTGCTGGAAGAAGACATGGGTAGAGTTAGACACAGTATGGATGTGTTGCATAAATGCTGGTTTAGAAAAATATGCTAAAATATGATATAAGCATTCGTTTAATGCCACAGAAAATACAGGGGAATAACTAATGTTTGAATAATTACTTGAGGGAGGTTTTTTAAAAATATTACCTGTCAGTTATAAAATATTATGTCAGTAATAATTCTGCTTTATTTGTAAATCTCTCCCTTTACTGTAAAAATCATGTAAATGTGAAACCTCCTCTCATATGTTTTAGAACTTTTAGAGCCATTATTTGTGCAGACACAAGGATCAGCAAAGCTCTGGGATATTTAAAGTGTATTTAAACTGTTAAAAACCGCATTGTGTATACATGATCTCAGCCATACAACTTCATGCATGTAGGATCTTTTTTAAAGCAATTTTTCTGTCAATTGTAATACGACATAGAATATAAGCAAGAGAAACAGATATATATATATATACAGATATATATATATATATATATATACACACACATACAGATTTTTATTGTGTTATGACTGATGCTGGAATTACTAGAGCACAGCATAATGATAGTTAATGTTTTCATTCACCAGGAGCTTTCACCTTCTCTTGTTCACATGAGTTTTCACCTTCGCATGAAACATTTTTGTTTTATTTCATATTCTTTTCTATACTCATGAACTACTGTTAAATTTATTTGAGGGGAATTTTGCAAACAAAATACTTGTTTTATTTACCTGATTTTATTCACAAAAAACTCAGACTGATATGGCACTGATATGTATGAACAGATGCTGGGCTTAGATACTGCTGATGGGCGTGAAGTATTTCTCAATTTTCCACAACTGAGAGGAATCATCACATTAAGCAAAGCATCTTAGAAATGAATGCAGATTTGACTGCAGAGAATAACGTATGAATGAATCTGTGTTTGATTCATGCTGTACGGCATCAACATAAAAGGTGAATTTGCAATTAATGAATCACCTTCAGCTGAACAAGTCTCTGCCCACTAATCATTACATGTCATATGGAATGCTTCATTCCCCCTCAGATTTACATGAAATGCACCCAAATTTATGCAGGTTGTGCGAATGTGAGCCAATAAAATGAGAACATTCAGGAATGTATAGTATGAATGAATGAATGAATGTCTTTATTGTCACTGTAACATGCAACATCTACAGTGAAATTAAAAATGCTACCCTGTCAGTGCATTATATTATAAAACTAAAAAAAGGAGCATAAAAAAATAGATAAAAATAAATAGTGTTCACACACAACCATACATTCAGTCATATAAATCATGATGATATGAGAAAAGAAGTAATAATGGAGAGGGTAAAAATACACTCATTGTGTTCACTTTATTAGGAACACCCGTACACCTGGCAATTCATGCAGTTATTTAACTGTTCAATCCTTTGGCAGCAGCCCAATGCAAAATATCATGCAAATGCATCAGAATGAAGAAAAAATGGGATTTTTTTCATACACTGCTGATCTCCTTGGATTTTCACAAACAACAGTCTCTAGAGTTTACTCAAAATGGTGTGAAAAACAAAAACCACTGAATGTGCAACAGTTGTGGGTGGAAATATGGTTTTGATAAGAGAGATTGGAGTAAAATGACAAGACTGCTCATATAGTTCCTGTCAGGAACTATACAGTAACTCATATACTAACCATTTACAACTGTGGTGAACACAAAAGTATCTCAACATGTATAAAGCATTCAACGTCCAACCTCGAGGTGGATGGGCAACAGCCTCTACAGAAGATGACCACATTGGGTTCCATTCCTTTCAGCCAAGAACAGGAATCTTAAGCAAAGGCTTACAAAACTGGATAGGTGATTTAAAAAATTTCACCTGGTCTTTTTCTAGTCCACAGCATGACCACCTCAGATTTTTGTTTCTGGCTGACAGGAGTAAAATATGATGTTGTCTTCTGCTGTTGCGTCCCATCCACTACAAGGTTTGAAGCCAATCTGTCACCAACATCCATGCCACAGTTAAACTTAAAGAGACAGACTATTCATCCATTCTGATCTTGGATGCGAACGTTAACTGTATCTGCATTATGTTATGAATTGTGCTGCTGCCACATGATTGGAGATGTGTTTTGGAAAGCATAAACTACTCTCTTCTGAAGACTTTCCTGTGGTGATAAACTTTGCAAAGACCGTGACTGTTACAAAGTGCTACAACTGAGACTCCTTCCAATAAATGCCTCCTAACAAAAGTTGTAACCATATCAAGGATTATAGGTTTTACTAATAATGTTAAACATTATAATTTTAATGTTAAACATTTTTTTAATCTGTTTTTATTTTATTATTAGTCTCCAATTCCGTGGAGCTTTTACCATACAAGTTCCTATAAATTAGTTGTTTCCATGCGATGATCTCTTTGTGTGTTTGAATAGCACTACTGCCTGAGCTGTATTTATTAGAAATGACCTATATGTGATGAATAAAGGCTAATGTAAGAAGTGATGTATTTTTATTGCTTTTATGGTGCTGTCAGTTCACTTTAAGCAAACCTAGAGGGCTTGATGCCAGCTAGCACAATGTGTGATTGTATATCTCCAATCTGGAAATGATTTAATCATAATACATTTCACTGCACTGGAGGATTAAGTTACCTACCTGATGCAGACTAATTTGCTTGCTCAAAGAAATTCATAATCTTTGTCAATATGAAATATGAAATGTGAATCATGTAATCAAATAAACAAACAAAAAACATTTAAACCTATTCTATTATAGTGTGCAATTTCTGTCTAACTATCACAGGGGTGTTATATTGAGTAATTGCCATTAATAGAATGAGTGGTCATGAGAAAGTAGAATAAGGTATCTGAAGATGATATTAATGCAAGTGACAAAGCGAGGGGATGAAAATTTGCATTTGTTATTTAATGACTGCTTAAGGTCGATTAAGGTCAATTAAAATAAGCACAATTTAAATCAGATCTCAGATAGTTACAGATTAGATTTTGATAAGATTTCAGAGAAAGCAGATTATATATTTAAAGAGAGCTTCTGAGTGGATGCCATATTTAGCAAGTCTATGAGTGCCAAATTATGAGAAAGCAGACATGCTATCTCTTTTTGAATAATGAGCAGTCATTAGTCTAGGTGGAAACATATTTTTTGTTCAGAGAGAGTTGAACACATGGCATTATTGCCTCTGTTCTTTATTTGGAAGCGAACAAAGGCTGTGTTATGTGCACTAACATGACTGCTTTTTACAGCCAGGCTAGATAGAGCACAGAGAGGTGAGAAAGATGGAACCCAGGATAACCAAAACACTGATGGAAAGAGAATTAGGAAGTGAAAGAAAAAAGAGAACCACAGCAAAGATAGTGAGAAAAGAAGTGAATGCAAGGGCAGATGGAAACATCAGAGAGACAGAAGAGAATGTAAAAGGTGGAGAGGAGAGACACAAAAAACCACAGAAAAAATGTAAAAGAGATAGGAGCATATAAGTGTTGGGGGGAGGGTGTGTGCTTTATGGGTGTTAAATCTTAACCGTGAGGCCACTGTATATGTTGTAATAGTGTGGGTCAGTGTATGTGGCCTCCAAAGCAGGCCGAGCAGACACCTTCATCCTGTGAGACTCAGTCCTTGACTTGTAGCAGAATTCCACCAGTGCCACCAGCATTGCCAGGCCCAGGCCCCCGATTAGAATGTAAAAAACTCCGGCCACATTACTGAGACTCAATGCGCTTGTCTTGTCCTACAGGAGGAGATAGAGTCACATTTTAAATATATATATATATATATATACACAGACACAAAAGGTAAAGACAGTATACACCTACAAACAATATGAATGAGAAGACATACTACAGCATTTCTTCTAACAAATGATATGTTAAGAATATGTTAGCCCTTAATTATTGTCTTCTTATTTTGGTGTTTAACACTAACACAGATGAATGAATATTTGGTTGTTTTATATAATTATATACAGCTAGTAATTTCAGTGCTGGATACTAATGATGGTCAGGATACAACTTGGAATAAGGTCTAGTTGTAAATGGTGAAATTGAGTTATAATTGAATCTTATTAGGGCTTATTAGAGTGACTATTATTAGGGGCAAAAAAACATAATGGGATTTCTGCCTAACCGCCATCTTTCAATCAAAAGGGAAAAGGGGATTAGTTCATGCTTGCTCTTTGGCTTGTTCAGTATAATAATAGGAGGCAGTGTGTGCCATTCAGGTGTGCGGTGAGACCAGGGACGTTAAAAATTTATGTCACTTTTCCATATGCTCCATAATTGCAATTTAGTCTACTAGGCCTGTCTAGGCAGCAGTGTAGTGATACAGTGGCATTCATGCTGACAGTTAAGAATTAGACCATTATTTTTATTTATTTCTTTAATTTGAACCGCAGACAAAAACATATAAGAAAGTAAGATAAATGTGTAGACGTGAATACTGCCACTAAATTCACTGTTTGTGCTGTGCAAACCGAACTTCTGAATGCAGTTTATTATGTGCTGCTAATTAAAACCTAAGACAATTAGCATAAATCTGTGGAAAACCATGCATAAATGTGCTCCCTGAGGCTACTGCATTAGGTTTATGAATCTCATCATTTATAAGCTCATGATTTAATGCATCACTTTAAAGCCCATAGAAGAATAAATGGAGTTAATGTGAGCCTGCAGAGCAAAGTCTCATTCACAGTTTTTTTCTGTTGTTTATTTTTATTTTTTTAAACAGTGGGTGTGTAGCGTCTGCTTCAGCTGTTTGTGGATTCAACAAGAATGTGTGTATATATCTCTATCTATCTATCTATCTATCTATCTATCTATCTATCTATCTATCTATCTATCTATCTATCTATCTATTGATCGATCGATCTACCAAAATAGATAGATGGGGGGCATTCTTTTGGTTTTTTGTTTGTCTGAGGTGGCTTATTCATTATGTTTCAACTTAATTCAAGTGTACTAAACTATTTGACTATATCATTTGTCACACATATAAACACATACACAAAGCCCCCACACACTATAACAGTTAGTGACATGCACTGATATTCAACCGGCACCCTGCAAACACTCTGTTGAGGTCTTATCTGCCTGAAAAGGACCAAATCAGACATCTATCCACTCGGTATGTAGCATTCAATTAAAAAAAAATTACATCAAAAAGCATGTATTTGGGCTCAGCCCTTTTGGAAGTTTTGTCAGAGTGTTGGCTCAGTGTGGGCTTGTCGGTTACCCAGTGGATTTTTACCCGCTGGGTTTAGCACATTGGGGCTGACCTTGGAATCACCTCCTCCGCTGCCGCACTCGCCCTTGTCGTACCACCATTTGTTTTTCAACTTGTCCAAAAGGCCCTGTTCGTTCAGTTTTAATACTGCCAAGTTTACTCGGTTTCTTGAAACAATAAGACAATAACAATAAGAGTTTCAGGTAGAATCATCACCCACTGTTCAGCAAGATTTTGACATGTTAATTAATGTAAAAGTATGGACTACAATATTCTTGATAGTGATGTTTTGTAAATGATGAGACATAGAAATCCAATATATTAGAACAGCCAAATATGGTGATCTGGACAACTAATGACATTTGTTAAAAAGTATTCATGGTTAGGTTAAGCTCAGATAGAAAGTAGTAGTTTTGGGTCAAATATTACAACTTAATATTTTCTCTGTAATGCACATAGTACCATTAAAGGCAAAATACAAGTCATTCTACAAACATTTCTTCAATATTTATGTTGTGCACCTCTTCAACCCTGTGCTTCACACAAATCACATTTCAAAGGCACAGACTGACATTTCATAGCACAGTGTATAGTAAGGTGAGCAATGTAGCAAAGTCAGCAATGCAAACAAACATGGCCTATGCCTGTGTCTGTAGGAAGTGATTATGTCACTCAGTAAAACATAGCACATTATTTCTAAGGATAGAAATGCCAGACAGATTATCAAAGAGGGAAATATAAGCTTGCATTCAGTTTGATGACAGTTTGCTGTGCTTTAATTGAGATGATTTTATTGACTCTATTGAGTGTAGTAGGAAAAGGAGCTGGTTGATAAGGATAAAAGGGCAGAGACATATCAGTCAGTTGGAGTTAGTTTACCTTGTTTCTAGCCCAGAGTACAATACTGAATATAGACAATTAAAATGTGCAAGGGCAATCAAAATGCATTGTGTTGTTAACGCATAACTGCTTAATTACTTGTGCTGATGCTACTGCCCAACAGTCCATAATCTACATAAAAACATTAATATGACAATGTTAGTTAGGAATAAAATGAAATTTAATATAAGCAACAGTGCAAACAAGTAGGGTTTGATGGCATAAGTGTTTTCATGTAAGAAAGAATTTGTCTCATCATTCATTTGAGATCATCTTCAGTCATTTTCGCAATCTGCGATCTGTCATACCAAGTATAGACTTGCTGGCCAAATATGTAATAATGTTTTCTGATATTGTAGGAAAGCTGGAAAAATATGACCATAACTTGCTATACAGGATAAGCTAGGACAACTCAAAAGTATATCCAGCAGTTAATTAACATGGTTCAACCTAGGTTGAACTCCAGTCTGTACAATTCTTATTTTGTTAAGAATGAATGGAAAGGTATGTTACAAATTACAATCCAGAAATACTACATAGAAACAGCTACAGAGTTATTGATGCAAAGCTCTACACAAACATGTAGACTATATGTTGGGATGGGTTCATACCAGTTTCTTCACTTGCATATTGCCTGCCTATTCACATGTTAGTGTATACCATGTGGAGCTTAGCCAAAAAAGTACAGTGTATTTATAAACTAAAAACTAAACTAAATATCACTTAAGCAGCATTTGCTCTCTAGAACAAGAATAATATGCTCTATGAATAAAGAATAAAAAAATGATAAATGATAAATAAAATTTAAAATAAATAAATAAAATAAATAAAATTAATTAAATTTAAAATAATGTGAGCATCATTAAAAATTCAAAATAACATACTATGTTTACATAATGAGATATTAATTTGAAAGTACTGAAATAATATATTAAAATAATAATTATTAATTCAAAATAATGTGATATTCTATTCCATTCCATTCCATTGTCTGTACCACTTATCCGCTCTATCAGGCTATAATTTTTCAGCTTTACAGTCAAGTGGTTATGGTTTAAGGATGTGGACAAGATGCTATTGAAAAACCCCATCTTGGATACCACTACTCAAGAAAATTGACAACCTTAGAGACAACACGTGAAATACATTTAACTAATTAACATAATCTGAATATGCTGCCTAGAATATTGACTTAAATAATGATGTACCTTTCAAAGTTACATCACCAACTTTGATTGTATACTAGTAAAACAGTAGTTACACATCTTTTTGCACCTCATTTTAGGTCTAAACAGTTAAACCAAAAATAAACTTTTTGAGTTTATCACAGAAGAACAAAGACCTGGCAGAGTGCATCTCACACAGCCCATAGTTCAGACAAAAATGGCCCTAAAAGGAGCATGCTAAATGTCTCTCCATCCATCATAGCACTATGTGGAGGCAGACAAGTGCATATTCATTTATTAGACTCTGTACTTCTTGGTGAAGCAGTGACAACTGTCAAATAGTGAATAAAATGTCATTTTCACATTGCATGGCATGCTGAAAACAGGTCTTTTTTTTTTTTTTTTTTTTTTACAATCTTTAGCCATTGTCATTTCTTCTCTTGTCTCTCACTCCATGTTCTATAAGGTGACCTAAATATAACAGTACAATCGCTAAGAGGTCATTCCCCAAAGGAGCTTTTCTTATTAGAGGGAGGTAGAGTTTATTGAAGTTATTTTAGCAGCTCTAAATTGCCCTTCTGAGCCCCTTTTGCACTGAACTGGATATATCCGATCTGCAGTAGTGTCTTAGTGGCATGAGGTCATGCTACAAAATGAATGACACTGGAACAGTGATGCTAGTATAGTGTGTAAATATACAGTATACTGTACCAATATCTTAATGTCACTCATAACTTACATATGATTCAAATGAAAACATACAATTTAAAAAAGAATAATAAAGAGAAAAATATTGGTAATCACTAAAGCTATGACAACTATGAGCTTGCACTGAGTGATGCAGGTTTAATGGATGAATACTGGACAGTAGTGTTGATTGCCGGGGTGCCAAAATGCTTTCTGAACAGTATGCCACCGTTTCTTATGCAAGCACTTCAGATAAATTCTCAAAAACCTCAGCTTTTGGTGAGAGTTGCATGCGTTCTGGGCTGATTCATGCACGCACACGCACACACACACACACACACACACACACACACACACACACACACACACACACACACACACAAAACCCACACAAAACCCACACACATTTTCTATCCGCCCACACAAGCCACTGTGGTGCATGGAGATGGAAGCTACATGCTGCAGTCTCATAATATGCTAAGAATGTAAAATAATTTGTATTTTATGCCACTTGTATACTGTCAAATAAATTACTAAGAACATTAACAAGAACAAAAGGCCAAAAGTATCTTTACATCTAAATTGTGGAAGACTGGCTCACAGGAGACTTGCAGCATTTGTAGACAGAATTCAAGACACTTGAAAGCACAACATGTTTTAATATCTTTTATAATTCTATTAAGAAGGGATATTAATTCATTATTAAAGACAGGTGTCAAGATTTAGTGCCAGGTCTCTCTCTCTCTCTCTCTCTCTCTCTCTCTCTCTCTCTCACACACACACACACACACACACACACACACACACACACACACACACACACACACACACACACACACACCAAAGTAAAACAGTGTATTTTTTTCCTGTGTTCTTACTTTATGATTTTTATCCTATATTGTTTCCTGGTTCTCTGTGTTTTGGATTGTCCCTGCTACAGTTGTTTGCTGATTGCCTGACCTCTCACTGTTTACTGCTTACACCTCCTGATTCATGCTCTGTATTTGTTTGGCAGTGCCTTTTAAATAAAATGCACAACTGCTTCTCCTTCAAGACATATAGACATAGTTGTCAAGGTTATTTATAATTTGAATCTCATTTACATTGTTTAATATTTCAAACCTTACATCCTAAATATAAATGAAATCAATAAAAGTGTACAGCACACTACCAAGTACAGTTACAACTTCATTTACAGTCCGCAAAATACAGCAATCTAATTCAAATGAGTAGTAGTGGTATGATGTTCAATGTAACTGTATTAATACTACTACTAATCATGGGCTAATTGAAGAAAGGTCTTCAGGATTACCTTAAGTGCCTGATTACCTGCCTTACTACTAGTACTACAGTGGTGTGAAAAAGTGTTGGCTGATTTCTTATTTTTTTGCATGTTTGTCACACTTTAATGTTTCAGATAATCAAACACATTTAAATATTAGTCAAAGATAACACAAGTAAACACATCATGCAGTTTTTAAATGAAGCTTTTTATTATTAAGGGAAAACAAAATCCAAAACTACATGGCCCTGTGTGAAAAAGTGTTTGCCCCCCCCTGTTAAAACATAACTTAACTGTGGTTTATCACACCTGAGTTCAATTTCTCTAGCCACACCCAGGCCTGATTACTGCCACACCTGTTCGCAATCAAGAACTCACTTAAATAGGACCTGCCTGACAAAGTGAAGTAGACCAAAAGATCCTCAAAAGCTAGACATCATGCCGAGATCCAAAGAAATTCAAAAACCAATGAGAAAGAAAGTAATTGAGATCTATCAGTCTGGAAAAGGTTATAAAGCCATTTCTAAAGCTTTGGGACTGCTGCGAACCACAGTGAGAGCCATTATCTACAAATGGCGAAAACATGGAACAGTGGAGAACCTTCCCAGAAGTGGCCGGCCGACCAAAATTACCCCAAGAGTGCAGCGACAACTCATCCAGGAGATCACAAAAGACCCCACAACAACATCCAAAGAACTTCAGGCCTCACTTCCCTCAGTTAAGGTGAGTGTTCATGACTCCACCATAAAAAAGAGACTGGGCAAAAATGGTTTGCATGGCAGAGTTCCAAGATGAAAACCACTGCTGAGCAAAAAGAACATAAAGGCTCGTCTCAGTTTTGCCAGAAAACATCTTGATGATCCCCAAGACTTTTGGGAAAATACTCTGTGGACTGACGAGACAAAAATTGAACTTTTTGGAAGGTCTGTGTCCCATTACGTCTGGTGTAAAAGTAACACCGCATTTCAGAAAAAGAACATCATACCAACAGTAAAATATGGTGGTGGTAGTGTGATGGTCTGGGGCTGTTTAGCTGCTTCAGGACCTGCAAGACTTGCTGTGATAAATGGCACCATGAATTCTAATGTCCGGCCATCTGTTTGTGACCTCAAGCTGAAGCGAACTTGGGTTCTGCAGCAGGACAATGATCCAAAACACACCAGCAAGTCCACCTCTGAATGGCTGAAGAAAAACAAAATGAAGACTTTGGAGTGGTCTAGTCAAAGTCCTGACTTCAATCCTCGTTTGAGATGCTGTGGCATGACCTTAAAAAGGTGGTTCATGTTCGAAAACCCTCCAATGTGGCTGAATTACAACAATTCTGCAAAGATGAGTGGGCCAAAATTCCTCCACAGCGCTGTAACAGACTCATTGCAAGTTATCGAAAACACTTGATTGCAGTTGTTGCTGCTAAGGGTGGACCAACCAGTTATTAGGCTTAGGGGGCAAACACTTTTTCACACAGGGCCATGTAGTTTTGGATTTTGTTTTCCCTTAATAATAAAAACCTTCATTTAAAAACTGCATGATGTGTTTACTTGTGTTATCTTTGACTAATATTTAAATGTGTTTGATTATCTGAAACATTAAAGTGTGACAAACATGCAAAAAAATAAGAAATCAGGCAGGGGCCAACACTTTTTCACACCACTGTATTACTGCTAATACATTTACATTTATGGTATTTGGCAGATGCCCTTATCTATAGTGACTGTATCTTTTATCAATGAATACGTCAATTCTGGTTAACTAGGTCATAGACTAAGTCCACACAGTTTGCCTGCAAGATGAGATGGTGCTGTGCCTTACCTGAGTGGTGATCCTTTTGGTGTAGCAACACCATAACCCTTAGAGTCCAAATTCCCTCCCACCTTCATGGTATCACAGGGTTTGCGCTGTTCAATATATTCATTCATGGTGGACTCCAGCAGATAGGCATACTTTCCTTTAGACTTCCTAACTTTAATCACTCCTTCATCAGTGGTTTTCACAAACACAGATGGGGCTGACTTCATATAGGACCACATCTTTTCAAACACAGCGATCTTTGACCTCTGCAGAAAAAATAATGTGACTAAGAAGGATTTTCACATGTAAGATGTGTGGAAAAATATAAATGGCCGCAAATAACATAAAGAATACAGTGGTACAATGAACAATGAATTAAACATTTTTGTTATCACAAACATACAGTATTATATTTTTCATGGTTCATTTGCTGAACCATATGAATTGCAAATGAAATTTATTTCCTTACCCTAAAGAACTCTTTGGTTGAGCCAGCATCGAGTGTACCATAAGCAATCTCAGTCTGCTTGGCCAAGTCTTCAGCACTCTCGATAGGGGAGACCATCCTCTCCACAGTGAGGAAGGCTGCCAGGTTAGCTGTGTAGGATGAAATGATGATGAGGGTGAAGAACCACCAGACACCACCCACAATCCGGCCCGAGAGAGATCTACAAATGAAACAAGCACAACACAAATACACTTTTCTTAGTTAGAACCTTGTATCAAAATGTCAATACATAACTCAATGCATAACTCTTCAGGGGCCTGTCAGAATTGCTTAAAGCATACAGGTCATGAGACAAACCTCATCACAATCTTTATAAGAATTAATTTTATTGTGTTATTAAGTGTCATTATTGTACTGATTTAACATAAGTTTAGTTTACAAATGTAGAGGTGGGCAAGGCATTTGTTTACTATACCTTGTCACCTTAAGATAATTAAATCTGGTCAAGCTAATTACAAGTAAATAATATAAAGACTCAAGAATGACTCATAAAATAATTTATGATATAAATAAATAATAATAGTCACACATTTTTAAAATCTTAGTTACATGTTTAATTTAATGTTTTAATCTTTGCATAATAAATGTAATTGAAATCAATATAATCAATGTGGCAGCATCTTTCAGTGTAACTGGAGAGGAATCTTTAAAGGATCAGAATCGTATAATGCAATTTTCTCCCTTTTCATTCTGGAGGTAATCAGACTTTAATCAGACTGACAGGCCTAGTTTATCATGAAAATTCAGAGCTGCGGTCATGCAGCAGACAAAAAGGCTAAATGTGTCTGCTTTGTGAACAGACACACTGAGATTGTTTCTGTCATCTAAAGTATTTAAAATTATACTCTTGACATTACCTAGAAAGCCGGATATGAATTTAACTAATTTTAAAAGACACTTACTCAATCATGTCCACTAATTAGCATTTACTGCACTTTTATAAATTTTAAAATGTGTGTGCAGAGTTCTATTCAAATGTACTCCAGTCAGTAGATGTTACGGGGGCAAGTGCCCCCGATGGACCACTAGGGGGCTTCAGCAGGGGTTTTGTTTATTTATCCATGTGTTCGTTCTAGCCACGCCTTTTCCTAATGTGTTCATGCTTGTCACCTGTTCCTAATGTGTGTGTAATTATGTTCCTTATTTATAGTGGCCGTCTGTCTCCCTTTCGGGGCCAGTCTTCGTCTTAGTGTATGTCTGTGTGCTTCTATGTCGTTTATTTAATAAAACCCCTGTCCGCTGTCTAACTCCGCGTTGGGTCTGCTTCCTTTACACCGGCTGCATCATCATCTTCATCACCACCATAATCTGTAGCAGCGATCCGTGACAGAAAGACTGGCCCAAACCGTACAGACCCAACGCGGCGCGAGGTATGCGAGGCTTCCTTTTTTCCCCTGAGCTCCCTAGCACGCCCCGTTTGGATTTTTTGCTCCCTCCGGCACATCTTTCCGCGTCTGTTTTCTCCATAGCGGAAAGATGTTTTTAACCTGCCTTTTTTTTTCTTTTTGTGCCGGCACTCGCTCCGCTATTTTCCCTGTGAGGAATACGTCTCCGTTTCCGGTGGAGCGTATTGCCTCACTTCCGTCGGCGGAGTGGAGTACCGGCTACCCTCGCTTCAGTTTTTTGAGTTTTTCGTTTTTCCCGGAGTGGATTTTTTTTTTTTTCCTTTTCTCCCTATAGACCTGTTTTCGTGATCCGGTGAGGTCTCCTGCTTGGATTATTTTTTTGTTTTTCTTCGGTATGGGTGCATTGCTCCGCCTCTTTCCTGTGGGGGGCGTTTTTCTCTTCCTGTTTCCATACAGGACGCCGCCTCACTTCTGTCGGCGGAGGATGGCCCCGATGAGACCTGTTTCTTCTTCCTCTTCATCGCCGGGACTCGCTCCGCCTCATTCCTCATCGGCGGAGGAGATCGCCGGCCACACCTCCCTCCCTCCCTCCCTCCCTGTGGGGGCCTTCGGCCCAGCCGGGCTGAGGTCGTCGCTCATCTCGACTACGCGTCAGGGGACGTCGTTCGGTGCTGCTGCTCGGCGGTGGACGTCGTTCGGTTCTGCTGCTCGGCGGTGACGTCGCTCGGCCCCCCTGCTCGGCGGTGGATGTCGCTCGACGCTTCTGCTCGGCTGTGGACGTCGTTTGGGACCCTCCGGCCTTACCGTCGTGCCCGTCTCTCCCCCCATTTGCCTCGCTTTGCTCCTCGCTCCTCCCACTCACCTCACCGGGTTCCTCGCTCCCGCCTCCTGCCTCGCCTTGCACCTCGCTCCCCCCACTTGCCTTGCCTTGCTCCTCGCTCCCCCCCCTTGTTGCCTCTCCGTGTTCTTCGCTCCTCTCTGGGTTTCCCTGGTCCGAAGGGTTTTCCGGACTAGGGGGAGGGGTTGGCGCGTCGGGAGCCGCGCCGTAGGGGGGGGGGTACTGTTACGGGGGCAAGTGCCCCCGATGGACCACTAGGGGGCTTCAGCAGGGGTTTTGTTTATTTATCCATGTGTTCGTTCTAGCCACGCCTTTTCCTAATGTGTTCATGCTTGTCACCTGTTCCTAATGTGTGTGTAATTATGTTCCTTATTTATAGTGGCCGTCTGTCTCCCTTTCGGGGCCAGTCTTCGTCTTAGTGTATGTCTGTGTGCTTCTATGTCGTTTATTTAATAAAACCCCTGTCCGCTGTCTAACTCCGCGTTGGGTCTGCTTCCTTTACACCGGCTGCATCATCATCTTCATCACCACCATAATCTGTAGCAGCGATCCGTGACAGTAGAACATGCAGTAAATGTTAGTAGTATAAATCAATATAAAATTTTCAATATTATACGTAATGTAACAAGGCTCAATTATTATAGCAGACGCACCCCTAATTTAATGTTGACATTTGGACTGTAATGATTTATAGTTCCGGGAAGTAGCTAGCTACAAGTAGCAATGAGTATGATGTCTGATGTAATTTTTCTTGTAGCAAGCTATCAATGTAATACACTTTCTGTATTCTGAATAAAATAATCTCTCTGCAGAGTAACAGCATTGTACAGCTAGGATGCATTTTCTGGTAAAGAAAACAAGACATTTATTATTGTTTATGAGCTTGAAAGATTCACATGGCAATTGATACTTATTTGTCTATAGCCTGTGCAAATACAAAATGAGAATTCTGTCAACATTCAAAATATTAAGCACCAATTTAAGAACACAATTAAAGGTAGGTCATGTTTTTTATTGTTACTGATTACAAAGCTGGAGAAGAGGATGATCAGAAGTTATAGCATTATGTGCTGAGTAAGGCAGACCAATGTGCACAATAAGCAACAGTCCATACTGGGTTATCAGTAAGGTGAAATATTTATGGCCACTTCCTAAAAACCAAGGACACATGCGGTATGTCAGAAGGTATAACTAAACTTCTTGTCTGTGATGATAATGCCTTTCTCCTGGCTCCCACTAAATGATTTCTATGCAAGATGTGAAGCACAGAACAACATGCTGGCAGGAAAGACCACAATACCCACAGACCATGTACTTTGTCTGTCTGCTGTAGAAATCAGGAATTCTCTGTCCAGAGTAAGCTGCTGGTCTTTACAATGCACCTGGCCAGGTATTGAGGGATGTCATCACAGATATCTTCAACAACTTAAGGAGTCAAGCAGTTGTCCCTGATTGCTTCAAAGATGACCATTATCATCCTTGCGCTGAAGAAATCACCTTTGTCCTACCTGAATGACTACAGATCCATTGAACCCACCTATCATCATGAAGTGAGCAGTTAGTAATATAACACATAAATAGCAGTCTTCCCACTACACTGGACCCATTTCAGTACGCCTACTGTCCTAACTATTCAAAAGAGGCCGCCATATCTGCCAACAGCCACCTTTTTCTGACTCAACTGGACAAAAATGACAATTATGTAAGGATTCTGTTCATTGTTCAACATTAAACACAATCATCCTACAAAACTAATTGAAAAGCTGAGACTGTTAGGTTTTGACTACCCCTCTATAACTAAATCTTAGACTTTTGTCTGGTGGCCCCAGTCCATCAGGATCAGCATCACCACCTGCACCATCACTGCAGTGAACAATGGTGCTCTTTAGGGCATTAAGCTCAGTCCACTGCTGTTTACCCTGCTGAATCATGACTGTGTTGCAATGTACAGTTCACACATCATATCATCACACTTAACTACAGTGACACTGCAGTTGTGGGCCTCATTAGCAACAGTTATGAGTCAGTATACAGGGAGGAGATGAATCAGATCGCAGAATGGTGCAGAGACAGCAATCGATCACTTAGAGAGATTAATATTGACTTCAGGATGACCCGAGTAGACCACTCACCACTGCACATCAATGGAACAAATATGGCAAAAATAAAAACTCCATATTTCATTCTTTTCTTTTAAATCCCATATGTTTACCATTTTTACCATTCCAATTAGCTGTGCCCTGTTATGTGGAATCACATGTAGTCCTCCTACTGGTTGATTTTAGACGAGTGTCGCAGCAGCAGTCAAATTTTAACCAAATTTTCTGACACTGCCAGTACGTTGGCTGTCTTTGGTCGCACCTACATAAATTGGTTGCCGGTTAGCATGTCACATTTATATGTTCTAATGTACAATTGTGCCTGTGACAGAAAAACTGGGTTAGCTTAAGTTTGACAAAGTAGCTTCAGTATAGTTGGCTACATTTTATTAGTTGCTTGAAGAGTAGTTAGCTATTTTATCTGCAACACTTATTCACAACCTTCAACACAAACTTCACAAAGAGTCATTTCTATATAATATGCTGTACATTGCACAGATTGGAGGAGGGAGCAGGGGATTAAGGAGTAGAAAACATTCATACAGCAATATGTGTGAAATACTTTTCTACCACACAAAGGATGAGAAAATGTTTAATATATATATATTTTCAGGTTCTGCCATTTATGTGGTTTTTGAGATGAGGCTGGAAATTTTGCTGAAACCTGTCACACCTGGTTAATGATATTGCCTCAAACACTGTTTAACAAATTGAACTGCTCAAAACAAGCTTCTAGACTGTATTGTTTAAGACTGTATAGAGTTACACTAATTAATACATTACATAGTAGCATATCACATTAATTCAAGTGTCATTACTTCTTGACTTAATTTGGTCTATGGTCATGAGCCACTGCTGTATTTTATCACAAGTAGCATGACTCCTGACAAGTTAGAATTGATCAGCATTGATGATTTATAATCAGACTATCCAATGTCATCCAGCAGAGGCTGGTATCCTATTTGAGTGTGGTTCCTCACAAGGTATCGTCCTCATGTTTTTCTTGCCAGTGTCACTTTTGGTTTGCTCATTAGAGATCTAAATCTGTAACTGGATTCCTATAAAGCTGCTTTGTGACAATGTCTATTCTTAAAAGTGCTATATAAATAAAATTCAACTGAACTGAACTTAAAATTTTATAACCTTAATTGTGATTCTAAAATGAAACAGTAGAAAATGTTAAAGTTTCTCCAGGTACATGGTTTCTTAGGCAGCCACAGATATTTTAGTTAAATATATAGATTTGTAATTAATGCAGAATATTTTAAATGCAGTAAAGCGCATTTATTGTTCAACTGGTGTACAGTGTGGCTGCCTTCAGGCTTTTTTCTGCTATTTGTACAAAATGCTAATTATAGTTATTAGAAAAAAGGTATGTGTGTGTAACCCATGTGAATCCTAAATTAAGACAATTAAGACAAATTTATGGAAATCTGACCTGCCTAAGTCCCCCTAAGGCAAATGTTTAAATAACTGTGCCCAGGTGAGCACTCAAGAAAGACCTAGCAACCTTGGAAACAGTAAATTCAATAATCTGAATGTGATGCCCAGAAATGTAACTTAAACATTTGCATAAGATTCATCTGAATACTGATAAAACTCCCTGCATAACCACTGTACATTCTGAATGTAAGACACCAACTCTGAATGTGGCCCAATGACTGCAAACATTTCTCAGACACTAGAGATAGATAGATAAATAGATAGATAGATAGATAGATAGATAGATAGATAGATAGATAGATAGATAGATAGATAGATAGATAGATAGATAGATAGATGAGCGAAATTCTTGTGTTACAGCAACTTAGTCAGTTACAGCAGTGGTCAATATCCATTAAAAGTGCAAGGAAGGAACAGTGATGAATTGGCAACAGTGTCATGGGCGGCCAAGGCTCATTGATGCACGTGGGGAGTGAAGGCTGGCTATATGTATGTGTATATATTTATTCTAACATTTGAGCTAACATCAGTATTTATGCAATGACGGTTACTGGACATGACTTTTTTTTTTTTTACAAAAGGACTTTTATAGTGGTGCTGATGGTGCCAGAAATTTACAGGGCTTGTAGCTAAAGGGTTACAAGGGTTACAAGGGTTAGGTAAATATTATGCTATTTGATTAAATGAAACTACTGACTCATGCTGATAGAGAAGCCCTGATGGTATATATAGACAAAACAGCATTCTCAAACAACCTGACATAGCAAGACAATCCAGCACTGAAGAAACCCAAGTTGCTAAAACACTTTTCTGAAAAGATTTAAAAAATGTACAAACTACAACCTTTTTTCCTGAACCATGGGAGGCAAAAAATAAAAATGTCTGCTGAAGGTGATTTTTTCCCCCCATTGTCTGTACCTCTTATCCGATCTATTCTCGGGTCACAGGGAGCCTGTGTTTATCTCAGGTGTCATCGGCATCAAGGCAGAATACACCCTGGACGGAGTGCCAACCCATCGCAGGGCGCACACATACACACACACACACACACACACACACACACACACACACACACACACACACACACACTCACTCTCATTCAATCACACACTACAGGCAATTTAAAGACTCTAATCAGCCTAGAAGCATGTCTTTGGTAGGAAACCGGAGCACCCGGAGGAAACCAACCAAGCATGGGGACAACATGCAAACTCCACACACAGTGAGCGGGAGCGAGAGCAAGACTCAAACCCATGAAACTGAAGGTGTGAGGCGAACATGCTAACCTTTGAATAGTTCTCTTTGAATAGTTGAATTAATAAAGTAGTGTTTCTGTTCATTTGACCAAGCACGACCGAGATTTTGTGCATAAAAAAAATTGTGCAAGGGACGAGGATACTCTGGCATATCTGTGTATTTAATATTGACCTGAAATGACTCTCTTCTTCTGAAATTGACTCATCTTTTTTTTGAGTATATAATAGCCAAATCAAAAATCTCAGCATGACATAATCTGTGGTTACATCAAGCTATCAGTGAGGCTGGAACTACAGTATTCGTACCCTTTTCTTGCTGCACATTTTATTGTGTTATGGATATAATGCATATAGTTGCCATTTTTGTCATTAATCTACATTTAATTAGCCATAATGTTGAAGCAGAAACATGTTTTCAGAGATTCAAAATTAATTAAAAATCCAAAACTGAAATCTCAACTGAAAAAATATTCAAACTGTTTGTTCAATACTTTGTAGAAGCCCATTTGCCAACAATTACAGCAAGAAGTCTTGGATATGTCTCTACAAGCTTTCACACCTGGATTTTGGCAGTTTATCCTGTTGTTCCTCGCAAGCTCCTTCAGAATGGATGACAAGCATCTGTGAACTACTATCTGTATACGTAGGCTCATTGTCATATTAAAAGGTCTACTGTCGCACCAGTCTGAGTTTGAGTGTGCTCTGGAGGATGTTTTCTTCAAGGCTTTTAGGACTCCTTTAGGGTGATTGGTCTGCTGGGTCTTCCGAAAGAAGAAGAAGAAGAAGAAGAAGAGGTCTGCTGGGTCTTCTTACCTCTATGACCAAGGTAAGGAATGTTTCCTTTCCCAGAGTTGGCTCGACAGCCAACTCTAGAATTACTTTCCTTACCTTCCCATGTACACAAATGTTTCACATTATGCTTTTTATCTGCCCCATTCACAGCCCTCACAACAAGGATTTTACTAAAGGTAAGACTATTCACAACGAGACTACTCACTATTACGTCAGTATTTTTGCTGTATATTTAATACAGATATGCATATTAATTGTTTTGGATTCATTAGGAGTGCTTATCTTCCACTGTCATTGCATGTTGTGCCACACGGTCATTGATTTGTGCCAAAATCCCCTGGAAATTTTTCTTCATTAAGTGCATCTGCATAGTGCATAAATATTTGTGTGTAGGTGTCCACAGTAAGTGTATTTGCCCAAAGAGAGAATAAAAAGAAGTCAAAGTTGATGAATGCACATCCACTTAAAAAATGTAAAAGAAAAAAAAAAGAAAAGCAACGTAGAGAAACACACTTTACACTTCCCAGGACAACAACAATTAGGCTGCCAATCAAAAATCTTTTTCAATCAGACCTGTGGCAGAGATCCCTAATCTAATCCCATGACACCCATGCAATTCAGATAGAAATATGAAAACAACTTAAAAATACTGAGGGGATACTGCAGCTGCTGTGTCTACTCTCTGCTGGAGCCTGTATTGGGTGGAGTGTAACAGCATGAAACAGGCTCCATTTAGACCCAGGCAACAGCTATTTGTAAATGAGAAATTCTGTATACACATGCTACATCCATTCCCCTTCAATAAGCCACCACTGTTACTTTATCATTCCTTTCCTGGCCCATTATGTAACTGATTTGTGCCACACAGACCATTTTTCACACTTTGGCTTTGCTCCTGAAGCACTGCTGTGAAGTTTGGCTGCTCTTCTGAGACTTATCATTTTTTGAAGCAGGAACATAATCATCAACAACATACTACATATCACAAAGTACTATTTAAATCTAATTAAACCTATTTAAATTCTTCCCTTGTTGTGTGTTGTTTGTTACTGTGTGGGGTGGAAATGACGCTCTCTTGAAATACTGTACTTCTAATATTTATATAATGTTTCACTTATTAGTGAAACACAGCACTGCAGAGGCAACAAGCCATGCTTACCATATTTATGTATAATAAATCATTAATGTGCATCCCAAACTTTCTCTAGAGAGTTTCTTTATATATTTATCATTTGTCCATCTGGGGCAGCCTTTAAAGTTCCTTTGTAACATACAGAAGAGTGTTTCTTTAAGGTAAAGTAATCTTTAAAGAAAGTATCTCTAAATGTTTTATTTTGTATTTGTTCCTGTACACAACCTGTAAATTTCAGAACTGATTATTTTCCTTTTTTTTTTTAAACAGTTTTAAACAGTTTTCAACTTTTAAACATTTGAAAAGGGGGAAAAATAATAAAAATAAAATTAAAAAAATAAATCATTGCAATCATACATTAATCAATCATTTTACCATACATTAATTCGCAATGACTGACAATTCTATCAGAAATCACAGACTACAGAGAGATACTAACACTTTATCTACCATGATGGCTATCAGTTTTAAGGAGATTTAAATGTTCATCATGCTTTAAGGTTGACAAACATTATTTTTGTTGTATCCCACATGCATTTCTATTCTTCCTATTTTGTAGTCCTATACTAACCTTAATACCTTAATGTGGCCTGACATAGAGTAAGAAAACAGCTTTTGCTGATGCAGCTTAGATTCCCTTGTCCTGCTTGCCAAACAGATAAAACTGCAAATGTCTCCACTCACATTCACTTCATACGCCACTGAAGTGCGGAAAAAAAGAAAAGAAAAAAGCATCATGTCACTATACAAGAATTTAAAAGTACCTCAGCTGCTGTTCAACTCAGATAATATGTATGCATTTTTTATATAAATATATTACAATTTTATAATGATCATAGTTATAGCTGAAAACCCATTAGTCTTAAATACAGTCCCTTCTTCCCTTCAAGTTTTGCTTGTAAATTGTGGTAATTACACAACAAAACATGGACTACAAGCTCTTGCTAGCCGCTGTAGCCCACTATTTTGTTGAGAAGGTTTTCTGCTCACCATAGTTGTAAAGAGTAATTATTTGGATTACTTAATGCTTCCTGGAAGCGCAAACCAATCTGGCAATTTTTTCCAGCCACAACTGTCTATGTAAACTCTACAGATGGCTGTCTGTGAAATTCTTAGGAGATCAACAGTGTCTGAAATACTCACACCAGCCCATCAGGTAGGAACAAGCAATGCTACATTTAAAGCCACAGAGATCACACTTTTTCTTTATTCTAATTGTTAACATTAACTGAATCTCTTGACCTATATCTGCATGATTTTTTGCATTGCACTGCTTCCATACAATTGGCTGTTTAGATAACTGCATGAATGTGCAGGTGTGCAGGTGTTCCTAATAAAGTGGACAGTTACTGTATATTGATTCGTAGTCAAAAACTAGTCTATTATAATAATTAATGTAACAGATCACCCAACTATCTCCCATTACAATTATAAATAAGATTGGAATGTTCAAATCTGAGAGTGTGGAACATTTGATTCAATTCAGCATTCAACTCTGATGCTGTGTGAGTGTGTACATGGTCAACTGTTGCTATATGAATAGGAATCAGAAAGAATAGGCAGGTATGGAGTGAGTGTCTATACTTGTGCAACAACCACTAAGGGATGTGGTAGCTTAGTGGTTAAGGTTTTGGACTATGATATAAAGGTTGTGGCTTTGCTGGGCTCCTTAACCCTTAATTGTGCAGTTGCATGAAATGAGATAAATTGTAAGTTGCTCTGGATCAAGGCATCTGCCAAATGCCACAAATGTAAAAGACAGCAGTCTATTAATATGTCTGTCTTTTTATAATAAGCTGACAATTTCCCAGGGCAAAGAAGTTGATTCAGATGTGAAGAAATGCTGTAAAGTAAGAATGATTTCAAAAATATATATCTTAATTGTTTATTATTATCAGTTTAAAAAAGCAAAGTGAAGAAAAAGCAAATCAATATTTCGTGTGATTACCCTTTGCTTTCAAACTGGCATCAGTTCTTACACTTGCACACTTTGTACAGTTGCACAAAGTCAGGGATTTTGTAGGATCAGAGTCAGGTGTATGATTAACCAGTTATACCAAGCAGGTGCTTATGATCTTTAATTTCATATGTAGGTTGAAACTACATATTGCTGTTTTGTCTCTGTTCATGATATGAAACTACATATCATGAACAGAGACAAAACAGCTGTGTAGAAGGCTTAAAACTGGGTGTGGAACAGCCAAACTGTTACCAAGGAAAGGTTGTAGAAGACAGTTTCATGTCGTAGGTCATACATCATGGCAAGACTGAGCACAGCAACAAGACACATGGTAATTATACTTCATCAACAAGGTCTCTCCCAGGCAAAGATTTTTAAGCAGACTGGGGTTTCAAGATGTACAGTTCAAGCTATTTTAAAAAAGCTCAAAGAAATGGGCAGTGTTAAGGACCAAAGACGCAGTGGTCAGCCAAGGAAACTTACTGCAGCATATGAAAGGCACATCATGATTACTTTACAGTGACATCGGAAGATGTCCAGCAGTGCCATTAGCAAAGTAGAAACCAGTGGGACCCAGGTACACGCATCTACTGTCCGTAGAAGGATGGCCAGAAGTGGTCTTCATGGAATAATTGCAGCCAAACAGCCATACCTCCGAAACAAGGCTAAACTATGCAAAAAAAATAGGAACTGGGGTGCAGAAAAATGGCAGCAGGTGGTCTGGACTGATGAGTCAAATTTAAAAATATTTGGCTGTAGCAGGAGGCAGGTTGTTTGCCGAAGGGCTGGAGAGTAGTACAATAATGAGTATCTACAGGCAACAGTGAAGCACATTGGAGGTTCCTTGCAAGTTTGGGGCTGCATTTCTGCAAACGGAGTAACATTCATTCATTCATTCATTGTCTACCACTTATCCAATCTACTCTCGGGTCACGGGGAACCGGTGCCTATCTCAGGCGTCATCAGGCATCAAGGCAGGATACACCGTGGCCGGAGTGCCAACTCATCGCAGGGCACACACACACTCTCATTCACTCATGCAATCACACACTACCGACAATTTAGAGATGCCAATCAACCTACAAAGCATGGCTTTGGACCGGGGGAGGAAACCGGAGTGCCCGGAGGAAACCCCTGAGGCACAGGGAGAACATGCAAACTCCACACACACATGGCGGAGGCAAAATGGAGTAACACCTGCAAATAATTATCCATCATGTAATACCATTGAGGAGGTGTTTGATTGGTGCCAAATTTATTTTGCAGCAGGACATGACTGCAAACATACAGCTAATGGAATTAAGAACTATCTTTAGTGTAGAGAAGAACAAGGAGTCCTGGAAGTGATAGTTTAGCCCCACAAAGCCCTGATCTGAACATCATCATGATTGTCTGGGGTTACATGAAGATACAAAAGGATCAACAGGTTTGTGTACTTTTATGGTATAGCAATTCAAAAAAGAAGCTATAAGTAGATGTGACAGAAACCACTGTTTAAATTAACATGAAACAATATACTGAATAATATACTGAAACAGAAATTATCCCATTTAGTACATAGTTCACAATGAAATCACAGTTACAATTATAATGATAAATCCATTAACCTCACCAGTGTATTCTCACCTAATACATAAGTGACTATATTACACATTTATTGGTCTTGCCTGCATCAACCCACACTGTGTCTCTAGTACTCTCTAAAAATGACTAAAGGTTATAACTCATAATCTCTGACCTACAACTAGAAAAAAAAGGAAAATCAATATGGCTGCCCACAGCAGCAGTAATCATATATACAAATAAACAAATATGGAGGCATACATATTTTTCTCCACTTTGTAGCTGAAGTTAAAAAATTCTGAACTCAGACATCCCATTTCCATAGTAAGTTAAATTCAGCATTGATCCCTTTGTACACTTGCATTAAACCTATGCCACGTATTCCATACACTCACATACACAGTAGGGCTGGTAATGGTACTCAGTCAGCAATGCTTTCACACTGTGCCACTCAAGAGGAAATACCTGTGTCTTCCTGTGTTGCCATGGCAGCAGCAGTGCTGATCAGCACTGAGAAGAGGGTTTTGGCCTGAGCTGCTCTCAACCACTACAAACTACAGAAAACCAAATGTTTGCTCTTCCAATTGTAGTCTCCTGAGCAGTGTTGGATCACTGTATTGTTGATACTCTCCTCATGTGAATCCTTAACCCAAGGCTTGCTAAGACACACTCTGTTTTATACAGTACTAAGAGACATAGCTCTACTTGACTGCTGCTGCTGTGCAATGCAATATTTTAAAATAGTGAAATAGTGATATTAGAAAATTAGTGTGAGGAAGTACAGCTACCAAGTCATTCAATAGAGGGCTTATATTTTAGGTCTGTCATTAGTCAAAAAGCCTTATATTGGCCCACATTTGTCAAACTATCATTATTGTATAGTTGTAAAGCACTGCTTTTTCTGTATCTGTTTATTGTTCACAATACAGGTATGTTTTCAGATTTAGATTTAAAACAGAAGTATCTGTAACGGATCTATACTGGAAGGTTTCTTAATGTTAAATGCCCTGAAAGACTGGAAAACAGAGAAAAAACATTGCTACTAGAAAATTAATTAATGTTTCATTCACAAATTTCTTCTCTTATCCCTTATGAAGAAATAGTATACTAGCTCCAAGTATACTGTTTCACTTTATACATATCCTTTTGCTATTACAGTCATTGAATTCAGTTTCCCAGAAGTCATCAGAGCCTACAAACATGGCCGCCACTGTTGTTGTACATCAAAAAATTGTTGTACATCAAAAAACATCTGGCTTTTCCAAGTCTAATAATCCTGTGTGTGCTGTTCCAGTTTTGGGCTTTTGCTAGCTTCCTGGTGTTCATGTTTTGCCTTAGCTTGTTTTACCTTGATCTTGCCTTATATTTTTGGATTTGTCTGCCTGCCTTTTGATTAAGGTCAAACTTTAAACAAAAGAGCTCATTTTATTCATAAGAGCTCAAAACAAACCTCAGATAATCCTTCCAGGACCCTGGAAAGGTCCCAAGGAGGAACTCTGCACAAAAAGTGAGAAAACAGGGGATGCCTCCCCAAAGAGAATGGGAACAGAGCTATCAGAGGAAAGGTATTGATGTCTTCTCCCAAGGTTGCATGCCCTTACAGGTAAACTGCTCTCAAAAAAAAGTTTCTGCCCAGAGCAGGATCTGCTGTGCCTGCTTGAAAAGGGGGCACAGATACATCCTGCCAGGGTAGTTTATTTAAGAGACCACTGAAGTATTGTCCATGCTGACCAAAATGTGGTAGCCCTTCAGTTGTGGGAGGCAGTTTTTCAATGCTAGAAATACTGCCCTCTAGTTCAAGAAGTTTGTGTGAGGGTGATGAGGGTGTCCCTAAAGGCCATGGGCTGGATGACCATTGAGAACCGCACCCCAGCCCTTGAGAGAGGTG
The DNA here is from genome assembly GCA_033459395.1 of Hemibagrus guttatus. NCBI lineage: Eukaryota > Metazoa > Chordata > Actinopteri > Siluriformes > Bagridae > Hemibagrus > Hemibagrus guttatus. The sequence goes on along the minus strand of JAUCMX010000009.1, from coordinate 13,914,008 downwards.
TTTGTCGAGAGTGTTAGCAAACATGCAAACATGTCGAGTGTGTCAACATTTTAGAAAACATGTCGAGTGTGATAGCAGCATGCCTCAAAAGTGGAACCCAAGTTTAGAAACCAGGGTTTTCCACAAATGAATGGCACAAAGTCCCTGGTGCATAGCCCTTATGACCCTGAACAGGTAGTCCAGAGGGTGAAAACCTCTGCTCTTGATCGCAGTGTTGTCCATGTGGACCAACAAATGGTAGCCCTTCGGATGTGGGAGAAAGTTGAGGGTATCCCCAAAGGCCAAGGGCTGGGCGGCCATTGAGAATCACACCCCAGCCCTTGAGAGTGGCGTTCTCATAAGTGTTTGCAATGGCAGGATGTTCCAAGGGTGGGACCCAAGAGCTGTAATTGGGGTCTTTTCCACAAAAGAAGGGTACAAAGCCCAGGATCATAACCCTTATGTCATAACTTTAATGATCCTGGACAGGTGGTTCAGAAGGTGAAAACCTTTGCTCTTGAGCCAGATCTGGAATGATCTTGTGTTCAGTAGAACCAGTGGAATAACTTCAGCTGAAATCCAACATGGTACTGGCTGTAGAAGCTCTCAGGAAGGGTATAGTTTCTATGACAACTTTGCTCAAGAGGGACTGAAGTTCCTGCTTTAGAAAAGGAACCTGTTCTGTGCATACTACAGTAAAACACTTTTGAACCATGTGCGACGAGAGGCAAACTGAATTCTGTAAACTTTCATTATGGTACTCAGAGTCCACTGTGATACATTTGGCAGTAGTTGCCATGCTGTTAAAGGGGGGATAAAAAGGGGGATGCAGCAAGACTTTAGGAGACTTTAGCCACTGACTGTAAAGTGATTGTATACCTACAAACAGCACCCCAAAATAAGGTGTACTGGTAAACAATGTGTGTAGCCAAAAGCATGTTTTTGCTCTTAGCTTAGTTCATTTTTAGAGGGCAAATGTACATTTAGCTTGTTATATTATTACCACTGATTTATTTTGTGAAAGCAAAATGCCTGCACTACGTACAATACATATTGTACAGTCACAGAGTGAGGTTGACAAGGATGCTATTGCAGTGAGTTTTATATTAGATATAGTTGATCTGACAGGTGTGATCTCCAATCTGTTCCCTAAAACATATATAGTTAATAGGTTGCATTTTGGGATTGACCCTGTAGCTGAAATGTAAAGAATATTTTTGCTTAAAGATGAGCTGAAGATTGATGTTGATTCATACACCTAATATTAAAAAAGAGGACTGATTTTTAATTGGTTTTTAGTCTAATTTATCATTGTTTATTGATTTCACTGTGCACTTACACTTAATTAATTTATTGATTCATTCATTGTCTACCGCTTATCCGAACTATATTCGGGTCACGGGGAGCCTGTGCCTATCTCAGGCGTCATTGGGCATCAAGGCAGGATACACCCTGGACGGAGTTGCCAACCCATCGCAGGGTACACACACATTTCCCCCCCGGACAATTTAGAGATGCCAATCAACCTACAATGCATGACTGGGGGAGGAAACCCCCGAGGCACGGGGAGAACATGCAAACTCCACACACACACACGGCGGAGGCGGGAAACGAACCCCCAACCCTGGAGGTGTGAGGCAAACGTGCTAACCACTAAGCCACCATGCCCCCTTAGTTTATTTAAATTTTAAATTTTAAATTTTAAAGTTTTAAAAGATAAATAGTGACATGATGGTGGTCATTGTTCCAAAAAAAACAAAACCAAAAAAATAGTACAAATAATTTTCAGCATGCACATCCAAACAGACACATGCTGTGCTATTTAGCCAGTAGTAATATTATACTATTCAAATAAATTAAAACAGCAGTTTGCTCTGAGAAGTTCTTGAGGGTAAAATAATCAGACTTAGATTATGCAATTTTTTCCCCCTCATTCCTATGGAAAGTGTAAGGCCCACTAAGACAAAAATTATGTAGTATATACTGTATGCTATGTAAAAATGACAACATGATAATAATTTACATTTAAAAAAATTAAAAAAGTATAAAATCAATAAAATGCTTGATGTGAAAAATTAAGAAAAGGAAGGTAAGAACTAATATTACTTGAATGCAAGGTTTATTTATTATTTTATTATTAATGATAATTCATTTCTAATAATATGCCATATTGAAGAAAAGTATAGCCTAATACTAATTGTATTTGATTAAACCCCCTCTTACAGGTGGGGGACCAATTCCAGGTGATGTAATTGGTCAAGAATTGATCAAGAAGTGTATTCTTTTTCCATTTTCTCAATCATTTAATAATTTCTTTCAATCCATTGAAGACAGGCCCGAAGCTAGAGCCTACATAATCGATATGGTTTATAGCTATTATTCGAATAATAATAAGGGAAACTATTTCTCAAATTATGAATTGACTAAGTGAGAAACTGTGACAAAATACATAATGCATGCCTTAATTACTTTCACTGCTGAAGTGTAAAATTGTTGTGCAGGCTCTTTGGTCTGTACTGTAAGTGTCAACAGTGATTTATTTTTTCAGAGGCAGTGTTTAAGAGTGTAAATTGTTTGTGGTTAGATGTTGCAGGAGAGAATAGAGTACATGCACACAAACAAGGAGATCCTTTATATTAAAAGCTCATCAATGTCAGCACTGCCTGGCAGTTTTTGCAGGCGCTTTGGTTTTGATGCACCTCAGTGTGTATATTTGGAAATAATTCCAAATACAGCTATCATAAAAGTAACAGCAATGTGATGAGAGGGAGACCTGCGTCACTGACAGCTCAGGGTTCAGTAGCTTTACGAGAGAAAAGGATGGCAGGGAGCTTTACAAAAGAGAACACCTGAAGGATATTATAGACAAAGGCAGATAAAGGATAAAGTAATAGAGCATGGGGTGGAGCTGATGAGCATAATAAGTTTACATTATGCTGGTCATAGGAAGGTCTATGGGAAAGCAAAAAAAAAAATTAGAAAAAGAAATAAAAAATAGTGCGTGCAAATCGAGTGTGTCTATAACACAAAGGCCAGTTTCTAATAGCAAAAAGCTGAGTTTAAATGTGCGTACTGAGATTCCAGTAAAGGAAGACAGAATATGTGTGGGTTGATAAGGGAAAATGGGGAGTTTTGCATGCTGGGGAGAGGGCATGACTGACAGCCCTGACATTTGAGTATCTCTGATGGCAAACAGTGCTTTTGGAGCAAATAAATAGCACCTGGCAAGGGCAGATGCCAGACCAAGTGTTACCATTGCACTGTAGCCCTCACCTCACAGCCTATAAGTGTTCATACTCCCCATCTCTAATCCAGGACTTCAGTACTCTTGCTAAAAAGTGATGACATGTTGTCACAACAGCAGTCTGTGTCGGCCACAACACATGTATTGCTGACACACTGTACTAAAAAAAAGTCATAATCACTACACAACTGTTGGTTCCACTTGCTGGCAAATAGGTCACAACAGCAAAAAACAACAATGTGATTAAAGTCCTCTTCACCTCCTGCCAACTGCTGACATTTCAGTTCCAATAGCAAGACAACACAATCAATTCTTATTGCAGCTCAGAGATCCCTCCAAGGGGAGAGGCATATATTGGCTACTTTTCCTTTGTGTCAAGATGTACTGATATGAATGTCAAAATTATTGAAGCTGAAACAGAGTGAGGCATGTGAGAAAGAAGAGTGATTAAATCAAAATTGCATGATCAACTATGTCATCACATTACACACTGATCATGTATTACTCTCATAATTAGGCTGACAAAAGCAAAAAACAGAAATCAATATTACATCGACTAAATGACTTACTTTGGATACAGACTGCTAAAGAATATCACTAAACAAGTTTGATATTAACCACTGGTGATTAAATGATCCTCAGTTTATGAAGCACTTCCTCAAATACTTTGCCTAATAGTTGGATGGCATGGTGGATTAGAAATCTGTAATTAATTATAAAAGACATTGACCAATGATAATAAACCTTTGTAAATGATAATAAATCTTTGTACTACCCTGTATGGCAATGCTGACAAAAAACTGAGGTTCTTCAGAGATCATGCTTTTAGTCCCTACTAGTAAAGGCTAATGTGTTTTGGCCCTGGCATCCCTCTTTCACAGCCATGCTGACAACACCACAACTCCCTCTGGTCTTCTAGAGCCATTTATTTCAGGAGGCAAATTTAACCCCTACTAATTAGATTTTCAATTGGTGACTTTTAAGAGCCAGGAAACACTCCCATGCTCTGTCCTATATCTCATACAACACTTTTGTAGCTTTTATTTCTGAAATTCTTCTGAAAGAATAGCAGTACTATGGAGAATTTAATTTACATCATTTCCATGGAACACAATTCTCTCAATATTTTGCTATTTTCTGGTGCTGTGATTGTGGGATCACCAAACATGAATCAGCTGTGCACACTGTGATTTATGGGTGCTTTCCATTTACCAACAGTGATTAATAAGGATCCAATATCAGCAAAGCATCATATCTTTTTATATGCATTAATTCATGAACACTTTATTATCAATGAAATGCACAGACTAGCCTAGTAATTAATTACAAGAAACCTCATACCTGGGTGAGATGTCACAGCCTTGCTGCATGAAAGCGCCTAGTGAGAACCAGAGGCTATTGAAGATGCCAAATTCATTGGTCTGCTCCTGGTTTTGTTGGGCCTGATTCTGTGCATTTTGGCCTGACAAGGATCCAGCTTGGTTGGTATTGGTCTCCCTGCTTTCCTCACAGTCCTCAGCATGCCATTCATATGGGCTGAAGCGACTGACCAGAAAGAGCACCACACTCACACCAATGTAGGCAAAGACGATACACATCCAAATCTCATAGGCCAGTGGGTCAAGAAAAGAGAAAACTCCTGGTTTGGACTTAGTGGGCTTCTTGATCATAATTGAAATGCCCAGGCTCATGAAGGGCTTGGAGAAGTCAATGACTTCCTCTCTTACCAATGTTATGGTCAGTGGTGCCACTGCAACATCAGCTTTCTGAGGTAAAAAGGACAAGAAAGTTCAGTAGCTTAATATAAGGTGATTATGAATTGACATAAAAATAACATATTCATAGTTTTTTTCATAGACTAATTATGCAATAATTTGTAATAATAATAATGCAAGCCATAATAGGGTGTGCATTACAGTGATGTTTTCAATGGTAAGGGTGTTAAGAATGACATACAGTAGCTTATTACTTTTAGAAAATGGTGACAAACACAATATGATAAAATCAAGTGCTTAGTAAATAAGACTACTGACAATCAATGTTGCCTGCTAATATTAAGCTTGGCTGCCAAGCAATATAACAAAGATTTAGACAGAACTTTACAGAAGTTTAGACATTCTGTGAACATAACAATGGCTGTCATGTACTAGTTAAATACCTGTTTCATGAATACAGAATTCATTTATTGTGATGTGGTCACATGTAGGTATATCAAGGATTTTATAAGGATTTTATGTTTTCAAATGTGGTTCAACCAGTTCAATTTTAGAATGGAAATGATTTTTTTTTTTAATAATTGTTATTTTATTTCATTAAATATGATATTAATTTTAAAAAAATGGTAAATGGCCCTAAAACAATGGCAAAAGAACTCCTTCAATACAAAATAGAGTCATAATGAAAAAATTGTCTTTTATTCTAAATCTTTTTCTTATGAGCCTCAAAATGTTATAAAGCCATGCACTGATGCAGAGAATACAGTCAAAGACAGTGTTGTGAGGCTGCTTTTCTGAGAACCTTTTGTAACCTCTCCTCTAGCTTTCTCCTTCAAAACACTTCAAAAGGGAGCTCATTCAACTGAGTCAATGCTATTGAAGAAATAAATAAAGAATTTATTGGCCATGCCATACATTTTCCTGCCATTAGACATGTGTAATGGTCTTCTAACAACATTAATAATTATGTTGCTGAATATGACTTATTTAATGGCAGGGAATTAGTAATGAGAAATAAGTCTATATGATTTTTAACAATAAAGGTGGCTAAATATCTGCAAAATAAATAAAAAATATGAAATACTTACTCCATAAACCAGTTCCCCAACCATCCCATTCCACATCTTAGTCTCTGGATCCCTGGCTCCATACTTCCCATCAGCAACAATCTTGAGTTTGTACTCGTATCCAACATGTTTGGCTATTTCTGCTGCCAGCTCTACACAGTAGCCTTCATACTTATCATTTCCTACAAGCTTTTCATGATTCTTCTTTAACATCACATATGGAGATTCCTGTAAAGGAGAAAAATGGGTACCATTAATGCCATCATATCATAACAGCTCAAATTAGTGTGGCTGTCTATATTGTTAACAAAGTAATATAATTAAAAAAGCAGAGCTGAGCCCATGTGACTGAAAAAAGTGACTATTTTCAGCTGGTCCAGCTTAACCAGAATTTAATGGTTTACAAAAAGACCAACAATTGACCTGGCTGAAATAAGTGTGATTCTGCCGAAGACAGCCTGTAATGTACATTATGTGTGATGTTACTATACGTCAAAAGTATGGCCTGGGTTGATTTGCTGATGTTGAAGGGAACCTGAGCATTTCCAGGACCAATGCCACATGATGAAGGTGTGGGCCTTGGTCCAGAACCCCAATTCATCCTCCCTCCTTCAATCCTCCCCAGTTGAGCTGGGACTGCATTCAGGATTTACCAAACCTCAATTCACCAATGCTTGGGGTTCAAGGGGAGGCATTGGGAAATGCACTTTTGGTGAAGGTGATATGTGTACACAGGAATATTCACAAATATGTGTTGGTGCATGTCACATTGCCTCAGCCATCCACAAATCCTGGGGACACATTGGCCTGGATTTAAAACATTAGCAAAAGATATGTTTGGGTATGGGTGCTTCATTAGGGAAAGGTAGCAGGAACTGTGTGCAGCATTGGCCAGGGAGGCGGTGCCAGGTGCCTTTGCTAAAATGGGCAGAACTCATGGCGAATCCAAGAAGTGTGTGATTGGAAAGGTGCTAATACATTTATATATATAATAGGCAGCAAGTGAACATTTTGTCCTCAAAGTTGATGTGTTAGAAGCAGGAAAAATGGGCAAGCATAAGGATTTAAGGTGAATTTTACAAGGACCAAATTGTGATGGCTAGATGACTGGATCAGAGCATCTCCAAAACTGTAGCTCTTGTGGAATGTTCCCGGCCTGCAGTGGTCAGTATCTATCAAAAGTGGTCCAAGGAAGGAACAGTGGTGAACTGGTGTCAGGTTCATGGGTGGCCAAAACTCACTGATGCACGTGGGGAGCGAAGGCTGGCCCATGTGGTCGGATCCAAAAGGCGAGCCACTGTTGCTCAAATTGGAGCATTAATGCTGGTTCTGATAGAAAGGTGTCAGAATACACAGTGCATTGCAGTTTATTGTGTATGGGGCTGCATAGCCACAGACCAGTCAGGGTGCCCATACTGACTCCTGTGCACCAGCGAAAACGCCAACAATGGGCATGTGAGCATCAGAACTGGACCCCAAAACAATGGAAGAAGGTGGCCTGTTTTGATGAATCATGTTTTCTTTTACATCACGTGGATGGCTGGGTGCGTGTGTGTACAAAGGGAACACATGGCACCATGATTAAGCATGGTAAGAAGGTAAGCATTCTGTTGGGAAACCTTGGGACCTGCCATCCATGTGGATGTTACTTTGACACATACCACCTACATAAGCATTGTTGCAGACCATGTACACCCTTTCATGGAAATAGTAGTCCTGATGGCTGTGGCTCTTTCAGCAGGATAATGCATGGTGCCACAAAGCAAAATGGTTCAGGAATGGTTTGATGAGCACAACAACGAGTTTGAGGTGTTGACTTGGCCTCCAAATTCCCCAGATCTCAAGCCAGCCAAGCATCTGTGGGATGTTCTGGACAAACAAGTCCGATCTATGGAGGCCCCACCTCGCAAATTACAGGACTTAAAGGACTTAAAGGATCTGCTGCTAACATCTTAGTGCCAGACACCACAGCACACCTTCAGGGATCTAGTGCAGTCCATGCCTTGATGGGTTAGGGTTTTGGCAGCAAAAGGAGGACCAACACAATATTAGGAAGGTGGTCACAATGTTATGCCTGGTCGGTTCCTATAACTGGAACTAAGGGGCCGAACCCAACCCCTGAAAAACAACACCTGAATTCAATGATTTGGAGGGTTGTCCCAAAACATTTGGTAATATAATGTGTATACATATACACAAGTGGGTTTATGATTAAATTATTACTAGAGCACAAAATTGTTTACAAGAGCACAGAGTTCTTTACAAATTTACGCTCTTAACAAAATTCTCTTATGTGGGACCATGCCCCCAGACAAAACCCTGTGGGAAACACTGCAGACCAAATAATAAAGGTGATCAAAAGCCCTAGAAAGCCGTACTAAAACACACCACATGACTTTGACCCAGGATAGCAAAACAGAGGGACCAGTGGAGGAAAATTAATTTCTGAGGACTGCTGGGAATTCTGTCCCAGACTAGCCTTTAAGGATAAGATGAAAATAATCAGGCTGGGGGGAAAGCAGTAATGTCTCATTCACACATCCAGAGTAGAAGTGTGTTTGCAGGAGTGAAACCAAGCATCCTCTTTTCCATAATAGAACAACATTCTTCTAATGAACAATACAGCAACACATCATTAATATTTAGAAACACTAAATAATATTTATTCAAAATGAATATTTTTAATCAACAGCACCATGCCATAGGTTCTAAATGGTTATTTACATTGAGCTCAAGAAAGGGAGCTATACTAATACCATACCAAGATGGTTGTGACGATGTATGTGCGGTTCTGAAATCCATAGGTGTCATTACTTCCAGACATGTAGGCTGCTGTGCTCACAAATTTCTCATCCTCATTAAAGTATCCTACCTGAAACCAAAGAAAAGTGATGAGTGCTATAACAAATCTTTGAAAATGTCCCATAGGAAACAATAATTTACTTGTGCAGTGCTGAGTGATTAATGTAATACACTCTCAAACATGATAACAGACAAAAAATGTTATTACTTGAAACCCTAGGAATACTTCCTAAAAATAGGCAAGTTGACAAGATCTGTAGATATTTCTGCAAATGTTAGTTTGAACCAAGTATTTAGATGAAAGATACATTACGGTACCATTCTGTAACAATTTCATGTTATACTGAAGACAGCCACATCTATGTCTGTAGCCTCATCCATTTTATGTCTGTTGTCTGTTACATCTGTTCTATAGTAGTTTTATGTCTAAAATGTCTGCACTTACTTTCTTTGGCCCTGTAGCCTTGAACTCCATTACACTGATGGTGTAGTTGATTCTTCTGCCTTTCTCATTAAACTGGATGTGTCCTGTTACACCTTCAATCCGAACCTAAGGCAGAAACCCAAGAGCCTGCTTTAGTTAGACAAAGATATAAAACATTACAAGTACTATTCTTTTTCTTCTTATTTTTTTCTTCTTTTCTTCCTCTATGTGTACAGTACATTCTTTATATTCTGAATGATGGGGTTAATTGACCCAACTGAACACTAGGCTCAGTGACTGAGAAGTTCTGAGAAGATGGCCCGACTCCCTTAGTCTAGTTTAGTGCATTCACATGAGACTAGCCTTAGGGTAGTTTGTAAGTCTATCTCTGTCTACAACACTTTGATTATACCACAGATCTGGAGACTTCCGCAAACAAAAAATATATTTTTTATGACAGGAAATACATCTGTGACTGCAAATTCAATATGAAATTTATATTCTGTATGATGAGAGCTTAGAGAGTTACAGATTGTTTCCCTCAGTAAAATAATCATTCTTTACAGACCATGTAACATAATGCCTGCCAAATTATATATTTTATTTCTGTACACAATCTGGCCAATGTGGACAGTTGACCATCACACAATATTTGTCTTCCCCAAACTGATGCCACAAAGTTAAGAGCAAAGAGTTATATAGGCTGTCTTTTATGCTATAGTATTACTGGATTACTGAATCATTTACTGAAACTAAGGAGGCCAAATCAGCATGACAATGCCCCTGAGCACAAACTGATGAAGACCTGGTTAGCCAAGATTGGAGTACAAGATACTAAGTGGCCACTTGTGGCCTGAACACTTTTCCAATCATTCCGAATGCTGACTGCACCAAAAAGCCTCTTTGGCTGACATTAGTGCCAAACCTTACAAATTCTCTTGAGGTTTAATGGCCCACAGTCATATAACAAAATCTAGAGTACAGTCTTTTCAAAGAATGGAGATTAGTATAACAAAAAGATAATAAAGGGATTATTATTGCAAAGGGGCTTGGATGTTGGGGGAGGTGAGTAAATCTGAAAAAAAGTCCACAAACTTTTGGCCGTATGGCATATTTTTAAATAATTTCCAGTATAGTCACATAAATCTGTAGGCTAGCCGGAGTGGAGCCTGCTGTCCATTTTCTCTTTTAGCTGTAAATTTGTAAATCACTTGCCTTTATGCCAGACTTAAAAACTTTATTTGTATACTATTTGCTCTGTCACATTTGATTGTGACATGCTTACTGGCCAATCAACATGGATGTTATGAGACAGAATAGAGGTGCATGTCGTTTCATAATTTATTCAAGCCTCTGAGAATATATTTGAACCTATGCCAGTCATGAATATTACTTTAGTTTGTGTATCTCTGAGTTTGTATGTGTTTATCTCTTTGTATGTGTATGTGCATATATTAGCAAGCATGAATATTTGCCTCTCGGAGTAGTGTACCTGCTGCAAAGCTCTCTGAATGTCAATGCCTTGACCCCAGGGGGCTGGTGGGTTTGCAAGGCATTCACCAGCATTGCCACGCCGTGATATGTCAATCCTCTGCCTGCGGAGATTCTGAAAAGCTGTAGACATCACTTTAACGCCATCAAAAGTGAGAGCTCCAGTGTACTGGAAACACAGTAAGAGAACAATAACAGACTATAATGCATAAATCTGTATGTGATTGTGTATATTATATAAAAAGGTATGATGGCCTTCTCTCAGAAGAAAATATCTCCAGTAATACTGGACTAAAACTACTTATTTCTGATTTTATTCTGTAAATGTGTAATTCTAAATGCTGTTGTTCACTGGCTGCTCCCTGTTCAGGGTAGCTTAGAACCATTCTGAAGCAAGATTTGTTCCCTATTATTTCAGCATTTAAATAAATAATTTGAACAAAGTGGCAGAGAAGGAAATGGCATTGCTTAATAGAATTCTGGAGATAACCCCTTTCTTGTCTGGGAGTGGTGTTGTAATTTACATAATTTCTCTTGACAAATGATTCACTCTTCACATCTGGAAGATTCTCCATCCTTGTTAATGGAAACAAGAATTTATATGAGATGACACATCCACACAGGGTGCTTACCTTGAGTCTTTTCTTTGTAACTTTGGAGTCTTTATTGTCAAAGTCCATCCACTGCTGAACTATTCTGCTGACACCTGGATCCACATAGTTCACAAGCTGGAAGCCCGTCACATTAGCCTCACCTTTCTTAAATCCATTCAGGTCAATGTCCAAAAAGCCCTAGAAGAGAGCAATGTTCCAAAAAATATATAGTTAAATCAGTGTATAATAATTTAGTTAGTCAGTGGATCATCAAGCCTGAAAGAATTTAAGAATAAAAAATCAACCTTGAATACTAAACATGAACATTCATTGCAATTGTTTCATATGCAGTGCTCACCAGAATTATTGGTATTGTTTTTGAAAATACTACTACTACTACTACTACTATTATTATTATTATTATTATTATTATTATTATTATTATTATTATTTCAAAGATATTTTGTGACACCCTGGAGAGAATAACAGGACATGTTCCTGAAGAGTATCTTGCTAAAATGTGTAACAAATTTTGTTATTTCAAATTGTTACATTTGTGCATGTTAACATCTCTCTTCACTTCAAAAACAGATACAGAGATATGTTGATTTAACCCCTTAATGTTGATTTGGATGCATGTTTGGAGCAACTTGCGGCACTCCCCCGCACGTCGCAACTACCCCTCGCAGTAAGTTACTCTGTATGGCTAATCCTGCTATGGTTTTCTCAGAGAGTGTGACAACTTTTTCACCTACCAGCCGATGTCTAGCTGGAGGAACTGACCAAATGCGCCTTCCTCTTATCACTTCTAACTGGGAGAGTGTTGGACTGGGCATCCGCTGTTTGGGACCATGATGCCCAGGTAAAGACCTCCTTCAGTTACTTCTTTGGGCTCATCCATGAAATATTTTAATACCCAGCAGGGGGTCAGGATATTTCGGTGCAACTCCTTGCACTATGCCAGGGGACAGACTCCGCAGTAAAGCTTCGCACCTTGGCCGCACAGAGTGGGTGGAACGACACCGCCCTTCTAGCTATGTTCGGGACTCCACCCAGCACTGCAGGCCGAGATAGCGTGTCGAGATACCAACACCACCCTCTCAAACTACATCACCATGACCATCAGATTGAATACACATGCCGACCTTCGCTTTCATGAGGATCCCCAGAGGCCCCGGGAGGAGGAATCTGAGCCCCTGCAGCTTGACCAAACCCTCACAGGAGGAGTGTCAGCACTGGGTCTGCCTCCGTCTGTGCTTTTATTGTGGGGGCTCAGAGCATCAGGTGTTGGCGTGTCTGGAGAAACCTCCAACACCCAAAGAAGGGGTACATTGCTTCTATTCCTGTCTGACTCTGCCTGTACAACTGCATCATGCTCAAAACTCCTTTGTTGTCTTAGCCTTAGTTGATTCGGAAGCAGCCATCAACGCCATGCCCCCCAAGAGTAGGATCTACCCTCTCTCTCTCCCGGAGAATAAAGCCATGGAGGACTACATCGAGGAGGCCCTCGCTGCAGGATACATCTGACCCTCGATCTCCCCTGCAGCTGCTGGCTTCTTTTTCATGGAGAAGAAGGATGGGAGCCTTTAGCCCTGTATCGATTATCGGGGACTGGATGTGCTCACCGTACATTATCCTTACCCACTGCCCCTGGTACCAGCAGCCTTGGAACAACTGAGGGAGGCCCGAATCTTTACCAAGTTGGACTTATGTAGTGCACACAACCTGGTGCGTATAAGAGAGGGCGACGAATGGAAGACAGCCTTCCACACCACAACGGGGCACTATGAATACCTCATCATGCCCTATGGACTTACCAATGCGCCGACGGTCTTCCAGGAATTTATTAACAAAGTATTCAAGGATGTACTCAATAAATATGTGATCACCTTCATCGATGACATCCTTATCTACGAGGACCACGTACACCATGTTCTCACTGTGCTTACTTGCCTACTTCGACACCAACTCTACGTCAAAGCCGAAAAGTGCGAGTTCCGTCATGTTCCTGGAGTATGTTATTTCCCAGAAAGGAGTAGAGATGGACCCAAGAGACTGTTCTGGATGGATCAGACCAGGTCTGCCTTCAAGCAACTGAAGAAGAGCTTTACGACAGCCCCCATTCTCCATCACGCAGACCCCAACCTCCCTTTCGTCGTTGAGGTGGACGCCTCCAGCTGCGGAATAGGGCCTGTTCTATCTCATAGCCACATGGACCCTGGGAAGTTCCATCCAAGCGCATACTTCTCCCGCTAACTAACCGCAGCAGAAGCTAACTACGATGTGGGCAACCAAGAGCTCTTGTCTTTAAAGTCGGCGTTGGAGGAGTGGTGACACTGGCTCGAGGGAGCACAACATCCCTTTCTCATACTAACGGATCACTGTAACCTTGAGTATCTCCGTAACACCAAGCGCTTGAATCCTCGACAAGCCTGATGGGCCCTGTTCTTTACCCAATTTCAGTTTTCGGTGACGTATCGCCCTGGTACCAAGAATGGCAAAGCAGATGCCCTGTCTTGCCGGCATGATCCCATGAGCTTGTCAATCCGTCCCGAACCTATCCTTCCTCCCTCAGTCATACTGGCTCCCATCCCATGGAACCTAGTGGAGGAGATTCAACGCGCCCATGTCGAGGAACCTCCACCACCAGCCTGTCCACCCTCCAAGCTCTATGTGCCCACATCACTCCACCCATGTGTAATACAATGGGTACATGAGGCCCCCAGTTCCAGCCACCCAAGTATTCACTGGACCCTTACATTGTTACAAAATAATTTTTGGTGGCCCTTGTTATCTTTATATTTTTATATTTGATGTTATGACTACATCAAAGCGTATACTGCGTGTGCACAATCCAGGATGAGCCATTAGCTCCTGGAGGGGTGTTTGGAGCCCCTTCCCATTCCACAGCGGCCCTGGTCACCGCTGTTTCCATTGTTTGGGGAACCCTCTGACGTACCTGCAGTGGACAACTTGGCACAACGCAGCCAGGAAGTTTGGGAGAGTGCACATGTCCGTCTTCAAAGACCCATATGGAGACAGAGAATCCAAGGTGATCGCCATAGATGTCTACACCCCAGTTACCAGGTGGGACAACGAGTCGGGTTATCCACGCAGAACTTGAGATTAAAACTTCCATGCCGCAAACTCAGTCCCCGCATCATTTGTCAAGTCAACCCAGTCACTCATTGCCTCCAGCTCTCCCCAGTGTATCGCATCTACCCAACGTTCCACGTGACTCACACATGAAGGAACACTATGGTTTTCAGGTTCTTAAGCGGCGTGCACGCTGCACTCCAATACAAAGTATTGTTCTTGCTGAACCTACCAAGCCATTTATTGCATTGCCTTTGTTTGGATACTCTGTGTATGATCTCTGCCTTGCCTCTGACTCTTTCGTATACAGTTCTGTGTTTTCGATTTTGTTTGCCAGTATCTTTGTTTTCCGGTTTTGACCTCTTGCTTCCTGTTTCTGGTTTTCAATTTCTACCTGCCGATTTTACTCTCAATAAAATCTCTACATGGATCCTAAATCTTCTGCCTCCAGCTCATCGTTACAGTTAAGCTCATTACCACAGTAAATGTCACTTTATTTTCATATACTTCTATATATTTTCATGCATATTCTTTTTATATTATTTCTATTTCTATTTATATTCATGTTAATTCCATTTTTATGGTATTTTTAATAACAATTTTATACTTTTTTATAGAACAATGACAGTCGTAAAAAGCATTTCACTATATGATGTACTGTCTATGATCGTGTATGTGACGAATAAAATTTGACATTTGAATGTTTTCTGCAGCAGGAGCTAAGCTGCTTATACAGCTACATGGCAGGGTTAATGCAAATGTCTATCACAACCTCCTCTGACAATATAATCTAGCCATGGGGGTCACAGTCCAGTGACTTCTGTGCCGGTCCCAAGCCCGGATAAATAGAGAGGGTTGCGTCAGGAAGGGCATCCGGCGTAAAACATTGCCAAATTTAACCATGCAAATCGTCAGTACGAATTTCATACCGGATCGGTCGAGGCCCGGGTTAACAACGACCGCCATCGGCGCCGTTGACCTACAGGGCGCCGGTGGAAATTGGGCTACTGTTGGTCGAAGAAGTAGAGGAGGGAGGAGAGTGCACAGACAGAGAGAGAAGAGGAAAGGTAAGAGTGTAGGACTGAGAATAGGAACTCTGAATGTTGGTACTATGACAGGGAAAGGTAGAGAGCTGGCTGATGTGATGGAGAGAAGGAAGGTGGATATACTGTGTGTACAGGAGACCAGGTGGAAGGGTAGCAAGGCTCATAGTATAGGAGCAGGATTCAAGCTGTTTTATTATGGTGTGGATAGTAAGAGAAATGGGGTAGGTGTGGTCCTGAAGGAGGAGTTTGTGAGGAATGTTCTGGAGGTGAAGAGAGTGTCAGACAGGGTGATGAGTCTGAAGTTAGAGATTGAAGGGGTGATGTTGAATGTTGTTAGTGGTTATGCCACACAGGTAGGTTGTGAGTTAGAGGAGAAAGAGACATTCTGGAGTGAATTAGATGAGGTGATGGAGAGTATTCCCACGGGTGAGAGAGTGGTGATAGGAGCGGATTTTAATGGACATGTTAGTGAGGGGAACACAGGGGATGAGGAGGTGATGGGCAAGTTTGGAGTTAAGGAAAGGAACCTTGAAGGACAGATGGTAGTGGACTTTGCTAAGAGGATGGACATGGGTGTGGTTAACACTTATTTTCAGAAGAGGGAGGAGCATAGAGTGACTTACAAGAGTGGAGGTAGGAGCACACAGGTAGACTACATCCTATGTAGAAGAGGCAATCTGAAAGAGATTAGTGACTGTAAAGTGGTAGTGGGAGAGAGTGTAGCCAGACAGCATAGGATGGTGGTGTGTAGGATGACTCTGATGGTCTGTAAGAAGAAGAGGCCAGAGATAGAGAAGAAAACCAAGTGGTGGAAGCTGAAAAAGGAGGAATGTTGTGAGGAATTTAGACAGAAGTTGAGGCAGGCTCTGGGTGGTCAGGTAGTGCTGCCAGATGACTGGGAAACTACAGCAGAAGTGATCAGGGAGACAGGGAGAAAGGTGCTGGGTGTGTCATCTGGAAGGAGGAAAGAAGATAAGGAGACTTGGTGGTGGAATGAGGAAGTTCAGGATAGTGTCCAGAGGAAGAGGTTAGCCAAGAAGAAGTGGGACATGGACAGGACTGAAGAGAATAGACAGGAATACAAGGAGTTACAGCGCAGAGTGAAGAGGGAGGTGTCTAAGGCCAAGCAGAAGGCATATGACGAGTTGTACACTAGGTTAGACACTAGAGAAGGAGAGAAGGACTTGTACAGGTTAGCTAGGCAGAGGGATCGAGATGGGAAGGATGTGCAGCAAGTTAGAGTTATTAAGGATAGAGATGGAAGGGTGCTCACAAGTGAGGAGAGTGTACAGAGGAGATGGAAGGAATACTTTGAGGAGCTGATGAATGAGGAAAATGAGAGGGGAAAAAAGAGTAGAAGGGGTGAACTCTGTGGAACAGAAAGTAGATAAGATTAGAAAGGATGAAGTCAGGAAGGCTTTGAAGAGGATGAAAAGTGGGAAGGCAGTTGGTCCTGATGACATCCCGGTGGAGGTCTGGAAGTGTTTGGGAGAGGCAGCAGTGGAATTTTTAGCTAGTTTGTTCAACAGGGTTTTAGAGAGTGAGAGGATGCCTGAGGAATGGAGAAGAAGTGTGTTAGTGCCGATCTTTAAGAATAAGGGTGACGTGCAGATTTGCAGCAACTATAGGGGGATAAAGTTGATGAGCCATACAATGAAGCTATGGGAAAGAGTAGTGGAAGCTAGGTTAAGGAAGGTAGTGGAAATTTGTGAGCAGCAGTATGGCTTCATGCCCAGAAAGAGCACAACAGATGCAATTTTTGCTCTGAGAATTTTGATGGAGAAGTATAGGGATGGTCAGAGGGAGTTGCACTGTGTGTTTGTAGACTTGGAGAAAGCGTATGACAGGGTGCCAAGAGAAGAGCTGTGGTACTGTATGAGGAAGTCAGGAGTAGCAGAGAAGTATGTCAGAGTGGTGCAGGACATGTATGAGAGGAGCAGGACAGTGGTGAGGTGTGCTGTAGGTCAGACAGAGGAGTTCAGTGTGGAGGTGGGACTGCATCAGGGATCGGCTCTGAGCCCCTTCCTGTTTGCTATAGTGATGGACCAGTTGTCAGAGGAGGTCAGACAGGAGTCTCCTTGGACAATGATGTTTGCAGATGACATTGTGATCTGTAGTGAGAGCAGGGAGCAGGTGGAGGAAAACCTGGAGAGGTGGAGGTTTGCGCTGGAGAGAAGAGGAATGAAAGTCAGTCGTAGTAAGACTGAGTACATGTGTGTGAATGAAAGGGAGGGAAGTGGAACAGTAAGGTTACAGGGTGAAGAGGTGAAGAAGGTACAGGAGTTTAAGTACTTGGGGTCAACAGTCCAGAGTAATGGAGAGTATGGGAAAGAGGTAAAGAAGCGAGTGCAGGCAGGTTGGAATGGGTGGAGAAAGGTGTCGGGAGTTCTGTGTGATAGGAAAATATCAGCGAGAATCAAGGGGAAGGTGTACAGGACAGTGGTGAGACCGGCCATGCTGTATGGTTTAGAGACGGTGTTACTGAGGAAGAGACATGAGTCAGAGCTAGAGGTAGCAGAGCTGAAGATGTTGAGGTTCTCTTTGGGAGTGACAAGGTTGGACAGGATTAGGAACGAGTACATCAGAGGGACAGCTCATGTTGGACGTTTGGGGACAGAGTTAGGGAGGCCAGATTAAGATGGTTTGGACATGTTCAGAGGAGGGAGAGTGAGTATATTGGTAGGAGAATGTTGGACATGAAGCTGCCAGGCAGGAGGCAAAGAGGAAGGCCAAAGAGGAGGTATATGGATGTAATTAATGAGGATATGAAGCTAGTGGGTGCAAGGGTTGAGGATGCAGAAGATAGGGATAGGTGGAGAGAGATGATTCGCTGTGGCGACCCCTGAAGGGAGAAGCCGAAAGAAGAAGAAGAACCTCCTCTGACAATATGTGATTCCTTCCACCGAGCATGTCCCAATCAGCCCACAATTTTCATGCAAGGCAATGCCTGCTGTCACACTGCAAAATGGGTAAAGTGGTTTCTTGACGCTAAAAACTTAATTAAATGAGATTTAATTAAAATCCCAGAATCCTGATCTAAACCAGAATGAAAATCTCTGAAAAATCCTAGGCAACAAACTTTGGAAGAGACTAGAAGAAGAGTATATCAAGATCACATCAGCGCAGGATGAGAAACATTGATGTCTTGCAACTATTTCCAACTAATTTCTGACAGCTGTAGCCCTCAAAAGTTTTAGTTGTAATCTTCTTTTGTGGTACAATGGATTTTTGATCACTGTGTAGAACATTCGTATACTCACAGATAATATTCTAATATTATTAATATTCAAAATTTTTAGCAATGAAGATTAACAATATTTCAGAAAAAGTGTTAAAAAAACAGAAAAAAAAAGTGTTCAGAAAATGTGTTAATAAACTGTTCTCTGAATTTGATCTCCACTGTAAATGTTTTGTGTAACATGAATCTATTAGACTAACACACTGATTTATAAATAATAACATAGAATTACAAAATAAATATAAAATCTACAAAATATTGTATACATTTTATCATGTAAGCCAGCTTGTTATTTGTAGGTGTCACAAATAACTTACACATCACTTTTCCCATGGTGACTGTGTTGTCATAATTGTAAAACCAAGGCTAATGTTAAGTCTCACCCATGGGAGCAAAACACCTTTTCACTTCACATATTTGCTCTCTTCATTGAAGCACCCACTGAGAAACCTGAAAGAGCTCTGGTTATAGGAGACTCTATCTTACAGCATGTGAAACTAACTAGGCCTTTAGTGGCTCCAGCAGCACTCATGAGGTGTATACAAAATTAGGTAATCTTATGGTGTTAGGCAAGTATAGGTTTTCAAAGATAGTTTTTCTTGTCAAAGCTAATTGTTAACCTTCATCAGGTTATGAGGTTACGAAGCATAACATTGCACATGTATGTAAATTGTTAAAGGCAATGTTTGTAATATACTCCAGCCCCATCATTATGTGGCATGATGATGTATCTTAGACACTTATGGGCACTGAACTGCTGGAAGTGCAGGTGGTGCTCTGAAAACAATGTAAGCTTTAAAGATAATTGGAGCAATTTTGAGGGCAAGGCTAGCCTGTTAGGGTGGGATGGTGTCCAATGACTTGGGAAGGTGCTGCTCTCATTTCTTGCAGCATAGTGCACTGTCTCAGAACAGGCCTAGTTAATGGGTGACAATCCAGAGCCTAAGCCAGGAGACAGGCAGGCCTGAACATCGGCTAGCAGCAATGAGATTACACAATTTTGAGACTGTGTCTATTCCCTGAGCTAACCAAAATTAGATCAAAGTAAATAAAGAAAGCCAGCAACTTTTATAAGAAGCTTGGATGGGTAATCAATAGTTCTCTTACTTCCAAAGCACTTATTGTCAATAGAATTACTACCGATCCACAGTTTAATGTACTGTGTTTAACAGAAATTAAACCAAAATACAATTATATACATTAGCCTTGCATAGTGGGCAAAGGTGGAGGTGTTGTAGTTATTTATGATGATAATCTAGGTATCACACTAATTATTATTTACAGACTCCCAAAGGCATATTCTGAATTAGTCTATTAATTTGTGGATTTCATCTCAAACCTTGTTTCACAAATTGTTTATTGTTGGAGAATTTAATAGTCATTTTGATCATAAAGGGACCCTGGGCAGCAGTTGTACCTATGCTAAATTCAGTAGGGGTTAATTGGGTAAACAGTAAACATAGTATTAGCTTCCATTGTTATGCTGATGACACACCGTTGTATGTTTTAGTAAAGTCACATGAAAGGCACTAGCTTGCATTCCAGTAGGTGCATTTGACCTGCACAGGGCCTCAGTGATGTTCCAGAGGTTGAAGAACATCGGCCCCACTGTGCCCATGTTGCAGCTTACCTGGACAATGTCGTCATACACTTCTCCACCTGGTCCAATCACATACACCATCTGAGAGATGTGCTGGAAGGCTTAAAAAAGGTGGGGTTAACTGAAAACCCCTAGAAGTGCCACCTGGGGCTGGCTGAGGCACAATACATTCTCTAGCCTCCCCCCTCTCAGATCTGATGAAAAAGGGCTTACTGGATCAGGTCAGTGGTCTACTGTACTGAAGCGGGCAGGCCAATAGCTCAAGGAAGCACTTATCAGCTCTCCCATGCTATAGAACCCCAATTTAGACTCCACTTCATCTTCCAGACTGATAAAGACTGCATCTGAGACAGGGCCTGCAGATCAGCCACAAGCTGAACCCTGCGGAGAGGAAATACACTGCTTAGCAACCGGAAGCCCTCGCAATCAAATGGCCCATCAGACCGGCAGTTCATGCTCATAACCGACCACAGTGGATGTCTCGAGCCAAAGACACAGTGTGACTCTGTGGTTCCTTACATTGCAAGACTTCTTATTTCAGGTACAACACCGGCCAGGGACACACCATGGAAATGCAGATGCCCTCACAAGGAGGTACGCCCTGTGGGGCTAATGCTTGGCAGCAGTAGACTTGGAGGTGGGGGATGATGACAGAGCCTGCTCCATCATCAACTAACAGAGATCCTTTGCTCCTCACACAACTACTGATGTGGTGCACTCTTACAGGAGCAGGACGGGGCAATAACAGCAGGCGACAGACTAATCAGAGTTGCTGCAACATGCACTCACCCTGAAGAGTGAAGAGTCCCATTGGGTGCTGTGGAAAAGAAGAGGTAAGTTCTCTTAGGGACAATAATCAAATGTGTTGTCTCTGTCTGTGTCTCTCTTTTGTTTCCACATTGGCGGTATGGCTGTTTGGCTGCAATTATTCCATGAAGACCACTTCTGGCCAGACTTCTATGGCCAGTAGATGGGTGTACCTGGGTTTCACTGGTTTCCGTAGATTCTTTACTGATGGAACTGCTGAACATCTTCTGATGTTGAGGGGAAATAAGCATGGTGTGTCTTTCATCTGCTGCATTAAGTGTACTTGACCAACCACTGCGTATATGGTCCTCAACATTGCCCGTTTCTTTGTGCTTCTTCAAAATAGCTTGAACAACACATCTTGAAACCCCAGTCTGCTTTGAAATCTTTGCCTGGGAGAGACCTTGCTGATGCACTATAACTATCAGCTCTTGTCAAAACTATCAGTGTTTTGTTGCTGTGCTCAGTCTTGGCATGGTGTATGACCTGTGACATGAATGATTTGGAGGGGTCAGTGTTTCTTAACATGGGCTCTGTGGTGAAGGCTTCTTTGATTGCATTTTCACATGGTTTCACATAACTGTCCTGCAAAGGAGTTCCAGTGAAACAATTTGGCTCCCTTCTTTAGTGGTTAGTGGAGTGGAGCTGGTTAGTGGAGATGGTATAAGAATTCCACAAAGTAAAGAGCAGCAGATGAAGGAGAGGTAGTTTGAGTGCCTTCTCAATGTATTCATCCATGGCCAAGGAGTATATGGGGTAAATGCAGTTGTGAGGGGTCATGACTCATACTAGTAATTTAATTACCCAGTTGTATGGATGATGCAGTGGGAACCCACTAGGGTTTAACGGAACACCTCACAGAACTCTTGGTATTGTGAAGGAATTTTCATATGGACTTGGGTCTCGGGGTTTTCAGCAGCGGTTTAGAAATTGATGTGACAGCACATTGACCCACATGTGATTCCCCATTTCTTCTATGAAATCTAGGTGCCATAGGCCTAAATCCAGGGAAAGCTGAGAACCACTGAATGGGTGACTGACCTACTCCATCAGGGCCTGAACAATCAAGGGGGGGTTGCAGGCACTGTAAGGGTAGCTGGAGCTAATCAACAATGGTGCAGTCTAAAAAGCTATGCTGGACTTTATCAGTAATGAAGCAAAAAAAAAAATCCTGAGTGTGCAATCTAAAGTGGCAGAGCAAAACTGTGGTGAGAAAGGACTCTCAAGAAGCTGACAGACTCAGTAGTGGACTGTAATACCTTGACAGAGGGCTGTGCTGCACTGTGCAACCTGGAGTGAAGGATTGTCACAGTAATAGCATAATTCCTCCTTTCAGTAACTTTGGCTTTCCACATTGTTCAGCTATATCAGGCACAGTTGCATGGGTTCAATGGCTTGAATTTCCAGGAATGGTTGACGGTTGCCTTTGCAACTTTTCTATTCTTGAACAGAGCATCAAAGTGAATGAACATGTTAATTAAGTAGTCATGGGATACCTTGTCATTGCAGAATAGCTATAAATCAAAATACAAAGGCTTGATATAGTATGAAAAGACTTGAACAAAAAAAGCCGAAAAAGCAGAAAAAGTCTGTTCACTTGATAAAATTATAATCTCATTTCTGGAGGAAGATTAACATTAAGGTAAGCCTTTCATTGAGCTTATATCTCCAACTGAACAGTCAAGTTAAATGTGTATATACCTCAGATTACTTCTTGCCCTAGATCAAAACTTTACGACCTACTCATTGTGTGTCTCACATGTACATTCGAAAAAAGTATTTGCAATAGGCAAATGCGCATGCAGATGTAAACAACATGGGCATCTTCCCAGATTAGTCAGCTAATGTTAACTAGGAATCTATAAACTATGTGGTTCAGGGGTATTTCTGTTCAAATTGCAGGATGGGTCTGACCAATGATCTGTAATAGCATTTACTGTGCTTCTTAGCTTAACTGCTGCAAACTTAGCTGTTATGATCTATGTGGTCTCACAAGATTCAATTGTTTGACACAGGAAAAGTAGACAAAGCATATGCTATTGGAAAATTGCCTAGAGAATTGAAATCTTATAAAATGCTTACAGATGTTTTTCAGTTGTGGCAAATATCCAGAAATGGGCCTATGTATATGCACATGTTTGTGACACTGAAGCATAAATTCATCTGGAGGAAGCTGTGAATTAGCCTTTGTACAATACAATGTTGACATGACTTTTCAAGACAAAAATACAGAGGAGTACTTCAGGCAACATCATTATGACTTTATGCCAAAGAGCATTTCTCCCTGTGTGTTTTTCTAAAAAAAAAAATACTCAGGTTACCAATTACTCTGTCTTAAGGAACAAAATACAACCTAATTGCTTCAAGAAGGCATAATACAAAAGGCAATTATAAATCCTGCTTTTCTGTCATGTTTACATTAGTGTGTCAGTTTATAAGTGAAAAAAAAAAGATTTAGGGAAGGGGGGACAGTATGAGAAATAGACAGAGAGGTACAGTGGAAAAAAATGGAGTGAGAGTTTTTTTTCTGCAAATCAATTTTTAGAGTGTAGCTATAAGTGATTGTGCCAGCCTCACTGAGTGTGATTTGCTCTCTGACCTTTGAAAGTGTTGTTCCCCAGGAGAAGCAGCAGGCCATCCTGTCCCTGGGAACATATGCACTTTCACAAGGCACACTACATCGCTAACACATCCACTCACACACACTCTGGACACAACCCTGTCACTGCCCCCAGGCAAACATAAGCACACTAATGGCAGCAAGTCTAAGTAAGTAAAACACATCCTAAGCCCCCTAGTACATTGTTCAAACTTTCCACATCACTACACTCATAAAGCCACACTGTTCTCCTAGCAGAATCTCTCAGGGAAGTGAAGCATTTTCATATTATTTGAGATGAAGATTCAAGAACTCATGAGCTGTTTACAAAGATGGACACAAAGGGGCAGTGAGAGAAACTTTTAGTGCTCAACAAAGGCACACTTTCTCATTAACAAACACATCACCAGAGAAAATGTTAAATAAATGAAAAAACCATCATCATGTAGGAATTAGAGACCTATCAAGTCTGCAGCTTTGACAAGGCTCAAGAAGAAGGAAGCAGAAAAGCACAGAACTACAGCTAATTTTGCATGGTAAATCATAGCTCCAGCAGTCTTGGAGAAAAGGAGAGAATCTGGAGGAGAAACTGAGAGTCACTTCAGATCTCACTGATTAGAATGATGCATTGCTTTTTTTTTAAAAGCTACCACTGTAGACATGTTTTGATTCACAATATTTTCCCTTGCTGGGACAGTTAGAGGTAATCTTCTAAAATTATTTATTGTGCTGAACAATAATATTCCTGTCTCTGTTCCTCTGCATACATTATGAGCAGTTGAATTAGGTATAAGTGACCATGTTCTCATTTGTATTCATTCATTCATTAATTAATTAATTAATTCATTCATTCATTCATTCATCAATAACCACTTCATCCTGGTCAGGGTGGTGGTGGATTTGGACTCTACTTTTAGAACACTGGGTAAATTACACATAAATGTGCATACTCACTCACTCCAAAACCATGATGTTGTGTTCTGCAGTTTAGTTTAAATATTCCACCCCATTTTGAATGCAATTCATGGAATTAATTTCTACTGATCAAAAACTAGTAGAAGTTTAAGCTGGATAGAATGTCTTGCTGTATACTGTAGCATTAAGGAATCCCTTTACTGGATCTAAATCTTATAGCCTAAACCTTTTCCAGCATTACACTGTCCCTGTGCAGAAAGTGAGGTTTATGAAGACATAACTTGCCAAGGTTTGTGTGGAAGAAATCAAATGGCCTTCAACTAGCCCTAAACTCAACTCAGTTAAACACCTTTGGGATGAATTGCATACAAGGCCTCCTTGACCATCTTCAGTTCCTGACCTCACTAATGCTATTGTGGCTGAATATTCACAAATCCCAACTGACGTGCTCCAAAATTTGGTGAAAAGCCATCTCAGAAGAATGAGGTTATTATAACTTCATGGGGGTGGTGAAGGGGCAATCTAAATCTTAAATAGGATGTTTAACAAGAACATATGGTTGTGAATGGTCAGGTGTCCAGATACTTAGCAAGTATACATTTATCGTGTATACATAGGATCAAGTCAAATTCTTACCTTTGTAAATATGTCTTAAGTTAAGGCTGAGCACTGTAATTTAGCTGCCACAAAGTCACCCAATTTTGCTCTCTATGTCTCTGTCCACTTTATGCATAGGCTATTGTTCTGAATTATAGATTATAGCACATTTAGGATTTTCACTAAACAATTTGTTCAATGGTACATAATCAAACAACCAGATTTGTGAAATTAGAATGTTTGCAAAAGGAGTACTCTTAAAAAATTGACAGATCTTTGTTGTATATAAAAATATTGAATATTTCAGAATTTCATCTTTCTTTTAAGTTTTAAAGTAAGTCTTTAATGCAAATTAACTACTCAATACACAATTTAAAATATAGCTGCAAGAGTCAATCTGTGGGGTCCATGCACTTCTTGCAAATAGCAACCTCAGTGCCAAGTAATGCCAAAATACACAAAATAAAGAGATACAATATTTGAATAAGTTTTGTGATGATTGCTTAATGCTAGCTGCATGAAATATGTGAAAGTAATGTTTAGAATCCAGTTACAGATTAGAATGTCAATGTAGCATACCTAATTCCTTGTACTGAACATCACTCAATTATCTATCAACTTTGCTCAGTTTTGAAGACAGGGCTTTGCAAAAGTAGATTTTGCATATTTTGAAAATTACAAAAAAAAAAAGGTGCCTGATGTAAATGGCTGTTTTGTTTGGGAACACTGAATGATTTCGTTGAAAAAAAGAACTGGGAGATATCAAACAAAATGTTAAACTCTGCACTACAGAGCCCACCATTAAGTCAATCAGGCCCATTTTGTTTACCTGAATAGTGGGAGGGAGTACTGCCTAGCGGCCAGTTTGATCTCAAGTCAAGTCAAGAAGCTTTTATTGTCATTTCGACAATATATAGCTGATGCAGTACATAGTGAAATGAAACAACGTTCCTCCAGGACCATGGTACTATATAAAAATACAGAGCTACATAAAACAACACAGAGCTAAGGACTAAAGAATAAGTTAACCTATGGCCACCTATGGTTCATTTCCTGTAAAGCTACATGCTTTATACACAACCAGATGAATGTAAATGTAAATATAAAAAGCATGCATTTTAAACTTACCAAGTTTGCCAGTATGTAGTGATAGTTCTTAACATTTTTTCCCAGTTCTACAATCTACAAGAGAAAAAAGAGTTTTCAAAAGGTATCTGATGCACAAAACAAACTGAATGATTAAACAAACAATGAAACAATTATTGTCTAATAATCAAGATCAGGATCATCACAAATGTATAACACAGATTTTTAAATGAACGTCTATGAAAAAATGATGAATGGTAAGGGCTAAGGGAAAATTAAGTCAGACAGCTTTTATTGTGGTAGTGAGCATACCAATGTAATCCCAATGTTCTTAGAAATGGTGGTTGGCTAAAATAATTTTTAAAAATTCACACAACTTAATATAAAAACACAGTTATTTCACATACAAACTGCATGATTGAAATCATATATCTGCTCAAGTAGAATATAACAGAAAGCCAAAATCAGATATTTGTCTTCAATTCTACCTTCAAAACATAACAGTTCTTTTGACATTTAATTCAAAACGTAAAGAGAAACACAGGGATCTCAAACACAGCTATCTCTTGAGAACCTCAATTCAAACAATAATAAAACAGTACCTTTTCTAGTACTGGTCAACATCTCCAGTTACATATTTTAGAGTGCAATAGCCAGTCATGTTTTTTAAGAAATGCATATTACAGAAATGCACTCACTTTCAAAACAAAGGGACATGAATGATTGAAAGATCTCTATTATTAGACAGAACCAGGAAGAGTAACAATGCCAGTTAAAAAACACAGAGGGCACCAGTGCTGGAAAAGTATGAGTCATGTACTAAAGGAGGAGGTGCACATTAACATTCCGAACCCTTCAATCTGCCCTGTTTGCTTTGCTGAATCACTTTCTGGGCAATCAATT
>JAUCMX010000009.1:13719306-13881806 GCA_033459395.1 Hemibagrus guttatus | reverse complement strand
CAACAAACATGGATGGTCAGTGATATAAAATTCCATTCAGAAGTACTCAACATCAATTCAGTTCAATTTATTTGTATAGCGCCTTTTACAATGGACATTGTCTCAAAGCAGCTTTGCAAAAATAGAGAAACAGAAAGTAGAGGGAAAAATCATTTAATCAAGAATCATTAAATTATTAAACTATTTTATCCCTATTTATCCCTATTGAGCAAGCCTGCAGCAACGATGGCAAGGAAAAACTCCCTGTGATGATATGAGGAAGAAACCTTGAGAGGAACCAGACTCAGAAGGAAACCCATCCTTATTTAGGTGACACTAGACAGTAAATAATGTAAATGTAAATAGTGTCCTTTCTACAACAGCAACCAAAGGCCCATGAGGAACTATTAGGTCAATGTAGTTTCTGAGTTCATTATAGACACTAAAAATCCCTGGGAATGGCCTCACTCCCATGGCAAAGAACTCATGTTGACCATCTGAACCAGCAGATTGAAAGCCATGTAAATACAGAAGCTCATCACTTCTCTGTAGGGCAAACTGTTCTGCCAAGAAACTACACAGTGGATCAAAGGCAGATCTGTGCAGAGATTAATGGAACAGCTCAGCTCCTTTCTTACACCATAGTCGTCACAATTTATTGTATGCTGACTTCCCTTAATTAATAGTTATGTCACATGCACACTGCAAAAAAAAAAGAGTTTAGTGAAGTAAAAACAAACAACATGTTTGCTATTGTCTCTGTATGTGCCTTTAATTTTTGTTTCTGTTTCCAGAGAAATCCTTTCACAATATACAACACAGGTCACTAAAGTGCTTTAACACCTACTTTGGCAAACTATTTATGAATCTTACTTTATGCTCAGGGGTATAGTCGTCATTCATGGGATCAAAACTTTATCTAAATAATTCATGACACTTACGCCAAACAGCTTATTTGCTACACAACCTACATTTAAGCATGTACTTTACACAGCCATTTTTTTATTCAGCATAAAGACAGTGAAGAATCTTGCAGCATTTTATGTATGTAAACACCCTGCATGGGGTTCATCACTTCAGATTCATCACTTCAGATCCAAGTGGACAATATTCCCTCTATTTTTTTTTACTGAGAAAAACTTTCTTTTGAGCAGAAATACCCCATGAGCAGACTGTGGGAGCTCTGCCCCACAGTCTGGTTAATATTAACCTGGGAAGACAACTTTCAGTAACAACACCATGCTAACAAGATTTGACTGTTGTTTATCATGGCTTTCTAAGGTCACAGGCTGAAAGGTCTCTGTTTGGATATGCCATCCTGTTTGGGCTATAAAAAAAGAAAAGAAAAATGCAATGCTGAGAAGAGTGCAATGAACCTGTTGCTGGAGAAAATTGCATTGTAATCATAGACCTTTATCTCATTTCTGTGTTACGAATGTGTAAGTACTAGTATGTCACAACTTTTGTTGGGAAACTGAACAATGGTAGCAAATACAGTTTGCAGTTGTTGCAGTGTCCCTAAATACACAATTAAAGCCAACAGTAACTCTGCTTTTGTTGCAGAGTATGACTAGAAGGCTGTTCCTTGTCCTGATATGTGAATTAGCTACATATATACATTATATACAATCATATCAAACATCAAAATGAAAAAAAAAAATAGACCTATGTGACTTTAATTATGGCATGGTTTTTGGTGCCAAATGGGCTGGAAACTGCTGATCCCTTGGGAATTTCACACACAACAATCTCTATAATTCACAAAGAATTAAAATTAACAAAGAATGAACACTGTGTGAGCGGAGAATCTGCAGGCTGAAAGACCTATCAACCAAGACCAAGAGAATGAGTTGAAGACTGGAAAAAGACCAGGAGATTTTTTTCTAATCTTCAACTGTCCAGTTGGGTTGAAGCTATACCCTAAAAGGCTTAGATTCCTGTTCTTGGCTGACAGAAGAAGGTTTGGTCTTCTGCTGTTGTAGCAAATTTGCTGCAAATTTTGATGCTTTGTGCATGCTGAGATATACCATGGATTTAAGGAATGAACATTTGAATTACTAGTTTGAACCAATCTGGCCATTTTCCCCTGACCTCTCATATCAACAAAGAATTCCACCAACAAAATGTCACTCATTCAATATATTTGGGTTTTCACACCATTCTGTGTAAACTCTAGAGTGTAGCATCGTCGCCAGCACCTGCCCGCCAGAGGAAGCCCTCACCCGAATTTCAGCAATACCAACAAAGGAGCACTTCCGGGTTTGTGAACATATAAGGAACGTTTGCGCAATGTTTCTACACAAGGTATTGTTTCTTGTGACTCTACCAAGCCGTTTACTGTTCTGCTTTCCATTGTTTGCTTTCTATGTATCGATCCGTGCCTGTTACTTGACCTTCAAATTTTCTGGATTACGTTTCAGCGTTGTCACGCTATTGGACTGATCTTTTGGATTATTGGCCTTTGTCTGCCTGTCTATGGTTTCCGTTGTTTGTTTGCTGATTTGGACTTGTTGCTTTGCCTCTGCGAATGGATCCTAATCTACCTGTTGGTGGGGCATCGTTACATAGAGACTGTTGTGTTTGAAAATTCCATGTGCTCAGCAGATTCTTAAGTACCCAACAACCATGCCACAGTTGAAGTCACAGAGGTCACATTTTCCACCATTTTGATGTTTGATGTTAAAATTAAAGTGAATATTAGTATTTATATATTAAAGTGTTTGTCCATACACATACTGCTGGTTTTTATTAATTTCTTAAAAGCATTTGCCAAACATGTTTGGTCTGCCCATTTAAACAGAGAGCGTAAAACCCCATATTTTAGATGTCTATTGCTAGTTTTCTTTTATTTAGTGGTTAACCAGATTGTACTGCTGTCTATAGACATATATATACTGTTTCTTAAAATGAAATGCTCATTCCCATGAATAGCACAAAGCCATTATTTTTTCATGAACATATTGATGGAAAATGAGTGAGAGCTCAAGCATGGATGTTTTCTAGAATTATTTGTGCATTTCAGAATGCTGCAATGATTGCAAGGTATATCTGTTTGTGACCTCACTGTATGTTTTGACATGCTACTACTTTTGCTTTGACATAACATAACTTATAATGAACATTTTGCATCTGCAAATCTGTCTGCTTGATATAAAAATATGAAAATACATCTGCCTGTTCATCTCGAAAGTGGTCATTTGGCAGTT
The DNA here is from genome assembly GCA_033459395.1 of Hemibagrus guttatus. Taxonomy (NCBI): domain Eukaryota; kingdom Metazoa; phylum Chordata; class Actinopteri; order Siluriformes; family Bagridae; genus Hemibagrus; species Hemibagrus guttatus. The sequence continues at coordinate 13,878,621 of JAUCMX010000009.1, read as the reverse complement.
GGGACACAATCAATTTCGATTGGCTGTTGAACATGCATATATATATATATATATATATATATATATATATATATATATATACACACACACGCACACACAAAGCCAAAAGTTTTGGGACACCCTTCCAAATCATTCAAGTGTTGTTTTTCTGGGGTTGAGCTTGGCCCCTTAATTCCAGTAAAAGGAGCTCTAAATGCTTCAGCATACCAAGACATTTTGGACAATTTCATGCTCCCTACTTTGTGGGAACAGTTTGGGGATGGCCCCTTCCTGTTCCAACATGACTGAACACCAGTACATAAAGAAAGGTCCATAGAAAGGTCCATCCTTCTTGTCCAACATCAGTGCCTGACCTAACAAATGTGCTTCTAGAGGAATGGTCAAAAATTCAGAAACACACTCCTAAACCTTGTGGAAAGCCTTCCCAGAAGAGTTGAAGCTGTTATAGCTGCAAAGGGTGGACCAACTCTAAATTAAATTAATGTAAAGGCGGATGTCCCAGTTTTGGCCTGGTTCTCAGTCTCTGCAGAGGCAGAAGCATTGCTAGAGGGCAGGAAATGCAAGCAATTGCTTTAGGCTCTGAGTTTTGAGGGGGTCCCTTGAAGGCTGATATTGTGCAAAACTCCCCTAAAACCTCTGATGGGTAATGTACAGTGCTATATCAGGAACCCCCTAAAATGGGTCCCATATTGCTTGTGCAAGTTTACTTTAAACAGTCATGCATTTTGAAATGAAGCAAATTTACCTGGCTGGAGCATGTGTGTTCAGTATTTAGCTAGTATAGCTAAAGTATATAGAAAATATGAATGGCAACACTACCAAAGGAGTTTTCTTGTAGACTATGTAATGTAACAATAGTTTATCTAATTAGGACCTTGATCTCGCAATATCTAATGAGCAGACTGACACCTTCAGACAGTTGGCATGACTTTGTTTAACTTCTCTCGAAAGAACCAGACCTGAAAGAGCCACTTTCACTTTTCACTTTGCACTTTCTGCTGCAAAGTAAGGACAGCAGACCAACACTTATAAGCCTCAGCACACATTTGTAGAGGGTTGTTCATAAATGTTTTAATGGGCATTTCAAGACTATTTTACATTTTTCAGGGGGGAATACACTTGAATTTAACTACTTAACAACATCAAAACCCAGCACTAAACAAGTATTAAAAGTGTTATAGAAAGAATAGACCTGCAATGTACATGTGGCAATTGTCTCATTTAACTGTGGTAGGTTAAATGAGTAGGGTTAAGGGCCACCATACTAACAGAAAATATTGTTTGCCTATTTTATATAAATGAGATGTCTATAGCCAAAATAATAATTAAAAAAATACCTCAAAAATGGTTAATCAAGTTGTGTCTTAGTCAAGTTTGACTCAAAAAGTATGAGTTGTCAAGTGTGTGTTAAGTTAATAAGTGTGAGTGTTAGCACAACTCTAAGCATGTAGTACAATTAGTACAGATATTTACACCTGATGTTAATGTGTTTCTTTATCAGAAATTGAGTGTTATCGACCATTACATTGCTGGTGTGAGTCAAAGTTGCATTTATTAAGATAAATTGCTTTTAAGACATCAGAGGTTAAGAGTTTGAGAGTCAATAGATACCTATGGAATTAATCACAATCACAATTAATCAAATATAAGTATGTACATTTTAATGCCATAATCTGCAGAATCTGTACAAATTAATGTAACAAATACAACATTATGTAGTAGTCAATAAACTTCATAGAGCCATCCCTTCCTGACTGGCACTAAACAAGAGTGGCCTACACTGTAAGATAAACCCACCGAAGACAATACTCTAGGTGGTATCAAAATTCACGTTGGTGACACATACAAACACACACAGACCTCTCCACAAACAAGCATTTCCTTAAAGGGCTTAAAATAACCCAGGAATGGTGCAGGGCTGTATCTAGGCAACAGGAGGTTGGTAATATGGATTCCTGCAATATGGTTCCTCTTAGTCACAGAGAGTTAATGGCCCTACAGTCCTAGCCCCTTAGAGCTTCCAGCAGATAAAACCATCAGCAAGTCACAGAGACATACATCAAAAGCCCAGCCATCACAATAGCCCAGCACACACACAAGCTCATCCTGAGGACAGGGCAATAAAAAAGATGACAGAGAAAGAGATGAAAAAGAGGGGAAAAGAGGCAGCTTCTTTATCTGTATTTCTCACTCTCTGTCTTAAAGATATGCTGCAATATGCAGTTGAAATGATTTTGCATTCAAAGCCAGTGACAGGTGATTATATTATAGAGCTAATGCAGCTGATTGGATGTTGGCGCTGGAGGTGGTACACCTGGTGCTGACAGCTGATTAAAACAACATACATGAGAATAAAAAGTACACAGAGATTCAATTACTATTCTAAGACAAGACATGATTTAGGGATTTCCTCCAGTACAGACATAAATTGCCATGGAAGTGGTGCATACTTCTCTGCTTGGCCAAAAAAAGTGATACACTGTAACGTTTCGCTAGACTGGTTTTTGCTTTGATTAAGGCACGTATTCGCCATGGCATCACTTCGATAAGCTTATGCAATGTGACAATGTTTATTTCCATCCAGAGTTGCATTCATTTCTCACAAAGATCTTGTATTGATGATGGGAGAGTCAGACAGCTGCATAAAGTTTTCTCTAGCACGTCCAAAAGATTCTCAATAGAGTTATGGTCTGATCTCTGTGGTGGCCAATAAATGTGTGAAAATGATGTCGCATGCTCCAGGAACCACTCTTTCACAATTTGAGCCTGATTAATCCCAGTATTGTCATAATGCCCATGCCATCAGGGAAGAAAAACATTCATTGATAGAAAAACTTGGTTATTCAGTATATTCAAGTAATTAGTAACCACAGATTATAACACTGCCACCACAAGTCTTGTACGGGAGGCACTAGACATAATAGGGGAATCACTTCATACCGCTCTTCTTACCCTGATATGCCCATCACTGTGGATCAGCTGATCAGGCCACATGACCTTTTTCCATTGCTCTAGAGTCCAATGTTTATGCTCCCGAGAAAGACGCTTTTCTTCCGTTAGTTCTAACGTTTTTATTGTTTGTTCATTTTTTGCAATTTTGATTTCACAATTTGATTTGTTTATGTGTCACCAACTGTAACAATAATTTTACCATTTAAAAAAGTCCAATCACGATCATTCAAGATTTTTTTCTGACCACACTTTCTTCCTCAGAGATCATGGTTCACCAATATCCTCCCTGGTTTTCTTAATGCATTGGATAGTTCTTAAACCAATTTTAGTAGTTTCAGCAATCAATAGTTGTTTTGTTTGCTTGATGCAAGCCAATGATTTGGCCCTTCTGAAATAGAGTAACATCTTTTCCATGACCACTGAATATATCTTCTGACATGGTTGTTTAAGAAGCTACTCACTGCATCAGTTAGGGTTCAGCAACTTGTTGCCAGTTGAAACATATTAATCACTGCAGTAATTATCCAATCAAAGGCTCTTACCTATTTAAATCAAGGTGGTGTTGGCCAAGCAGTGTATGTTCCCATAAAGACAGTGGGAATATACAGTAATGTGGGCATTATGTTGACATGGTTTAGGTCTAACCATTAACTGAATGGTTTAATTAGTATAAAATGATGTGAATAACATGGTATAGCCTTTAAACCAACTGAATACCTATTGGGTCAAATCTTTAACTAGGGGATTATCTTTAGAACGAATGGGGTTCATCTCACCATTATAGTTCTAAAGACTTGTAGAGCATAGTATGTCAGCATAGAGCATAGTCATTTCAGTGAATCTCTTCTGTCAACTAATGGTGGCCCAATCTGTAATAACCCACTTTATTTTGCTGGTGATTTTTTTTTACTAGATTATGTGCAGTCACCTTGAAAAATGGCCATGACTTTTTCTGCCATACAATGAAATCATTTGGCTTTGAGATCAAATGAATATGAGATGATAGAATGTTAGTTTTCATTTTCTGATTTTACATCTAGATGTGTTAAAGAACTTAGAACATGGCTTTGGTGGAAGACCACCCAATTTCCTGGTAAGCAAAAGTATAGGAACAGATAATAAAGTAAATTAGGCTTGCAATAGCAGCATAGTTGGATATCTGCCAACATTCACTTCTTTGGTGATCCTTTTTCAGGCTAGTACCACAGCTTTGTTCAGCAGCTGATAGTTTTGGGGGTTTTCTCCCTTTCTCCAAAATGCTGCTCAATTGGGCTTGGATCTGGCCAACCAAAAACATTCCACATTGATTACATCATCAATAAAGCTTAGTGATGTAGTGCCTGTTCCAGATGCAGCCATGCAAGCCAAAGCCACGTCAACATCTCCACCAGGCTTGAATAAAGAGCTTTCTGTTTTGGATCATGATCAGATTCTCTCTGTCTCCACCATTTGCCATTTCCATTTCTTTATTTTTTTATGTTTTTAATAGGTTAATTTTTTTCAGAACGTTTATGGCTCATCTCTGTATTTCTTTGTAAATTCTAACCTGCCCTTCTAAATCTAAATTGCTGAGGAGTGGTTTGCATCCTGTGATATGACCTCTATTTCTGCTCATGACATCTGCTTTATACATTTCTAATTGTTGTATCGGCTATGCCCATGGAATGGCTCTAATAAATTTTCCTCTTGTCTCATCTTTAAAAAGGCTGGTATTTATAGACAGCTCTTTTGTCTTTACATTAATTTATCCCTTTTTTAGGATAAACCAATTAATTAATGAATGCAAATTCAGACCTATTTATTGTTTTAACAAGCATTTAAACAGGGCATACCCAGGCAACAAGAAACACCTGCTGATCCCATGTTCCAATCATTTTGATAACTTGAGAAATGAGTGGCTTCAAACAGAAAGTACCATGTTCTAAGTCATTTAACATACCTGGGTAGATATTTCAGGGAAGTACACAAATTTCTGACCTGTTGTCACATATTCATCTTTTGAAATCAGAAAAAATAGTCTTTCCACTTCATTGTCAAAATGGTTGATTATTTCTCACCTTGATATTCACATTAATTATAGTACTACCATGCACACACACACACACACACACACACACACACACACACACACACACACACACACACTTAAACTGAGACTTTAACTAGGTCACAGGGAAATTTTCACTTGATACTGAAAAGTTAAATAGTGTAGCATGCATACTCATATGCTGGCTAATTGAACTGTTAATTAAGTAAGCACCTCACAAACATAGACCGATCAGGCATAAGGTTATGACCACTGACAGGTGAAGTGAATAACACTGATTATCTCCTCATCATGGCACCTGTTAATGGGTGGGATTTATTAGGCAGGAAGTGAACATTTTGTCCTCAAAGTTGATGTGTTATAAGCAGGAAAAATGGGCAAGAGTAAGGATTGGGGTCAGCATGGGCACCCTGACAGGTCTGTGGCTATGCAGCCCCATACTCAACAAACTGCAATGCACTGTGTATTCTGACACTTTTCAATCAGAACCAGCATTAAGTTTTTCAGCAATTTGAGCAACAGTAGCTCGTCTGTTGGATTGTCTGTTTGCTCCCCAAATGCATCAGTGAGCCTTGGCCGCCCATTACCCTTTCGCCAGTTCACCGCTGTTCCTTCCTTGGACCACTTTTGATAGATACTGACCACTGCAGACCGGGAACACCCCACAAGAGCTGCAGTTTTGGAGATGCTCTGATCCAGTCATCTACCCATCACAATTTGGCCCTTGTCAAACTTGCTCCTGTGCACCGCCGAAAGTGCCAACAATGAGCACATGAGCATCAGAACTGGACCATGGAGCAATGGAAGAAGGTGGTCTGGTCTGATGAATCACATTTTCTTTTACATTACGTGGATGGCCGGATGCGTGTGCATCACTTACCTGGGGAACACATGGCACCAGGTTGCACTATGGGAAGAAGGCAAGCCAGCAGAGACAGTACCATGCTTTGGGCAATGTTCTGCTGGGAAACCTTGGCTTCTGCCATCCAAGTGGATGTTATTTTGACACGTACCACCTACCTAAGCATTGTTGAAGACCATGTACACACTTTCATGGAAACGGTATTCCCTGATGTCTGTGGCCTCTTTCATCAGGATAATGTGCCATGCCACAAAGCAAAAATGGTTCAGGAATGGTTTGATGAGCACAACAAGTTTGAGGTGTTGACTTGGCCTCAAAATTCCCCAGATCTCAATCCAGTCAAAGTTGCGAAAGGCCCGACCTCGCAACTTACAGGACTTAAAGGATCTGTTGCTAGCATCTTGGTACCAGATACCACAGCACACCTTCAGGGATCTAGTGGAGTCCATGTCTCGATGGGACAGAGCTGTTTTGGCAGCAAAAGGGGGACCAACACAACATTAGGCAGATGGTCATAATGTTATGCCTAATCAGTGAATAATAGCTTGCTGCTCTTTGGTTTCTATGTGCTTTCTCTTTGCCTTTCACTCTTACATGCTTTTATACGTAGAATGTGGTATCGTTTTCCACTGAATTTATTCAAAACATCATACGAAAGTTTGAACAAAAGAAAATTGACTCTAAGGGTACAGTTCTTAGAACTGCACAACCTACAATTTGTAAAATAAAATAAAGCTTTACAAAATTTCTGTCATTTGTCATAATTTGTTATCTGTAAACTGTCTCACCTTTGCATACACTTGTGTTAAAGTGTGGGCACAGAGATCCTGCATATTTTAGTTTCTGCTGTTTCTCTTGAGAACATGCAGTGTTATAAAAATAGGCTACTGTGTGGCATTTATGTCTAAGGGGCTTGTCAGATTCTATGCACCACACCAACAAAGTCTTCAGGTCATCAGCTGAAATTAGTTTTCTTTGTTAGGTTTTTTTGACATTGTGCTTGTAATGTAAATGATTTTTTTTTAAAATCAATTTCTAATTCTAAAAGTGTTAGATCTGACTATGTTGTAGGCTATAAAATTATTTTTATGCCAAAAGCGTTTTCTCTTCTAACACTTGTATGTGCTTTTTGAAAATCTCATTTCATGCCCTTAGTTCTGGTGAAGGGAAATTGTAATGCTACACCATACAACAATATTCTATATAATTATGTGTCCACACTTATGGCAACAGGCCCACATATGGGTGTGTTGGACAGTTGTTTGCAAACCTTTGTCCATATAGTATACATTCTAAGATTTATTTTTATTCATAATGTCTTACATTACACATTTATTGGGAGGTTGTAAATGACAGGAAGAGAAATAATGGTTATAATTGTTTTCTTATAATTTTTCCACATCAAACAGTAATGGGAACTAATTGCAGGTACAAACTTAAGTTGTGAATAGGAGATTGCGCTAATTAGACCACTGTATTGGTCTGACCTGAATCACCTTTTTTATCACATCATACTTATTATGCACATAATTGAAAAAAATTAAATTAAAAGATTGTTTTTGCCAGTTCTCAGTACATAGAGAACGGACACCTGTCACTTTCTATTTTCAACATGGGAAAGAAGTAGATGAAGACTAAGACCACTCTTAGTCTATAGCTGTTTTGGTAGAGTGTAGTAATTATACAGCTAATGTAGGAGTTTCTGTAGAAACTGTCATTATCCAGCTGTTTCTGTTATTGCCTTTTTGCAAAACAGACAAACAAAAAGTATGGTTTTAAAATCCAAGGATAGAGACAAGCTGCACTGAGCAGAATGCAGTGAAGAAGCAAAAAATAATTTTTCAGTATAAATAATTTGTCCAAATTATTAAAATATGATTAAAATGCCCATTAATATACTGATTTTGCATGATATAATAACATAATATTGAAATGAGCTTAAAATATATGGTCAAGACCAAACACAAGACTAAGCAGGTAACACAGTTCAGATCTTCACCTGGTAAGGCAGGCAATGGTGAAAAAACATGGAGGTACAGGCTAACTTTGGGAGGACCAAAGTTTTGGCTAGTGTTTGATTGGCAAACACAGCATAGACAATCTGCAGTGAGGCTCAGAATTTACTCAGTCATTAAGAGACACAAGGGCTAGATAATTCTATAACCAGCAAATCAGTATAATTCTGAATATATCATTAGGTTTGAGTGTTATTTAAGACATTAAAACTTTATAAAATGTCATTTTAATATAATAGCTAAGAAACATATTTATCTCAGCAATTAAATACTATATCAGATTATTTTCTGGGTTCATTTTCCCCCTGTGCACACTCTGCAACACTTAGTATACAACATGGTTCCCAGCGTGAACAGCACCTCCATGTTTGTTTTTATAACTGTCAGTGTGCATTTCGTTTTGGTTTGGGCCTTGCCCATCTTCTCATTGGTTTATTACCATTTTGTGACTTAATTGTACTCATGTGTTTTGTATTAGTTTCTAATCAGTTTGCCTATTTATATCCTTGTGCGTCCTAGTTTCAGTGCACGGTCAGAATTATCTGAATTGTTTTCCTGTTTTTTCCTTTGTCCTAGAATTCATAGTTACTTCCTAGTTTTGACCAGGTAGTACGATTTTGTTGAATGATTATAGATCCCTTTTTTATGCTGCATGCCCATACTCCTGATAGAATAGGTATAAAACAGTTTGGTTTGTTGACATCCTTGCTTGGACATGATTTTTCAGTTCAGTCCACAAATTTTATAAGACATTTTGTTACAACTTTGGTGATATGCATAGTCTTGCTGAAAAACATAGTTGAAAGATTTAACTTTCTGCCTGATGCCTTGCTCATGATGTCACCCATCTCTTTTCCAGCAAAACGCCCACATAGCATGATGCTGTCAACCCCTTGTTCCACAGATGGGATGGTTTTCTTCAAATTAAAAGCCTCTGTCAGGACTGTTACCCCTGCACATCAGATCACATGCACCGAGTTACATTAATGTCTAATAAGCACTACTGTTTAAGTTCTGTCTCTTTGTCTTGAAACAATGACATGATGTTCTTGTGTTCCTACATTTGCCTATTTCTTATTTTTCTGGTTCATGTTTTTAGTGTTTATTTTCAAGTTAGTTTGCATGTGATGCAGGATAAATGGAAGGCACAGCATGTGAAAACATATAAATTGGGTTTTTGTTAATTTGGTAAACTAAATTTGAATAGTAATTTTTTTTTTTTTTTTTTAATTAAAGCATGTTATGCCAATGCAATAATGATGCAATAGGAAGTTTCCATGCAGATGGTAAATGGTCATGCAAGTGACATATAAGAAACATCTGTTAGGAAATAAACATTCATTTTGATAAGTAATATGTACCTCATATGTAACTAGCTTTGTGCTACCTCAGTCAGACATTTTGCATTCTACTAAGGGTATTTAATCATCATCCAAAAGCTACTAAATAGATAAATGAACATAAAAAACACAGAGAGCAGGAAGCAGTGTGCTCAAAGTTATAACAGAATGCTGGAAACACACACAGGGAACAAGTCCATCTGTCACAGTCAAACTAGACTCAAACTAGTTTACCAGTATTGTTTGAACAATTGGCATGTCAAAACCACAAAATATATTTGCTACTTAACATTTTACAAGAATTTTTTTCTGAATGAAAAAATCTGAATTGTTATGATTGTTCCATGAACTACTGTTACATTGATATTCGGAAAGAGGCATGAGAGGATTATGCAATCAAAGAAATGTTGAAAACAAATCAGTAGTGTAAGAGCACTGGGATTGCACTGTAATGTATGCTAATGTGCATGTTATAGTAACCTATGATAAAATATTACATCATATTACAGTACTATTTAGAAAACTATTTAGTGATTATTAGCCATAATAAAGCTTTTTTGCTTTCCATGACACTTTCAAGTTACTATAGCAACCTTGACAAGCCTGGAATATGTCTTGCCTATATTTATATCTATCTAAAACACCCTTATTGAAACAACTCTCCCAACTAAGCCACGCATAGGAACTTTTGCAAACTTCTAATCAAATTTTGAATCTGAATCTTAAACTGAAATCTTTCTATGTACAAAATTAAAATCTTGAACCTCAATGATTGGAACCACATGCCCACCTGTATCAGAGCTATACATGTAGACAAACTTGGTCCACTTGTAGTGTTCAATGACCCCAACCAAGGCGTCCTGCAACTCGGGCCGCAGTTGAATCACAAATTGGTTGGAGGTCTCAATGGGGAAGCTGGGTGTCACAAAACAGACGTGCAGTGCACCACAAAATGACATCAGCATGCTCACCGTCTTCCTGTCGTACACACCAATGATGGCATACACTCCTTTTGCAAACTGTGAACAAACTGCAACATAACAAGATAAGATAAATATTAATGTATGCAGATTGTAAAAACAGGACACTTTAAAACTTTTTGCACTGTTGAGGCAAAAGCAATGAATAAAAAGAGTTTTGGTAGTTAATGACATTCAAATATCCAAAAATCATTGCAATAGGAATAAATAAATAGAAATGCAAAAATGTGGCTGTTCCTTCAGTGCGAATTACCTCATGCTGAGTGCTTATGGGGGCTGGGTGGCTCATGAAGAATGCTAATCAATACACGCCACTAATCCTAAATACCACAATCCCTGCTTCCCAAGCGTAGCAAAATAGCCACCATCTGTTTCTTCAACTGTTTCCATTTTCCCTGGATTCTCCACTAGGTTCATTTTTAATCTAGCAATACCTTCCTTGATGCTATCTGTGCCCTAGTTAGGATTTTCTTCTTACTGTATTTCTATGCCTCATATTTCACTGCTTATTTCAAACAGATTGAAATAGAAGTCAGTTTTCTGTTGAAAGCCCAGGGTTCAGCAGGAGATGCCTGAGGGAGTACTGGGGGCGCAGGGCAAACTGGCATGGCTGTCACCCAGCAAACAGGCTGAGCCACTACTATGTGGCACACAAGCAGGAGAAAGTTGGCATCTGTGTCTAGGATACCGGCAAATGCCTATGTGTGGTACCATCAGTGAGCTTCTTGTGCACTAAATGTGATGCAGACATCAGAGTAAACTGAGCCATATTACACATACAGCAGTAAGGGCAGAGTAACATCATAAATTTGTTTTATCTTCTAATATATCTATGCTATTTTTTTATAAATATTTTTCATACAACAAAAATGAGCAAAATAAATGCTAGTAACAGGAGCTACAATTACCTCACAGGTAATATTTAATCTGTAGTGTTTTACAAAGCTGTTAGACATGTACCTGATCACAATTCTCACTGAAATTCTACTTGGGGTGAAAGAGAGAGAATGAGACTAAAAGAGGTGGAGTCTGCCTCCCTCTGATTTATCTATTACTGAAGACATATGGCACATCAGATCAGTTTCCACGCATTACTATAAGCCATCTGTGCCATCTTGTAAGGTCACTTTTTACCACAAACTAGCAACTGCTTAATACCTTGAGCTAGCAACTTGTACATACCATGTTATGTTTAGCTTTTGTTATCTGACACTGATTGAGCTTTCAGCGCTAACTTCTTGAATGGCTAATAAGGCTACAAATCTGTATTTCAAAATTTACCTTCAACAAGTGTTTACCAAAAACATGCTCTTTCAGTGACTAGAAAAACCTGGCCACCCAGGGTCAAGGCTTTAACAACAGTGAGGTTGGAAGCTATTGTAGCAGGAGGGTATGAGACAAACTACCATCAGGTACATAACTTCAGCCTTGCCAGCACTGGCCCTAAAAAGAAAAGGCATGCCATGTTCCCTCACAGCTTCTGCCAAACCATCAAGATTATTGATAATATTTTTAAGCTGAATAGTTGTTCCATCTATAGCTGTGAGATCATGGTTCTTTGGCCACTCTGGCCTGGTTTCTCATGTTCTAATCTAATGAGACACAGCAGAGAGGTAATTATTAAAGCTTTTGAGTCTAGCCGAATAGAACTTGGCTGACTGTGGCTACATGTGCTGTGTAGCCCATCAGAGCTGCTATGGTGATGCTCCGGCTGGCATCTCTCGTTATGCCCATTGAGCAGACTCTTATTCTTCTCAACAGCTCAGCAAATCTCAGGAGCTTTAGCTTTCCTCTCTCTATTTGATGTCTGTTTGGCATTGATGCATGTTGAGTTTAGGGTTTGTACTGCTCCCACAAATTGCATTTCCTGAGTCCAAGCTACCATTTGTGATATGTCAATCTGTTCTTGCTCTGCATTTCATTGGATCCATTTTATCTGCATGGGGAAAAAAACCTATTCAGCTGGCAGTTTGTAAAAGATCCAGTGATTTTCAAAAAGAGACTCTGGAGATTTTGGAAGTTAAATACTATTTGACTGTTCTCTTCTTTATCTATCTTTATCTTCTTTTTCTATTTCTCTTTTATTTTTCTTTCATTTCTTTTATTTCCATACTGCTGGGATTTGTTTGAAGTCCCAGCTAGTTTCTCATCAGCTGTTTGTTTTTTGTTTATGCTGATGGAGAGATGTATCTGCCTTTGAATAAAGTTGATTTGCATGGTGTGGCTCCACCTCTCGAATCACCTTTCTGCACATTCGGTGTGTATACACACACCACCCCAAACACACACACACACACACACACACACACACACACACACACACACACACACACACACACAAAAATAGAGAGAGAGAGAGAGAGAGAGAGAGAGAGAGAGAGAGAGAGAGAGAGAGGGGGGTAACTGCTCACATAGAAAAAAAAATCAGTCATGGGAAGCCTTGGTACAGCTTACTTAGCTACACACATATGCACACACTCATGGGAGTTGCATGTAATTACACTACACAGTGAAGCATATTACTGTAAGCACTCTGGGAAAATGCAGAAATACATGTTTGGGCTCAGCTAGTGCCTTGACCTAAGCAGATACTTCTTGGTTGTGTATATGTAGTATACAATTTCTACTAAATTATGATCACTGTACAATTTACCCAATGCATGGGTCAAACAAAATGTTCCATGTGATTAAGCTTTGCTGTAAAATCTGTAATATTTCACAATGCATAGCATAAAAATGGTACATTTTGTGCATGTGTGCAGTAATGTTTTAAAGTAAGTTTTTAAAGTGAGTTATGCATTTTGACAATTTAAGAATGTGATTATCCAGAATCAATATAACATCTATACTGCCCAAAAGAAGGTAAGATTTCCTTCTGCAGCTGCACTTCAAGAGTTGTTCATCATATCAAATGAACCAATGAAGTCCAGAAAAAGCACAAATATACACTTGCATGGCCAAAAAACAGTCAACAGATAAGAGCCTTCTATTGGATAATTACTGCAGTGATGTCTCACTTGGCAACAAGTTATTTAACCCTAACTGTTGCAGTTATTAGCATTTCTTAAACAACCATGTCAGCTGTTGTGGAAAATATGTTACAAATTATTGGCCTGCTTCAAGCAAACAAATGAACTGTGGAAATTGCAGAAACTACTAAAATTGGGTTAAGAACTTTACAGTGAAACCTGGAAGGATAGTGGTGAACCATCATCTTTAGTAGTAAGAAAGCATTTCCACATGCACAATGTAAAGATAACTCAAGGGATTGGGATGAAGCAGCTTTAAGAAAACTACTTCAGTGAGGCTAATTGGTAAAAAGGCTTCTATTGGCTTGGGAGCATAAATATTGGCCTCTGGAAAATTGAAAAAAGGTCATGTGGTCTAATGAAGCCATATTTACCCTGTTCCAGAGTGACAGATTTACCCTGTTCCATCGTGCCTAGTGCCTACAGCTTGGTGTGGCCTGTGGGGGCAGTGTTGTGATCTGGAGTTGCTTCAGTTAGTCAGGTAAAGGTTCTGCCTACCTGAATATACTGAATGACGAAATATTTCTATCAGTGGACTTGATTGCAAAAGCATATTCCAAGATGACAACATTAGGATTCATCTGGCTCAAATCGTGAAAGAGTGATTCAGGGAACATGAGACATAATTTTTATACATGGATTGGCCAGCACAGAGAATTGACCTTAACCCATTGAAAATCTTTAGGAAGACTTTACGCATCTCTACAATCATCAATAATTAATGCAACGCTGGATGGAAATAAATGTGACATTGTATAAGCTTATCAAAACAATGCTGACTAAAATTTATGACTTTTTTTTGGCTATGCATGTATAATATTTCTGTCACTTCTGACAGCAGCCAGTTACCCTGCCCAGCAACAACATTGATGTTAAAAGTCATAGCTTCCTGAATATTCCAAACATTTAAATATATAAGGCTATTGTTGCTCTATTAATTCAGTCATGTCCAGTAGGTATGTAGGTTATACTGTATACTGTACATGGTATGTGGTGTATTCTATTTACAATAAAATAACCATTATTTTCTTTTAACCTTCAGAATTTGTGTACTTGCCAGGAGGTCAGACAGTTTTGGAAAACATAACTGTTCATGGAAATAGATGAATTTAAGTCAAAAAGTTTATAATGACCAACATTCATTCATTGTCTACGGCTTATCCCAACTATTCTCGGGTCATGGGGAGCCTGTGCCTATCTCAGGCGCCATCGGGCATTAAGGCAGGATACACCCTGGATGGAGTGCCAACCCATCACAGGGCGCACACACACACACTCTCATTCACTCACACACTACGGACAATTTAGAGATGCCAATCAACCTACCACGCATGTCTTTGGACCGGGAAGGAAACCAGAGTACCCGGAGGAAACCCCCAAGGCACGGGGAGAACATCCACACACACGGCGGAGGCAGGAATCGAACCCCCAACCCTAGAGGTGTGAGGCAAACATGCTAACCACTAAGCCACGGTGCCCCCTAATGGCCAACAATTAAGTGTCAAATCTAACACTTAGAATTTGAAATTGTTAGATAAATAATAAAACATTGTTTTGTATTTTACTCATTTTATTAATCAATGCCAAACAAAGCCATTATCAACAAATTTCACATGATTTCTAGAAACAATGAAACAATAGCATTTGACATCTTTCAATATTATAGTTCTAGTCTAGGTAGAACTATAAACTGTTATATTGGCATTAAGACTAAGTCTTTATCTGAATAAGTATATAGGAAAAGCATAAAGGAGTTCTATATAGAGGCTTATGTGAAAATCAGACATGCTTAACACTGTGTTACGTTCACTAATCAGCAATGGATGTCCCACTGACACAGGCCTTTGCTTTTTACTGTTAACAATCAAATTACATATAGAATTAATGACACCTTTCATTTAAAACTTGTAAAAATTAAATTTATTTTGTTACATTTTCTAACTTGTGTCACAAGTGCAGTTGCATGTTATTTACAGTGAAACAAAAGCAACACAAAGACTATGAAATATGAGGCAGATATAAGATATAAGGCAGAACAACAACATAAACATGGTACAAATAAGGGTGAAATTGACTAAAGGTAAGCAAGGAATGCCATACAATGTGTGACTTACATACTCATGCCAAATAGATAACAATTTGGTGTATGTGGTTATGTGACATGGTGTGTGCAGTGAGAATGTGATGTGAAAAGCTTGTGGGTGATATAGTCAGAATGTTTGGTGTTTGTTGTATTGCTATTAGTATTGTTATTATCTTACTGTCTAATAGGGTTGGATTACACTTTGTGCTTACTTGGGTTGTACACACACATACACACACACACACACACACACATTAATGTGTATACAATGCATACCTTTGTGCCTAGCAAAACAGAAACAATTTCCTACTTACAGTGGGGCAAAAAAGTATTTAGTCAGCCACCAATTGTGCAAGTTCTCCCACTTAAAAAGATGAGAGAGGCCTGTAATTTTCATCATAGGTACACTTCAACTATGAGAGACAGAATGAGAAAAATAAAATCCAGAAAATCACATTGTCTGATCTTTAAAGAATTTATTTACAAATTATGGTGGAAAATAAGTATTTGGTCACCTACAAAAACGCAAGATTTCTGGCTCTCACAGACCTGTAACTTCTTCTTTAAGAGGCTCCTCTGTCCTCCACTCGTTACCTGTATTAATGGCACCTGTTTGAACTCGTTATCAGTATAAAAGACACCTGTCCACAACCTCAAACAGTCAGACTCCAAACTCCACTATGGCCAAGACCAAAGAGCTGTCAAAGGACACCAGAAACAAAATTGTAGACTTGCACCAGGCTGGGAAGAAAGAATCTGCAATAGGTAAGCAGCTTGGTGTGAAGAAATCAACTGTGGGAGCAATTATTAGAAAATGGAAGACATACAAGACCACCAATAATCTCCCTCGATCTGGGGCTCTACGCAAGATCTCACCCCGTGGGGTCAAAATGATCACAAGAACGGTGAGCAAAAATCCCAGAACCACACGGGGGACCTAGTGAATGACCTGCAGAGAGCTGGGACCAAAGTAACAAAGGCTACCATCAGTAACACACTACGCCGCCAGGGACTCAAATCCTGCAGTGCCAGACGTGTCCCCCTGCTTAAGCCAGTACATGTCCGGGCCCGTCTGAAGTTTGCTAGAGAGCATTTGGATGATCCAGAAGAGGATTGGGAGAATGTCATATGGTCAGATGAAACCAAAATAGAACTTTTTGGTAAAAACTCAACTTGTCGTGTTTGGAGGAGAAAGAATGCTGAGTTGCATCCAAAGAACACCATACCTACTGTGAAGCATGGGGGTGGAAACATCATGTTTTGGGGCTGTTTTTCTGCAAAGGGACCAGGACGACTGATCCGTGTAAAAGAAAGAATGAATGGGGCCATGTATCGTGAGATTATGAGTAAAAACCTCCTTCCATCAGCAAGGGCATTGAAGATGAAACGTGGCTGGGTCTTTCAGCATGACAATGATCCTAAACACACCGCCCGGGCAACGAAGGAGTGGCTTCGTAAGAAGCATTTCAAGGTCCTGGAGTGGCCTAGCCAGTCTCCAGATCTCAACCCCATAGAAAATCTTTGGAGGGAGTTGAAAATCCGTGTTGCCCAGCGACAGCCCCAAAACATCACTGCTCTAGAGGAGATCTGCATGGAGGAATGGGCCAAACTACCAGCAACAGTGTGTAAAAACCTTGTGGCGACTTACAGAAAACGTTTGACCTCTGTCATTGCCAACAAAGGGTATATAACAAAGTATTGAGATAAACTTTTGTTATTGACCAAATACTTATTTTCCACCATAACTTGCAAAGAAATTCTTTAAAAATCAGACAATGTGATTTTCTGGATTTTTTTTATTTATTCTGTCTCTCATAGTTGAAGTGTACCTATGATGAAAATTACAGGCCTCTCTCATCTTTTTAAGTGGGAGAACTTGGACAATTGGTGGCTGACTAAATACTTTTTTGCCCCACTGTATGTGCAAAAGCAGCACATACTGATGCAGATGTGTTGATAATAAAAGCTGGATATACATTGCTGAGAAGAAAGTATAGATAGCATAGCATAACAAAATGTAAGAATTCTGCTCAATGGGTAATTAATCTGGTAATTGAAAGAGCTAGACCCCTGTCTGCTAACTGCACCTATGAGCTATCCACAGCAGGCTCATCCTGCTGTCAGCCTGAGGCATCAGACCACACAAAAACACACCTTTGCAATCCATTGCAAGACCAGAGAAGACAGCAGCTCTGTATGACAGAAAGCAGGAAGCACAATTATTAATCCATATGTACCATAATCTATAGTGCTGAAGGTTAAAGACTCAAGCTCATATTTTCCTATAGTGAAGGCTGCCAGGAGCAATGCGTGTCCTCATTATCAGAAGAAGAGTCTACTCAAGCTATGTGGGCCAGGCTCTTTATGAGCTCTTAATTGGGCTACTTGAATGATTTCACATGGCACCATGTCAAGTAGTCTTTTGGACTAGATAAGAGAAGCTGAGCCAGTATAAATTACTGATAAAATACCTTGTTCCACTTTATGTGCAATAGTGCATATGTGTGTGTGTGTGTGTGTGTGTGTGTGTGTGTGTGTGTGTGTGTGTGTGTGTGTGCATGGGGTGGAGGGCTGGGGGTGCTATTTCGCTCTGTTACACATATTATTTGCTGTCAGTGCAGTTGTCAAGCAGCAAATCCCTGCAGGTTTCTTCTCCTCTTTTAAACTGTTTGTTGCTGTGTTTTATTTTATTAAAGAATACACCAGAGGCAAAAAAAACTACAGCTGTCATGTTGTACAAGCAGGGACAACAGAAAAGAGCAGCACACTCTTTTGTCTTTCATTAATGTAATACGTGGTACAAAGAAAAAGACCTTTCAAAGAGAAATATGACAGCTCTTCTTCCATACTTAAGACACACAGATTCAACATCTCAGCCTGTAGCTGTAACAAAAGCAGCAGCTATGAAAACTTTATGCGCCAAACCCATCTGACATTCTACAGACAGCTGATCAAGCTTCTTCGTTGAATTATGAAAGAACAGTGGAAACAGAGCCTATCATGGGAACACTGGGCACAAGGAGGGAATTCAGGAGGGGACACCAGTCTAATGCAGGGTGTCATGCACAGAGATTCACATGCTCATTCACACATGGGGGAATTTAGTCTCCAATCCACCCACAAGAGTATCTTTGTGAGGGTGAAAACTGGTGAAAATTCATGCAGACAGGGAAAATATGTGAAACTTCACACAGTAACCTGGGCTCAGGTGTAAGGCAGCAGCCACTACAACATTACACTGATGGATGGTGTTGAGAAACATAGACAAACTGCATAGAAACAGTTTAGCTACAGTTAGTCCTTTCACACCTACAAAGTTAATAGTAAATGTACCTAATAAAATGGTGATCAAAGGAAGGTGTATGGTAGGTATATATATAATCAAATGGCATATAACGTAATCAATAATCAAATGGCATAACATATAGTCAGAGAAAAGACTTAAGGACAAAAGTACTAATTACACTGTATAAAATACAGTCATATCAAAAGCCTGTAATCAGTAGGGCCATAAAAATACAGCTTATTATATAACTTAATTCAAAACAACTCTCTTGATTCTATATCTCAGTGTATCAAATAATATATTAAACTGATATATTAATTGATATATTAGAATAGGCTTATATTACAAATAACCCTTATAAAAATAACCCTTACATTGAGATGTAATAAACAATTAAACAAGGACACACCCCCATTTCTGAAAAGCTCAAATCAGAAGAGGCTACCAGGGTTTAAAAAATAAGCTTCTCCTAATTATGCTGCTTTTCTCAAGCTAATAGAAAAAGCAAATGCAGCACCCTAACAATGGACTGAATTAGCCAATTAGTCAGCTAGCATCCCTGTACATATTATTTTCAGCTTTTTGCTTTTCAGTGGTGCATTATTCAAGCTTCAATATTTCAAATATGGTTCAGTGCAAAGAATCCTGGAAAATGTGAGAAGTACTTAGGTCCATCAGCCAAAAGAACAGTCAGTTAACCATCGTATATTTTACAGAATATTAAACAGCAACACAAATAATCTTCATCTGAGCTAAAGTATCTACCTAAACAAGATTCCAGGATATAATTGCCCATACTTTATAAGCACTCTCTATACAACATATCATGCAATGAAAAAGTGCAATTTATACACTATGATTAGAAGTTTTTTAAAAGCGTTTATGTTCCATTTAGAAAATTCTGTGTTCAGTAACATTGTAACCTCAATAATTTGTTTGAAATTACTAGAACTAATTGAGAAAAACATCTAGGGAAAATCTGATTCTGATTTCATGTGGATATAGTACTTTTCTAGCTCAGGCGTAAGCAACCATAAATGGCCCATTTGGCTCCATGTTTTTGTCAAGAACAAATCCAGTTTAACTTGGATAATCAGCTGAACTGCAAGTATTTCGTTGCACATGATGTGCATCACCTGCTTGATGGGAATGACATCCTGTAGGTTCAGCTGCTTGAGTATAACCCTGTTCTATAAAGCCTAGAAAGTTATCAGTTCTTTTATCATTTCATTGCACCAACTTTAGCTTTAATTACAGTGTGCATTTGCCATGGCATTGCTTTGACAACCTTATTCATTGTCACAACATTTAGTTCCAACATTTAAGCAGTTTTCCCCTGTTTTTATGCCTAATATGTAAATAATGGACATACAAGTCTTAATTCACAAATTAAGCACTGTGCATATAGCAACAGAGAAAAGATGCTTCTCCCCTCATAATGCATATTCACATGAAGGAAGACAAAAAAGTATAAAAAGTAAGATGTTGGAATATACAAAGGATCTGGAAATAGAAAGTGCAGCTGTTACATATTCATGTACGAAAATTTAAGTAATTATATGTTACCACATTTTCCCACAGAATTTGGCTACTTTTGAACTGCCAGTGCCAGCTTTTTTAATTAAATTTTGTAGATATTTTAAATTTATGACAAAATGTATAATAATATGAGACTATTGTAATATTTATTTAGGGAAACTATGTCTTTTTTATTGCTTGTCAACTGGGAAATATTTGTCACACAAATCTGCCAACCCTGCCATAGGCCATTTCAAGATCACATGAATCAATTTTCATCATTTTCTTTCATCAAAGAAAATCAAAACTTTAAACAGAATTTTTCTGCCCTTTGGCAATTGAAATGTTTGACAAAATCAGTCAACCTTAAAAAAAATGGAATGCTGTTTAATTGCACACATTTGTATGACTGTAGCCACTTTATTTTGTTATTTTGTAAAGTAGAAAATAGAAAACCACATTAAGACTACTGAAACCAATATATTTGTAGAAGTGGCCTGAGCTTGCACTGTAACTGTGCTGTGATTCCTGTGAATGTGAATGCAACTCAGGTCTGAGTGGCAGGGGAATGCTGTGTTGACACAGAAGAGATGAGTCTCCCAGTGCAGCAAAATAATGCCAAAATACTATAGAATTCTGCTTTGTGGTCAGAAAAATCTGTTTTGATTTTTTTTATTTCTTGTTTAAATTTGTGGCATTATTTTTCAGCATTTCTACAACATATAGTATCTGGTGAGTCATGTTGCAGTTTCCATGTGCATTTCTGATGCCATAAGATGAATGCAAATGTTCGATAGAATCAAGTGAGTCTGAAACCAGACCAAGGCTGCTGGGGCACCGAGAACAATCACACTCAGATTCGAACAGCAGCAAACGAGCCCAGTGTGTAAATCACCTTAACTATAGATGCACTGTGATTGTAGTTACATAATGCAATGCACCACCTGACATCTGACATACATAAAGTACTACATTGGTACTGACTGCATTTTACTGCCAGTTCAAAGCTATTGTCTTAGCTTTTTTTAAGGCTGGAGTAGCTTTTGATGAATCTATTTCTAATTTTTATTCACTCATGCCCACACACACACACACACACACACACATCGGAAAGAGGTAAAGATTCTGTTAGACTCTTTTAGTGTCTATCTAGTTTGTTTTTGTATAGAAGAACTGAAAAATAATGCTATATTTAAGCAAGAAATAAAAAAACTCAAAATAAATTATTCTGACCACAAAGCGACATTTTGACTTTACTGAAATACATAATTTATTTGACTTCTAACAGCCAACAGCAAAATACACAATTTATGACGATATATTTTACACTTGTGTGTGTGTGAATGAGCAAAGTATACCTTATAATATATAAGTAGTAATAAAAATAAACTTATTGTTTGCTAGATTCACAGTTAAAAAGTTGTTTAACAGGTAATGGGTAATAAAAGACAAGCAAGATACATTCTTTTAAACTAGTTACTATATACACAACTGTAGACTTATTGTGCTATGCTTCACCAGTAAAAGATGAATGTAACCAATACACCATTGGCTGATATAGGTCTGTAACGAATATGCACGTCTGAAATGAATCTGCACGTTTCAGATATGTTATAGTGGCAAGAGCAGTTCGACTTATACCCTGTCAAAAACGCCAAAACCGTCTACATCCAAATACCTGCGACATTTATTATTAGTAACGTGTCTTGTGGACAAGCAAAGTGGCTCATTAGGCCTTTTAAAACACAGGGGAAAAAGCTAGATGGTTCTCTAAATCGTCACTGGTCCGATTTTTATACTGTTCTTTATTTTGATAGCCTATATGCAAAAGAGGCCTACGTTATTTTTGCGCGCTTCGTTGAGCGCAGCCCAGATAATTATGCAGTGGCATCTGCAGTCTGACTTCGACATGTCAAAAGCGCACAAATTCGAATTGCGACATTTACCCAAAACGATATGAATATATGACTGCAGTCCTGCCTTCCATAGTGCCACGCAAACTCTAAACAGATTCGCAACCTGATCGATTTTTAGACTTTAGTTTCAGAACCGGCTTTTGAAATACTGATATATCACGATTTTTATCGGCTTACTAAAAAAATCAGGCTTCGCTCGAAGCTGACATAAAACGGCCACAGATGACATTTGCGTACGCACATCGTCCTTATGTAAATTTCGCTAGACCCGCCTTATTCTAAAGCTTCAGCTGAAGACTACACATTGATCGGTCGTTTCAATACATTACACAAGGACACTCACAACAGATAACATGAGCGTGTGCAACAGGGAGATAAGCTAAACTTTTGAAGCGCAGTGTTTAAATTTGTCCATACAATGATCGCTAAAAAAGAAAGGAAAAGAAAGAAATTTTTAAAAAAGTGTGAACATTTTAAGTCTAGTCATCTCTGTTTTCCATGGTCATACTCACAGGCATAAGTCATGGAGAAGCTGTTGCCCATCTTCACCATATCTACTTGAGGTACCAGTTTGGGAATGTCCTGATGGTGCGAAAGCGCAAATCGGAACACTTCATATTCGTGCGAGTCGGCAGGGAATAATCCTCCTGTGTGTGAAAATAGACGAGAATAATGCAAGCGATCATGCATAATAGGTCAAATCCTAGCCTATAAGTCACATCCCCGTTGTTGTTCGTGTGCATGGAATGGAGTAAAATCGATCATCTTTTAAAAGAGCTTATAAATTAATCAGTAAACACTGTCCATTTTGAGTACTTTGGGCACCTACAGGTGACTATTTCCGTGCACCCACCTATGTTGATGTTACTTGGAAAACTCGAACCAAAGCAGAGTCCGATAACGCTGGTGCAGAGCAGAGCGATGCTTCGTTGCATATTTTTTCCTTTTGCATTTGCGGAAAGAAACAAAGCCAAATCCCCAGCATGGGTATAGCACGATGGTTCCGTATGAAATCTGCCCGGATGTTCTAAGAACAAAACCAACACTGACTGACCGAGCTCTCCTTGCTCATGCTCGACACTGACGTCTTTTGTGTGTGTGTGTATCCGTGTGTGCGCGCGCGCTCCTTTATACAGAGCTGTTATGCACAGCTCTGCCTCCCAGCTACAGGAACGATTAATGTTGAAGCCCATATCCGAAGTATCCCACACCAATACCACACCATTAAGTGGTAGCCTATTTCTTTACAAAATATACATCTGATATCTGATGAGTGTGTGAAAACTGAAAATGAATATCCTCTTGTGTACTGTAATGCCAGTTTTTTCGCAAAAGAACCTACTTTACATAGTCCTTAACTGCATGTGTGAGAGGCAACATGTATGCAACAAAATATTAAATAGAAGCCAAAAATATTTGCTGAAATAAAAATTACTGTTGGTAATAAATCTATGCTTCAACAAAATGTACATTTAAGACATTTGGGAGACACCCTTACACCGAGCACCTTAGATTTATCTTATTTTATACAACTGATCAAGTGAGTTAAGGGCCTTGCTCAAGGGCCCAGCAGTGACAGCTTGGATATGCTGGGATTCAAACTTCCAAACACTCCACTGAGCTACCTCTTCCCACCTGTACATAAGTATGAGTGCACTTAGGTGGTCCTGATGTGCATGGCTTTCAACTGTATTTGTGTTAGTCATTTGCATTTAAAGGAAGGAAAAAATCACACAAGTATCAATGACTGACAAGCCTAACATAAAAATTTATTTAGATGCTGTGTACATATGTTATATTTAATATATTTATCACTCTGAGCCAGAATGGAGTCTTTACCCCCATAATTCATATTTATGATTCAGCAATTAAATGAAACATAAATCCACAGGTATGTTGATTCCTTTTGCAATGTACATGGAAAATGCCAGTAAATATCAAAACAAACCACACTCCAATTAAGACATAACTATAAAAATAACAAATCAGTTAGGTTAATTTAAAAGTAGTACTATCCATCTCTGTTGAGTATTCATGATACAGATTTTTTATTGCTTGTTGTTTTTTGTCATTAGGGTTGATTTGGTTTCAGAAACTGTTTTGCTGATCGAATTGAAATGGTAGATTTTATATAAATGTCTGACAGTATGCAGATGTCCTTATTATTGTATGCATCTGTCATGTTTTCCGGTTTTCAAGGCATGATGAAACAGACCCAGCGCGGAGATTCACAGTAGACAGGGCTTTATTAAACTTAAAGCACACGGAGACAGCAGACATGACGCCACGAAAACACGAAACATAAAAACATAATAATGACGCTACATAGAGACGAGGACCAGCCCCAAACCCTGACAAAAGGCCGCTATAAATACAAAGCATAATTGGGTGCAACATTAGGAACAGGTGAACATCAATTAGGAAACAATAGGACTAGGCGGGGCTAAAACAAAACACATGGCATGACGTAAACAATAACATAACACAACATGACACAACCCTGCTGGAAACTCCCCCTAGTGGCCCAACACAGGGCCTACCACCCGTAACATCTCCCCCCTCTCAAAGGCACGGCTCCCGACGCGCCAAACCATAACCCTCCCCGACAGTCTGGGCAGTCCGTAGGTCCTGAACAGGAGCGAGGAGCATAGAGAGGCAGATAGGGGGGAGCGAGAGCATGGCGAGGCAAATGGGGGGGGGGGGGGGGCAAAGGCAAGGCAAATGGGGGGAAGCAAGGAACAAAGGCGAGGCAAGTGGGGGGAGCAAAGATCAAGGCGAGGCAAGTGGGGGGAGCGAGAAGCAGGAGCGAGACAAATGGGGGGAGCACGGGGTCCGATGGCAAGGCCAAAGGGCCCCACGTGACGTCCACAACTGAGCGGAGGCGCCGAGCAACGACCACAGCCGAGCAGCAGAGCCGAGCGACGTCCACCGACGAGCCACAGGGCCGAGCAACGCCCACTGCCGAGTCGCAGGACCGAGCGACGTCCACTGCCAAGCCACGACGCTGAGCGATGTCCAACGACGAACGACGGCGCTGAGTGACGACCCCTGTCCCGCTGAAGCTGGAAACTCCCCAAGAGGCGGGCAGGTGGGAGACAACTGCATCCAAACGATCTCCCCCGCCACCCCAGAATGAAGCAGAGTCCCTCATGGTAACCGGAACCAAAAAACCCAAACCCAACAAAAACACCAAGGCAAAGTCCAAAAAAACCTGACTTGAAACCCCCTCCGTTTATCTATGAGTGAGGCGACGTCTCCCATGGAAATCCTCGTCGTGGGACGACGTCCCTCACGGGAACATGAGCGGAGCCGGGGCCGAACCAACAAAAAATAAAATCAAAAAATTCTAAAATTTTTAGCCGGGACCCACCTCCGTTTTCCAAGATTGGGGCGACGTCTCCCACGGAAAACCTCGTCGTGGGACGACGTTCCCCACAAGAACATAAACGGGGTACGGACCGGGATCAACAAAAAAACCAAAAATCCCAAAATCCAGGCCAGAGCATGATCCAAAACCCGGCAAAAAATTATGACCGGAAAAAATCCTCGCATAGTCATTGCGCTGGGTCTGTTCGGTGTTGGCTGGTCATTCTGTCACGTTTTCCGGTTTTCAAGGCATGATGAAACAGACCCAGCGCGGAGATTGACAGCAGACAGGGGTTTATTAAACTCAAAGCACACGGAGACAGCAGACATGACGCCACGAAAACACGAAACATAAAAACATAATAATGACGCTACATAGAGACGACGACCAGCCCCGAACCCTGGCAAAAGGCCGCTATAAATACACAGGGCCTACCACCCGTAACAACATCATACCAGTATTTTTCTCCTTAGACCATTCATAGTAAGTCATTACATCACTTCGGCCTTCAGCAATTCCTTGTAAGCTTGTATATTTTGACATTTATGTAGTAGAGGTTCCGGATATCTCATCATTTATCATGGATATGTCTACTGAACCTACAAACTATGTTATACTGTATATGTTATATTTATGCTATGAATACATTTTCTTATAGTAGCAAGAGTAAGTAAATACAGTTCTACATCAAACCACTTATTTATGAGACACTTATTAATGAGACTTCTGAAGGATTTCCAGACAGAGTGTTGGCAAGAATCTTAGATGGCCAGAAAATGGGCCTTGAGGCCCTGAACATGGGTTTGTAAATAACATCTCAATGACAGGAAGGAAAATTGGAGAAAAACTATTTTATTTGATAATTATTTGACTTGCTGTGACTTTGAACTAATTTGGATCAAATCCACAATCAAATTACTTTGTTTGCTGTTTATCAGGATATTTTGATATATTTACTACATATTATTCAACTACTTACTAAAACACTAAGATATCATGTTAACTAGAACACATGAAGAGATGCACGGACAACCGAAAAACAAAATAATCAAAATAAAATCAAAATAATAGTAATTAAAAACAAGTACAACATGGATGCCTCCCCCATCAACAAGTCTAGTTCTTCTTGTTTCTGATCCATAGAGCTCAAATATCACCAAAAACCCTTAAAATATATTTTTGTATCAGTGCTAAAATGTAATCAGATCATCTGGTGGTCAATGATACAATTCTACAATTATTGACTTATTTTTGAGGTACTGCACTAAGAAGAATTTTTTACTAAATGGACAGGTAGATGCCCACACCCAACGACAGGTACACAGACAACCCATAAACATAATGCCTCCACTACCTAGTGGTGGTGGCATAAAAAAAGGAATTGAATGGAGATTAATGGAATTCAAATGCTCTCCAACACTTGTGTAGATCCAAACTCAGTGGCTCATCTCTCCTATATATTATCCCCAACCCCATCCCATCTCTCTCACTTTCCTCCAAGCTCTTTGCATAATTGACTTTCCATTATTCTGCCTTAAGGGAGATGTAGGGCTTTTAGAATGTTACTACAGTTATTCTGATTGATGGAGTTGATACTTTGTATGGTTCCACATCAGATGCCCCCACACACAAATTTTGGGGTGGTGAATTATAATCACTGGCCTTATGATGACTTTCCTCTGGAGAAAATTGGAATATTGTTACTAACTATAAATTAAATGGCATCTAGTAATTTGCAGGAGAGGTGAATGCAAAGCAAACTAAGGTAAACTGTATCTAAATGATTCCTCACACATTCCTGTTAGACAATAAAACAAGATCTAAAATAAAACTCATCTTACAGTATATATGTTTTTTAGCCACCTTGAGAAAGGGGATTAAAATAGGTGATGAAATGTTTGATAAGACTGATTAGAAGCTTGACCAAACCAACACACCATCGTGGTGTTTTGAAACGTATAAAAATAACTATTTGGTGACCATTAAAATTAATTCAAACTAATTGAGCACTGACAGTGATAACTGACTCCGGCTAAATGAAGATGGGCACTGTAGAGAGCTGGCACAAGATTAGTAATGAAAACCAGTAAACACAGCTGCTAGTCATTTCAATTCTTCCTTCCAATCCTGGGGCACAAGTATGACTGAGAAAAAAGAAAGAAAGAAAGAAAGAAAGAAAGAAAGAAAGAAAGAAAGAAAGAAAGAAAGAAAGAAAGAAAGAAACAAAAGAAAGAAAGAAAGAAAGAAAGAAAGAAAGAAAGAAAGAAAGAAAGAAAGAAAGAAAGAAAGATACAGAATACATTGTGTACCTATAACATCTCAAGCAAGGTATTTCCATCTGTGTTTTCATTTTTACAGAAACGCAAAACAGTAAAGAAGCGATTCTGTCATAACTGCCATAAAGCTCTGCCCCTGCTAGGGTCTTCATTATTCTAGATACTAAGAAAGAGCCTGTACCTTTAATTAAAGCAGGTGTTGAAGCAGATGATTCATAAAAAACCAAAAGATCACAGGTACTCTTGTGCAAGACCATTTAAAGCTTTATAGTTCTTTAGTAGTATTTCATAATCAGTGGGACATTTTACTATGAGCCAGTGAAGTGGGGATAATATAATATCAGTCCCTTTCTTCTGCTTTATTTATTGCTTTATCATTTGTCTTTCATTTTGGTTGTACATATAGGATAAAATGTCCAGGTCCAGGTTATAGAACCAGTTAAGGGTGTGCGGCGAGGACAAATCTGCCACAGCACAAATATCCTAGAGGGGAATGCCCCTAGCCAGAGTGCTGGACAAGGCAATACACCCAGTGGAGTGAGCCATAATCTCTAGAGGTGAAGCCACACAGTGAGCTTAATAGGCCTAGGAGATAGCTATCACTACCCAGCACAAGGCACTGCTTAGAGACTAGATTGCATTTGTTGCGGCTGCTAAAGCAGACAAAAAGGGAGAGGACTTAGAGAAGCCCCTCCAGGACCACTGAGAGGTTCCATGAGGGGAGACACGGCCTGCAGGAAAGCCTCAGCCGCCTGGCACCACGCAGAAAGCAAGAGACCAGAAAATAGGAAAGTGACATGAAGCAATGGCTGCTACATATACCTCAATGTAGAGGGTAAAAGCCACTCAAAGAGGCGTGTCTGCAGGAACTCTAGCACTGTACTAACAGGGCAGTGAACTAAATCCGGATGACACCAAAGGCAAAAGCTCAACATAGTCTCCACAATCTCAGTTGGGAGACCGGAGAACTGAGTCCCCTCAGGGGTCATACCAAGAGGTTCCAAATTTTGGGGAGGGGGTGGAGAATCTCCCCAGGTGTCTAAGAGAGGAGGTTCCTACTGCCGTGAATCTCCCAAGGAGCAGCGTCCAGAAGGAGAATTAGGTCCACAAGAGGAGAACAAAGCCACTTCCGCCTGTCCAAAAATTCCTACATGCATTAAATCACCTACCGGTGGAGATGCCTTTCCCCAGGGCCTCAGCCCCTGCCTCTGCAGGAAGCTTGCTTCCCAGTCATGCACTCTGCAGTGTAAATCGCTCTCACCAAGAGAAATCTGTTCTCTACATAGGGACAGAACAGGTTTCACCAACTTGAACAGAGGTCGTAGACACAGACTACCCTAATGATTGATGATTGGGACCACCAAAAGTAGCCCTTGACTTCCAGAAGGAAGTGTTTCATCAAGAGAAACAAGGTCCCAGCTTCAGGCAATCTGTGTGCCATGAGAGACAGGAGCCCTCCCAAATGCCATGGCCATCTAGGATAGTGAGCAATAAGACTAGGCTAAAAGGGAGAACTTGGCACTGGTATGCTTTGCCCTTGAAAGCTAACCTGGGGAGTCTCCTGTGCTCTGGCAAGATGCCTATGTGAAGATCTTTCAGGATTTTTTTTGCAAACCAATCCTCTGACCTGGACACAATGACCTGGAGCTTACATTACACAACGTTTACATTTCAGTGACAATTTAGAGCATGCAGATCCAAAATTGGGCATAGCCCCCATTCTTTTTAGGAACCGAGAAATGCCAGCTGTAAAGCCGGAGGCTTGATCTGGAAGGGAAGTATGCTCTATGGTCCCTTTCTCAGATGCAAGAGAAGTTCCTCCTGGAGGAATGAAGTTTTGATCTGTGCCAACAACAGTGGGCAGCAACCTTGAAAGAATGATGACTGGAGGCGAATTGGATTCTGTAGCGTTTTTCTGTAATCTGCAGAAATTCTCCATGCTGCCAATGAAGGGAAGAGATTGCTCGCAAGCATCTCTTCAACCCTAGGCATTGCCACATAACTATGTTCATCTAGGCCCACATTTACTGAATAGCAGTGTTCTAGGTTGGGAGATGCCTGCATGGAGGTGGAAGGCGGTGTGAAGTTATGTAGCAGTCATCAAGCTTAGGGCGGACAATGCTAACCTTTCATCAGGCCAATCTAAATTACGCTTAGCAATAGCATGTGTAATTACCTCCCGCAGTTTTTCAAACACCACAGAATGTGGTGGTAATTTGACTGCTGCTTGCTCCTTGATGCTCACATCAAGCTACTCGAGTCTGATACAGACAACATTATATCCTCATCTAGGTTGGGAGAAATCGCAAAGCGAGCTCCCGGAACTGAAGTGAAGGTATTAGAATCAGCTGAGAGGACGACAGAAAGGGATTCACAAAGCCGTGAATGCATAACCAAACCCGGCAAGCTGCCCAACAGATACAGAACTTGAGCCACATGGCGCAGATGCTTGGCTGGAAATACACTTCATCACTTCATAAATCGGTGTGATTTCACACAGAGCTTCAGACACAACTTCCGCAAAGAAGCATTCCCATAGCGTCAGCCATGACACAGCATTGAGTTCCCTCGACAGGCAACAACTGTAGGAAAGCTTTAAAACATAAACTTTGGTAGCACCCTGCCATACCCAGAAATCACTGATGATGTAGAAAAATTACAAATGGCAGTGTAAGGAAACGCTTATGTAGTGTGCACACTGCTTAAATGTCCTAAAATCCTGGAAGTGTTCTTTCCTTGGCGGTGATAGAACTCGGGCGAGGGCTCCCTCTGGCAATCTGATGGGAGTGCTGCCAGATGGAATGTTACAGGCAGTTACTTTAGCATGTACTGTATGTACGTATTCATGACCTACTTGCTTACTAAGGTAGGTAACAGTTGTTTGGGCATACTCAATCTTTGTCAAGTTGAGCATCAGGAATGCTTGTTCTAGTCTTTTTAAAAATCCTCCAAATGAGTGGGCCAGTCCATAATGTACATAAGAAGGTAATCTAAATAAGCTCAGCAGTTTGGAATATCTGACAACACAGTGTCAACTAGTCACTGAAAGGTTGTAGGAGTGCTGATTATTTCAAGGGTATAACTTTGTATTACAGGATACTGACATGTATGACAAAAGTAGAAATTTCTGATGCATGTGTAGTCAGTGGTACCTGCCAACTCACAAACCATACCATACCAACATTCTTTATACAGTCTTCTATCCTAGGCAAAGGATTGTTACAGAATTAACATAGTTGTAATTGTTACACAGCCAATGTTAACAATCAGCCTTAAGGATCAGTAAACAAGGGAAACTCGAACTACTCAACTGTGATAACCCATGTTCCAGCAAATATCTGACTTTTTTATGGGCTAACTAACTAATCTGTTAGTTAGTTAGTTAGCATTGTTTCATTAAGTATGTATAACACTTCCCTGGCCAGACAATTTTTTATATTTTGTGATTAATAATAAATTTGCTTTTCGTTAATTTTACTTGCCCACACATACATATACACTCACAGCTTTGTGCTGTTCAGGTCTCTCTCTTGCATGGTACTCATCTCTCCTCACTTCCCACTTTCACCAGCTCACTGCAATGCAAAACACTTTGCAGTTATCCTATACAGATGTAGACCCTTACAACTCATTTCTGGCTCTATGCTCCATTCACAAACCAGCACACAACCATGCAACCCATGGAGGGTAAGAACTGCCTACTTGATGGCCAGGCATGCCTTCTTTATTGTGCTGTACTTACTCTTTCACACAGAGATTTTGAGGCTGATGTACAGCATGAGGCAGTCCACCCCCTCCACCACCTGAGACAATATAGCCCCTAGCTTGTACAGGACTCTAGTCAGGACTATATGATGCAGAATGCAGCTTTTACTTGAGCAAATGCCTGTTTGTATGGACCTAGATCAGTCAGCAGGATGGCCCCATCAAATGTCTCATCTCTATTTTGGACTTCTGTCTCAGGCATGCTGCAGCTGTTGCTGCCTTATCAATTTAGGGACCTGCCCATGACCCAAGTGGCAGCCCAGAGTAGCTGTAA
This sequence comes from Hemibagrus guttatus, assembly GCA_033459395.1. Taxonomy (NCBI): domain Eukaryota; kingdom Metazoa; phylum Chordata; class Actinopteri; order Siluriformes; family Bagridae; genus Hemibagrus; species Hemibagrus guttatus. The sequence goes on along the minus strand of JAUCMX010000009.1, from coordinate 13,846,911 downwards.
ATTGTATACAATATTGCAAGACCATTGTCTGAGAAGGAACTTCTCTGCCTTCATCTGACTTCACCTTCTTGTGAACAGGAATAGTATGTAATGCCTTTTATGTGCAAAGACTGACATACTGCTAAATATCCCTGTAGCTGGACCTGAGCACAAAGAAGCATCATGCAGATTAATCCTAATATAATACATAGCAATCAATTTACAAAAGACATATGTTCCATAGAATGAATGCTCAGAAAAAAGGTAAAACTCCGGCCAAAATGAGTCAGCTGCCCCAGTATATTATAGAAAGATTTTCACAGGGTCTGCTCCTTACCTACCAAAAAAACAATACCATCTATTACAAATAACTAGTAACTAGAATTAAGAGACTCTTTTGAAATCATGCCTAACAGAAACAGGAGCAGAAATGTTCACAAGTCAAGCTTACATTAGTCAGTAAAGAAGGTTCTACCTTGGTCTTAGTCTTCTGTTTCATTCTTGTACTCATCAGCTAACACAGCAGCTTTAGACAGTAGAGTTCTTAAATTAAAGTTAATCCACATTACAAAAATGAAAGCTGAGATTCCAATAGTATAAGGATGAACTTAATCATGTTTACCGGCTCTTTTTTTTTTTTTTAAATTTTGACAATGGTATACTGGATATATTGACAAATAACAGCGAGTCTAATGCTTTACTATACCTCATCTGAATATTGATATGGAATAACATATCATCTGTAAGTATGTAAACACTCTTTTGTTATGGATTAGGTTTTGATTTGGTGCAAATTTATCGATCTGTTTATTGCCGGAAGTGCCGAAGTTTCTTATTCTATATTTGTATTAATTGCTCAAATTTTTTGTTTTTTGTTGCAATATCTCTAAATATGCACCTCACTTTATTTTGTATTTGTGCTCATTTTTCTAGTTTTGTGTGTTGTGCACTAGTTCTGAATTTGCATCTGTTTTACTCAAAACTATTTTGGATTTTTTTTGCAATAAATATGCTTTAGTTGGAGTCAAACATTTTTGATATTTCCATGTAGCAGTGTTAATTTTGTTAACAAAGACGATGACGAAAAATATTCGTTAATGACCATTTTTTCTGTGACTAAGACGAAACAAGACTAAGACGAAACTAATATCTGATGATAATAACTATGACAAAATTTAAGACGTTTCTTTGTTAACGAGACGAGACTGGCCTAAAATGCTTTTTTTAGGAGTACCGGACATTCATAATAAATGATCTCTTTGTATAGGTTAACTGTCTTTCAAAATGTGTGTCCCTGTCACTGGATTGGATAAGGAGTGTTTGCATCTCAGACAGTTAGTGGGTTCGCTAAATAAACTCCAACTGGCCTGGCGAGCTGCAATGGCTTCAGCACCTGAAGCTTTAGGAAGAAAATGAAGAACTGATATATGGAAGCATTTCTGTTATAATTCCTCTGAAAAAAAAAAAAACATTGTGCACAGAAAACGGAGAGAAGCCCTGTGGCTATAAAATAGACGGAAAGAATACCACAAATCTTAAGAAGCAGCTGAAGGCGCGTCACCCGGCTATTTATGCAGCTTCTGTCACGGAAAATCAGCTATTTAGTCTTATTTAAGTACTTTTTCTTAACGTTAGGTCAGTGTTACTGGATGTGTCAACAGGGAAATTCGCTAGCAAGTTTTACGTTTATACATTTTAGCTTTCTGTTAACTAACGTCAGTTAGCTAACCTTACTGCATAGTTATGAGCCAGCCTTTCATGAATGTAAAATGCTTAATTATATATTGTACAACGGTTCGGCTTTTCTGCGGCATTCAGCTCTGTTTCTAATGAAATCTGTATCACGTGCTGAAGCAAGATTATTTAGGCCATAGCCTATTTGTTGGACTAACTTAATAGCATGCAGATAGCAAGCTGTTTCTAAAATTAAAGATGGATTTGGAAGTTGCTTAAGTTATTGGCCATGTATGTATGATTAAGGCTGGAATACACTACATGATTTTTACCCCGATTTTTTCCCTACATTCTGGAGAAGTTGACACTCCCATATCTGAGTTGACAGATTTCATAAAAATGTTATTTTGCTTCCAAATGTACACCCTTAATGGTTATGAATTGTGAATTTTGAAAGTAAAAAAATGCATAAAAGACACGAACTCAAAATTCTTAATAAAATGCTATTCCTAAATCATCCGTTAGGGGCGCACTGTGTTAATTACGGTGCATGCTACCTTATTTTCTACTCACCTTCACACCCTCATTAACCAAAATGTCTTTGTCAAAAAGGAGAAAAGTGGATACAGAGTGTAGAGTTTTCCAAGAGAAATGGACAGCTTCCTATTTATTCACAGAGATGAATGGAAAACCTGTGTGCTTGGTGTGTAATCAGCATGTGTCGGTGCTCAAGGAATATAATATTCGGTGCCACTATGAGACTCATCCTGGCAAAAAATACGACATCTTGCAAGAACAACTGAGGAGAGAAAAGATAAATGAATTGCTGGTGAGTCTGAGGAAACAGCTGTCAATTTTCACCCGGAGCCGAGAGGTCGGTGAAGCAGCAGTAAAAGCCAGCTACCTAATTGCTAACGAAATAGCATTAGCATCAAAGTCGTATTCTGACGGTGGGTTCATTAAAACATGCATGATGAAGGCTGCAGAACTTGTGTGTTCCGAGAAGCGACAAGCATTTGCCAACATTAGTCTGACGAGGAATACTATGGCAGAGAGGATATCAGAACTATCAGCAGATTTAGACAGGCAGTTAAAACACAAAGTCAAGTAATTTCTTGCATTTTCTGTTGCAATTGATGAGAGCGCTGACATTACAGATGTTGCTCAACTGGCCATATTTATTCGTGGAGTTGATGAGACATTGACCGTCGCTGAGGAGTTCCTTGAGTTGGTGCCTATGATGGACACCACAACAGCTGAGGTCATTTTTGGCTCTGTGGTTGGAGCGCTGGACAGAGTCGAAGTGGACTGGTCCTGCACTGTCAGCCTGGCTACAGACGGTGTGCCATCAATGATCGGAAGAAAAGCAGGTGTTGTGACAAAATTCAGAGAGAAAGTACAAGCCGCTAATGGAGGAGATGGTTTCTGGACTTTTCACCGTATTTTGCACCAGGAGGCATTGTGTTGCAAGTCGTTGAAAATAGATCATGTCATGGAGGTGGTTGTCCGAACTGTTAATTTCATCCGAGCCAGAGGCCTGAATCATCGTCAGTTTGACTGCCTTCTCAGTGACAATCACGTTACTCATACCCTGCCATACCACACTGAAGTAAGATGGTTAAGCAGAGGTGCTGTGCTGAAGTGTTTCTTTGATCTACACGAGGAAATCGGACAATTCATGGAGAAACAAGGAAAACCAATGATGGAATTACAATATCAGGAATGGCTGCAGAACATTGCAGTTCTGGTGGATATTACAGAGCACTTGAATATTCTGAACAAAATGTTGCAAGGCCGCAAAAAATTTGTCACACAATTTTATGACAGCATACGTGCCTTCAAGTTGAAGCTGACTTTGTGGGAAACACAGCTGGCAAGTGGTGACCCTGCCCATTTCCCCTGTCTACGAGAGGTATGTGCAACAGGCAGTAATGCTGACATGAAACAGTATAAAGACAGGATTGCTGTGTGAGTTTGAGAAATTGAGACAGAATTAGCAGTTTTTCCCTCACCCTTCACAGTCAAAGCTTCTGATGTACCTGTCAACATCCAACTAGAAATAATTGATTTGCAATGTGATGCAGATTTGAAGGACAAGTTTGCCTCAGTGGGCTTGGACACACTTTATTAGTATCTATTGCCAGGGTACCCCAAATTAACAGCCCTGGCTGCAAAAATTTTGTGCATGTTTGGGACAACCTACCTTTGAAGTTTTCTCAGTAATGAACATTAATAAAACAAAATTGCGCTCAATGCTCACACACAAGCACTTAACTGACATACCGAGATTGGCTGCTAGTCAGGACATGACACCTGATATTGATGCACTTGTGCAAACCAAAAGATGCCAAGTTTCAGGAGCAAAAACAAAGTAGTCTAGACATGACTAACTCCTTTAAAATGCTGCTTCAGACACAAACTGCACTTAAAGAATACAGTTCTGTGAAAATGAATTCTTGCTGTAGAAATAGTTAAAGAATGTGCAATTTAATGTAAGTCAACAGCTTCACTCCAAAAGAGTTGTTTTGGTGGAATCCTATTGCTCATGCAATGCCATAAATTTTAAAGTGCAATACTAAATTTTTCAGTTCCAAATACCTTTGACTTAAAGTTTTATTTGTGTTAGTACAAACACTTGTCTTAAGAAATCTGAGGTTGTTCATGATATGTTTTGTAAAAGGATATTTTATTAAATATGAAGATTTTCTAATGTACTTGTACTTCTTTGCACAAAAACAAAGGGAAAAAACATGGACTTATTGTTATTTATAGGTAATTATGTGGTCCGGCCCACTTTAGATCTAATTAGGCTGTATGTGGCCCCTGAAACAAAATGAGTTTAACACCCCTGCCCTAATGCTTTAAACATGCTTTATGAATGCTTTAAATGCTTCAAAACTTACTGTTTTGACAGAGTATGTAAAATGATGAGGTATAGAATAAGATTGCAAAATAAAATTGCCTGTACTTTACCTGAACAATTCTGATAAAAGTGAAAGATGATCAGACAGAATGAAACTGCTGATGGTATAATAAGCAACATTTACAAAACAATGATCCTGTTAATTCTCCCCATCATTGCTTTAATTGTTTCCATTTTTGTTGCTATGGAAACAGTGGCCACACATTGGAAACCATTACAGATTTCATACTGGTCTCAGAGGAAGAAGTGACCACATGGTTCAGAGTTTGATAAACCTAACCACCTGCAAGGGTAGTGAGAAGTCAAAGAAAAAGTAAAAACAGTCATGAGTGGATAGAGGAGTGGCTCTTTTGATAGACAAATGTAATAATACTACATGAACAAACTGTGATACTTATTGTATTTCTTAAATAAATAGTATGCATAAGCATATACACCAGTAGGCATTAGGCAATGGTTTTTGGTGTGACACATTGTCAAAACAATACTGAACATTTAATTGTGACACCACTTCAAGCTGCATTTTGTTAAAATACTGAAAGGCAAAAACAGAGGACCAGTTATATTGTATCTTCATTAATTCCTCAATTTTTCACAGTAAACGTGGGCTGGGGATCAGATACCTCACAGATGGCTTGGGGCTGTGTATGGGCCACCTGATGTTTCTATTGCTTTTCTTATTCTCCACTGTTTGCTTTTTATTGTTATTGCTTAGTCTGTCTTTTGTCTTTGATTCCCCTTTTTGCCATTACAAAGGCTGAAAATAAAATTGAAAGATGGCATTTTGTAGAAACTCAGCATGATGAAGATAATATCCACTGGAGTAATGATCAGGCAGTTTGGATTCATTCTTCTGTTCTATGTGTCCATGAAAATTCACCCAAATTCTTTATACTTTATAAAGCACATGGTCACAGATGCATGTAACCAATATCCTATGCACCATGAAGAATTTTCAGAATAATGCACATGCAGCAATTTTGACCATATTTGTGGTAGAGAAAATGGCATAGATTGGGAGATGTGCATTTTGATTTGATTGGAGGCTTCTGAAGATTCAAATATGTCATTAAGCAGAGTGGGCCAAACAATTTTTTTTTTTAATTAAATATGACTAATATATTTTTCTAACATGTTTTTGTTTGATGTGGTTTCCTAATTACTGCTTGCTGTTAGATAAAATTACAAATAAAAATGTAAACAGTGTAACCAGATTTATGTATAAAATTGAATGCTTACTGCTCAATAGGTTCATGACCAAAAACACTTTTAACTGCATTATTATAGTAGATGAAGCAACCCCTCAATGTCCACAAAGCAATGTCCACACCCACTCAATGTTTTTTTATCTCCACATTTTTTAAAGTACTTCAGGTATGTTGCACATGTACACTAATTAGCCATAACATAAGAACCACTGACAGGTGATGAGAATAACATTGATTACCTCATTACAACTGCACCTACAGGGGACACATGGTCAGAACTGGACCATGGAAAAATGGAAGAAGGTGGCCAGGTCTGATGAATTGCCTCTGAATTTCCCAGATCTCAATCGGATTGTGCATCTGCTGAATGTGCTGAAGAAACAAGTACAATCCATGGAGGTCCCACTTCTTAAATTACAGGACATAAAATACCTGCTGCTATCATTTTGGTGTCAGATACCACAGGTCTTGTGGAGTCCATAGCCTGATGGTTCAGAGCTGTTTTCAGGGCACAAGGGGACCTACACAATTTTGGGCAGGTGGTTTTAATGCCATGACTGATACAATGTATATGTCACGTCTCAACCTGATCCTGAACATCAGAGGGAGCCTTCTGCTGAGTTTTGAACTCACTTCTGGGTATCCACCCAAAGATAAAAGCGGAACACACATGGTGTGAAACGCAAAGTATCGTCTTCTTTTGAGTACAGACCAAGCCCTTTTCATAATTGTTTGACTGTCTTAGTGTTCAACCTCAGCTTTTGCTCTCTCGTTTTTGCCTTTGTCTCACGTTTTAGACGTTGGTTTTTGACTCTTTTTGTTTTCTGGATTATCGATTTTTGCCTGCCGTGTTTGAGCCTCATTGAATCTGCTAATGAACTGCTCTGCTTCCGCCTATGGTGAGTCGCAACAGGATACTTCGCCACCGACGAATCCAGCGGATTTACAGACCATTATCATCAGCCAAGGCATGGTTATTCGCACATACCAAGAACAGGTAGAAGCACTACAGCTCGCAAACCAACAGCTCCAGACCACATCTCTTCCCCCCACGCCTGCCGCGACCCCCACAGCGCCATTACTGGCACCAAACCACCAAATGGCACTTGAACTACCCCAAGGCACCAAATCAGCTGCAGAGTATGCTATAAAGTTTCATACGTTAGCTGCGCAGTCAGGTTGGAATGAACTGTCTCTACTTGCGGTGTTCCGGGAGGGCCTCCACCCAGCGCTAAAGGATGACATGGCATGCAGAGACACTGATGTTCCACTCTCTCAGTTCATCTCTACCGCCATTCGGTTAGACAACATGAGATGCCAACACCCACGCAACCTACACGTTCCCCGTTGCCCATGCCATCACCTTGATGTCTATGAACCCAGAGAGAATAACTCTGAACCCATGCAACTTGGACATGCCCATGTGTCCGAGGATGAACATCAGTGACGCACAGAACTTCAACTGTGCTTCTACTGCAGGAAACCTGGACACCCAGTCTACCGATGCCCAGGACATCCAGCCATGTCCCAGGTGAGACAGGTTACAAAGTTACCTTGTCAGCCTTGTTATGCCAAGTCCTTGATGATGTGCCTGTCTCAGCATTGATAGATTCCGGATCGGCCATCAACCTCATCGACTGAGGACTGGTGGAGGAATTACATCTCCTCACCACTCCATGCACCCCACCTTTACGTGTGACGGCCGTCAATGACCAACCGATCGGGGAAGGGTATCTAACACATCAGACCCAACCCCTCAAGCTCCAAATCGGTTTGTTCCATCGCGAGAGGATTTCATTCTTCCTTATTTCGTCTCCAGCTAACCCCATCATTCTGGGGCTTCCATGGCTCCAACAGCATCATAAATGATGGTCCCCACACTGCATCCGCTACTGCTTCAGCGATCCCACACTCAAGCCATGTTGTATCACATCTGTAGAGAGCCCTAAAGTCACCACTCCAGTTACCTTGCCCAGGGAGTATGAGGAATACCAGGAGATATTCAGTAAAGAAAGAGCCACCCACCTCCCGCCGCATCGCCCTTGGGATTGTGCCATTGACCTACTTCCTAACCATGCCACCCAAGTGCCGGGTCTATCCCCTCTCTCTACCAGCAGGGCCATGGAGGAATATATTGAGGAGGCCCTCTCTGCTGAATACAACCGCCCCTCTACCTCACCCACAGTGGCTGACTTCTTCTTTGTGGGGAAAAAGGACGGCGGACTACGCCCGTGTATCAAGCATCGGGGTCTCAATGCACTCATGGTCCAGTACCCATATCCACTGCTGCTGGTTCCTGTGGCCCTAGAACAATTAAGAGGGGCCAAGTTCTTCACCAAGATGGATTTAAGGAGTGCATATAACCTGATCAGGATCAAGGAGGGTGACAAATGGAAAACGGCTTTTCACACCGTCAGTGGACATTATGAATACTTAGTTATGCCCTATGGACTAATGAACGCCCCTGCTGTGTTCCAGTCGCTTATTAAAGAGGTATTTAAAGATTTGCTCAACCATTACGTCATAGCCTACATAGATGATATACTGATCTACTCGGATTTAGTAGAGGCTCACATTAACCATATTCGTACAGTGCTCCAGTGTCTCCTGCAGAATCATCTGTATGTTAAACTCGAGAAGTGTGAGTTTCATTAGACTACCATCACCTTCCTGGGATACGTTCTTTCCCCTGCAGGAGTTGAAATGGACCAAGTCAAAGTACGAGCCATCTCTGACTGACCGGAGCCAACCACAATCAAGGAACTTCAACGCTTCTTGGGGTTCACTAATTTTTACCGTCACTTCATTAGGAATTATAGCACCATGGCTAGCCCGCTTACCTCACTGTTGAAGAATAAACCCAAGAGACTCTCATAGATGGAGCAGGCGAGGGAGGCCTTTAACTGACTCAAGCTAAGTTTCACCACGGCCCCATTCTGCAGCACCCCGATCCAGGTGTTGGAGCAGTCTTGTCCCAGTGGCATGGGAACCCAGGGAAACTACACCCATGTGCTTATTACTCCAGGAAACTAACAGCGGCTGAGGTTAACTATGATGTGGGTAATCAGGAGCTCCTTTCCATGAAAGCGGCTCTTGGGGAGTGGCGTCACTGGCTGGAGGGGGCACGCCATCCCTTTCTTATCCTTACGGATCACTGTAATCTGGAATATCTTTGTGGGGCTAAACGATTGAATCCTCGCCAGGCCAGGTGGGCTTTGTTTTTCTTCCATTTCCAATTCTCAGTCACCTATCGCCCTGGCTCCAAGAACGGGAAAGCGGATGCTCTCTCCAGACAGTTGGTAACTAAGGATCGAGTTACGCCTCCTGAGCCCATCATTCTACCATCCATTATTCTAGCTCCTATTCAATGGAACCTGGTGGAGGAGATCCATCAAGCTCACACCGAGGATCTGCCACCAGCTATTTGCCCGGCCTCGAAACTCTACGTCCTCATCATGCTACATCAACGGGTCATGCAGTGGACCCATGAATCACTTAGTTCAGGCCACCCTGGAGTTCACTGTACTGGCCAACTACTAAGACCATGATTCTGGTGGCCCTCGCTCTCAACCGATATCAAGGAGTATGTTAAATCCTGTAGTGTCTGTGCACAATCTCGCACCAGTCGCCAACTGCCGGAGGGACTGTTGCTAACCCTTCTGATTCCTCGACGTCTGTGGTTCCACATTTTGGTCGACTTCTTGACCGACTTCCCGGAATCGGATGGCTTTACCACCATCCTGGTGTGCATAGACCAGTTCTCCAAGGCTTGTAAACTCATTCTGCTAAGTGGCCTACCCACCACAATGGAAACAGCCACAGCACTCTTTCACCCTGTATTTAGGAATTTTGGGCTACCTGAGGATATAGTGTCTGATCGTGGGATGCAGTTCACATCACAGGTCTGGCGGGCCTTCTGTGAGAGGCTGGGGATTAACGTGAGCCTAAGCTCGAGCTACCACCCCCAATACAATGGTCAAATGGAAAGGCTGAATCAAGAGATTCGGGAGATTCCTCCGCTCATACTGCAGCTGAGACCAACACCGCTGGAGTGAGTTCCTCCCTTGCGCAGAATATGCCCAAAATTCCTTGACGCACCTCCTCCACCAACCTCACACCCTTCCAGTGTGTTCTGGGGCACCAGCCGCCCCTCTTCCCATGGTCCGATGAGCCATCAGACATTCCCGCCATGGACGAGTGGTCCAGGAGAAGAAAGGATATTTGGGAGTGGGTACACGTATGTCTACAGAGGGCAGTACAGAGACAGAGTCTTCAGGCCAACCGGTGCCGGCACCCTCAACCGGTCTACCAAGTGGGACAACAAGTCTGGCTCTCGACTAGGAACTTGAAATTATGTGTGCCGTGCCGCAAACTCAGCCCCAGGTTCAGGTTCAGGCTCTTTCACGTCTCAACCTGATCCTGAACACCAGAGGGAGCCTTCTCCTGAGTTTTGAACTCACTTACGGGTTTCCACCCGGAGATAAAAGCGGAACACACATGGTGTGCAACGCGAAGTAATTAAGAGAGCAGCAAGAGAATCAGTGAGACCCACACAGTACCATGGATCATTTGTTACCAGACTGCACAGAAATAATGAAAATTTTCATTAAAGTAAAGAGGGCTTGAATCAAGGGTAAGGTGTACAAGACAGTGGTGAGACCGGCCATGCTGTATGGTTTAGAGACAGTGTCACTGAGGAAGAGACAAGAGTCAGAGCTAGAGGTAGCAGAGCTGAAGATGTTGAGGTTCTCTTTGGGAGTGACAAGGCTGGACAGGATTAGGAACGAGTACATTAGAGGGACAGCTCATGTTGGATGTTTGGGGGACAAAGTTAGGGAGGCCAGATTAAGATGGTTTGGACATGTTCAGAGGAGGGAGAGTGAGTATATTGGTAGGAGAATGTTGGACATGGAAGGACAGAAGTACTCATTCCTAATTCTGTCCAACCTTGTCACTCCCAAAAAGAACCTCAATATCCATGTCCCACTTCTTCTTGGCTAACCTCTTCCTCTGGATACTATCCTGAACTTCCTCATTCCATCACCAAGTCTCCTCATCTTCTTTCCTCCTTCCAGATGACACACCCAGCACCTTTCTTCCTGTCACCCTGATCAATACTGCTGTAGTTTCCCAGTCATCTGGCAGCCCAACCTGACCACCCAGAGCCTGCCTTAACTTCTGTCTAAATTCCTCACAACATTCCTCCTTTTTCAGCTTCCACCACTTGGTTTTCTTCTCCATCTCTCACCTCTTCTTCTTACAGACCATCAAAGTCATCCTACACACCACCATCCTATGCTGTCTGGCTACACTCTCTCCCACTACCACTTTACAGTCACTAATCTCTTTCAGATTGCCTCTTCTACATAGGATGTAGTCTACCTGTGTGCTCCTACCTCCTCTTGTAAGTCACTCTATGCTCCTCCATCTTCTGAAAATAAGTGTGAACCACAGCCATGTCCATTCTCTTAACAAAGTCCACTGTCCTTCAAGGTTCCTTTACTTAACTCCAAACTTGCCCATCACCTCCTCATCACCTGTGTTCCCCTCACCAACATGTCCATTAAAATACACTCCTATCACCACTCTCTCACCCGTGGGAATACTCTCTGTCACCTCATATAATCTACTCCAGAATCTCTCTTTCTCCTCTAACTCACATCCTACCTGTGGGGCATAACCACTAACAACATTCAAAATCACACCTTCAATCTCTAACTTCAGACTCATCACCCTGTCTGACACTTTCTTCACCTCCAGAACATTCCTCACAAACTCCTCCTCCTCCCCCTGTAGGTCAACAGCGCTGATGGTGGTCGTTGTTAACCCGGGCCTCAACTGATCCGGTATGAAATTCAGAGTACTGACGATTAAATTTGGCAATGGTTAAATTGGTTAAATTTGGCAATGTTTTATGCCGGATGCCCTTCCTGATGCAACCCTCTCTATTTGTCCGGGCTTGGGACCGGCACAGAAGTCACTGGACTGTGACCCCCATGGCCAGATTAAGCTAAACCTAGCAATAATTAGTAAAAAAAAAAAAAACTTTGCTGGATAGCTTCTTTGAAAAGGAGAAAAAAAACACAATGATGAGACAGCAGAAGACTACAAGACTGCCAACAAAAAGATACCATGGGTTCATTACAACAGGTGATTCACAATCTCCAAGTGTGGTCTGTATGTGTTGCAATCAGCTATCCAATGAGGCCATAGTCGAAATAAAGTGCATAATATATAATATAATAATTACACATTTATATTATGTACAGTATATAATAATTAACATTTATATTATGCACTTTATTGTACTTTATTTTATTTTGTAATGCATGTTATTCCCTCCCACAGAATGCCTGGTTCATGGAAAAATTAAAACAGGTCCATGGTGCAAAAAAGGTTGGGGACTGCTCAAAAACTAAATCTCAACAAATATACCTTAAGCTTGAGAGTAAAGTTTCACTTTGATTCGTTACATACTCCCTAATTCATCTCTGAAAACAATCACATATACATTGCAGCACAGTGAAATTCTTTCTTCGCATATCCCATCCTAGGGGGTTGGGGTCAGAGTGCAGGGTCAGCCATGATGCAGTGCACCCTGGAGCAGTGTGGGTTGGGGACTTTGCTCAAGGGCTCAACAGTGGGAGCTTGGTGGTGTAAGGCTTGAACCCCAATCTTCTGGTCTACGACCCAGAGCCAACTGAAACGACTAAAACAAGAATGCTACTCATCAATATTTTGAAGGAATGGGTTCCTCAACCTGAAAAGAAAGCAGGGATCTTGCTAAGACAAATGTAGGAGCAAGACGAGTGGGATGACCAGTACTTACCTTAGCCTGTTACAGGGTGTGTCTTGAGTCTTAAGTCTTGACCATGATCTAAAAGACCATCAAGGTCAGATGAAAGCCCTCTTTACTTTGCTTTATGACATGTAAACTGGGAGGAGTGACCCCACTGGAGACCCAGGCTGGAAATGAGCAGGCTTGGGCACAAACAAAGAATTAGTTCTGGATACTGGACTCCATTGACATCTGCTGTTTTATATTTGGAGAGGTCAGAGAGTGGGGCTGCCACAGAGCTTGAGTTGTGAATGAACCAGCAACAGATGCTTGCACAGACTAAAGAAGGGGAACATACAGGAAAATGAGACACGGTTGGCAGTAATGTAACAATAAACAACCAGAGGGGAAAACAACATGAGGGAACCATGAGAGCCTCTACTGGCCAAAACACAACATAACAATTCCAGAATGCTGACAGAATGGAAATGAAGTTCATAAATATACTGTAAATGGGTGCCATAAAAATGGTGGCTTTAAAAACAAAGAATGTGTTTACAAGTCTATTCTCTATTTTTCATAAAGCCAGTGTAGAGATCATTTAACCAAAAATGTTATGTGGCTCTCAGTCTGACTGCAAAAAGCAAGTGAGGAAGTACAGCTACCCCAGATGATTTGCAAAAAGGAAATTAATTTAAGATTCCACAGTCAGTGGAAAAATGCCAAAACCAGTAAGGAAACAATGGGGTTGTTTTTTGGCCAAAAGGAATAGAGAGGACACACATGAGACAAAGTCACAGGAATCAGAATAAACATTTATCATGGTAAGATGCATGTAAGAAACCATCACTCCTTTAGTCTACATTAGAAGACCATCCAGTGGGTCCACACCTCCCTCAGCTCTCGCCATCCAGGCATCAACTGAACCACCAAACCGGTGCAGAAAGCATTCTCATGGCCCTTGCTGAGTGGCAATGTTAAGAGATACGTTGAGACCTGTCCCACTTGTGCCCAGTCGAGGACAACACTGCAGTTACCATCAGGACTTCTCAAACCACTCCTAATCCCATGACACCATTGATCCCATATCGCATTCCTTACATGCCTACCCAGCTCCCAAGGTTATATCACCATCTTAGTAGCTGTAGATCATTTTTCCAAAGCTTGTAAATTGGTACCACTCAAGGGCCTCCCCACAGCCATAGAAACAGCTGAACATCAACATCAATATCAACATCAGCCTTTCATCCAGTTATCATCCTCAGTCCAACGGCCAGGTGGAGTGCCTAAATCAAGAAGTTTCTCGGGATGCACAGCACCTCTGGTGTAATTACCTTCCCTGGGTCGAATACACCCAAACCTCATTAAAACGAGCATCCACTGGCCTTATTCAATTCCAATGCATCTTGGGTTAACAGCCCCCCTCTCATTTCCTTGGTTAGGGGAACCATCAGACATAGTAGATAATTGGTTACAGCAGAGCAGGAGGGTTTGGGACAGTGCACCATTCAACTCCAGTGGGCCATTCGACAACAGAAAATTCACACCCACATCCGCTTTAGCAAGAAAAATTTGGTTTACGGCTTCTTCGGAAAGGAAGATTTTAATTTAAACTCTGCTTTGCCATGGATAAAAGAACAAGGGCTCATGTCTCACATTGCAAAGTAGTTCTACTATCAATAGGGACAGACTAGGACACACGGATCAGTGAGGAGCCCAAGGAAGAACCAATAGGCCTTGGGGGCCAACCAAGGGTCGAAGACTTCCACATAGATTCCCCTTTTCTAGTTCATCCCTACCTAACTGGTCCATAGGTGTCAATATTTGTAGATCAGGGCAAGAAACTATACAAACAAAACTATACTAACAAACCACTATATGATCAAATAAAGTAACCTAGCATTTTGTTTTTGTTTTGTCTTGCTTGTTTGTCATTCATCTTCTTTTTTCCTCTTTTGTTTGCAGGTAGGCATGCACAGTTTCCTGAACTCATTACTGCAACACCCACTAGCTGAACCACCTACATCTATAGAGAACCATCTGGAGAGCTTAATGCTGCCTGGACCAGTCTTCTACTATACTGTAGTACAGAGCAGTACTGGATTATTTTCTTGCTTCACAACGTGGTGCCTGCATAGTTGTTGGACATGAATGTTGCACAGGTCTGGCTGACCCAGTCAAGGGACTAGACAAACTGCAAAAAGATCTTAGCACTATATGTATAAAGCTGTATAATATAACCATGGAAAATTCCTCATTGTTCGGAAGCATAGGTTGAATACGACAGACTACTAATCCTCATCATAAAGGCATAGCAATAGCTCAGGTCAAGAACTACTACCCTTAAATGCTAAAAGCTATTACAAGCATGCAAACTATTACAAGAGTGTAAACAACAAGCTGATAAAATGCTAAGTTTATGCATTGCAAAACTTATTTAGAACTCTCAAATGTGGGGATTGTAGGAAAATATATTTTGAGGTCACTCTGGAATCTACTGTACCATACATTTCCCTGGTCTGCTTCAGTGAATTCACAACAGCTCCAAGATCCTGGGGTCGCCCAAGAAGGAGAACACCTGGAGCTGTTCTTAGAGGGTGGAATTCTATTACAGTAGCACCTGCAATTCCTCCTCCTATCCACCGGAGGGAACCAGGCCATGCTTTGTTTGTGTTTCTGGTTTGTGCTTCTTGGATTTGTAAATTTTGGATTTGTTGCCTCACAGACTGCCTTGCTGGATTATTGAACTGTGCCTATTTTTTTTCATGTTGATTTTTGTGAATGAGAACAGAGAATGAGAGCTTATTTTCTCAATCTTAGTGGTGAAGTAAGAACAGAACTGTTTCGCATGATAATTTATCTGGTTGGGGCAAGGCATAAATACCCAGGATGCTACCCGTGGAGGTGAAAGGAATTTTAGGAAAATAAAAGTTCTTTACAATGTCAGAACAGGATTTAGTCTAGCTATTTTTACAGAAATCTGTTATGTGGTAAGGTGGTCTCCCAGATTCTAAATGGCCACTTGCAGACAGTATTTTTTTCACCTTCACTCCCAGTTACAACTGCCTAAAACCATGAGTAGCATTTTGCCAGGGTTGTGTTGTACTAAGAAAGAGGTAGGAAAATATGGTGTAATCTAGCTAATTACACTCCACATACACTGAAAAGAAAAACTTTGGAAACCCCTACATACTTGTGTTTTTAGTTATCTTTTGTTGGTTTTATTCAATCAAATGGTTGTAACTGGATGTCAAAACACAAAAAATGAAAAATTCATTTTCAGCATAATGGTCAAATTAAATGGTATGTTAATTAAATGGTATGTTAAATTTTATTTTCATTAAAAAATAGCCTTTTGTAGCAATAACTACCTGACAAATCTGTGGCACTCTACAATCAGTTTTTGCAGATATTCAGTTATGATTTCCTGGAGCAAAGACACATCAATACAAAAAAAACAAGGGGGAAAAAACTGTCAAAAGCAGGAAACAAGCTAGGACAGATGTGTGCCCACACTGGAAGCTGGAACGATGTGGTCATGAGTGGCTGAAGGATCTGGGCTTATATTCACTGTTGATTGGTGAGCTGATTAAGACCAGTTGTGTTTAATGATTCCATCATGGAGAGTACAGAGTGAAGTGTTTTGCCCAAACACACACACACACATTTGCCTAGATCTAAATCACAGCTGATTAATAGTGATTTACTGCATTATCACAGACACACACATGCTCTTGCTGTAAAATAGTACTTTGTTTAGATGTTTAGATTTAGATGTTAGAATTTCCCAATACAAGAAGCTATAATTCATGACCTATATCTTTAGCAGCAAAAAACAAGGTTAATGTGCAGTTTTGTGTTTTCAATGTCTCAACCATTTATTGTCTGTCTTTGGTCTAGGCTGTAGTAATTAAAGTTTGGTCATAATCTGCTCTAATTTACTAAATGTTCTATAGTCAAGAGTTTTATTGTCATATGTACAGTGAAAACACAGTGGTTTATTACATTAAAAAAATAAATAACATAAAAGAAATATAATAAAATATAATGCCAATATACAGATTAAAATATAAAAACCTGAGTTTAATAAGGAAGGAAGGTGCTCTGTATGTGCAGAAAATACAAACAGGGTAAAAGTCAGTGGGAATGGGGAGTGAGAGAGTTAGTGTTAAATGTGTTGTTCAGGAGTCTGATGGCTTGTGGATAGAAGCTGTTTGTAAGTATTTTTGTCCTTGATTTCACCATCCTGTAGCATCTACTTTGCGGCAAAAATGTGAAGAGTCAGTTTTGTGGATGTGTATTGTCCTTGATGATGTTGTCGGCCCTACTGATTACCCTAGGGATATAAAAGTCCTGAAGTGATGGGAAGGCTGCTCCAGAGATGAACTGTGCAGTTTTTATCACATGCTGGAGGGCCTTCCTGCATTGAACAGTGCAGCTTGATGATCCACAGATTTCTCAGGTGAAGCATACCAATATTGCGTTCTCCCTTTTGGCCAAGCTTTGTCTCCATGCACTTACACGAAGTGCATGGATGCTGCTTTGGCTCCTCTGCGTCTCCAGGGCATCTGTGTACTCAATTATATAGATGACTGGCTTATCTTAGCATAGTCAAAAGATATGGCGGGCAGACATTGAGATGTTATGCTCACCCAAATAAGGGCTTTGGGACTCAGACTCAACCCAGAGAAGAGAGAACCTCCTTCCTGGGGATTCTGTAATAAAGGACATTCAGCTAGGACAGCACCTCTCTACTGCTCTCGCACACAGGTTACTGGGGCTCATGGCAGCAGCAGCCAACATTATCCCTTCGGGTCTGCTACACATGAGGCCATTTCAGTTCTGGCTCAGGAGCAAGGGGTTCCACCCCCACAATCCCCCTCTCAGAATCATAAGGGTGTCCGTGTCGTGCACTTCGGCCTGTGGAAAGGCCCTCGTCTCACTTGGCACATAAATTGCCTGGAAATGAAGGCTGTGTTTCTGGCTCTGAAACATTTTCTCTTGCTCTGGGCAGAGACCAGATTTTTGTCACTGAGCGCGATTTACATTCCGGGGCACATAAACAGGGCCCTGGAATGTAAATCAGGCTTCTTGTCTTCTTAGAATGCTTTACTCCCCTTCAAGAGACTGATTTAATTTCACTAATTTCTTTTTTAAAACTATCAACCCGCATACTAGATCCCTTACCTTTAAACAGATAATAGCAGTAGCTACTCAACCCCTTCTAAAAGTGATCATTTCTTCCCTTAGCACTGGCTATGTGCCTAAATCTTTTAAACTAGTGGTTATCAAATCCCTGAAAAAACCCAACCTCGACCCCTGTCAAACTATCAAACCTCTTGTTTATCTCCAAGATCCTAGAAAAGGCTGTAGAACAGCAATTATGCACATACCTACATAGGAATAACATTCATGAAATGTATCAGTCGGGATTTTGGCTTCATTAGAGCACAGAGACAGCATTGGTTAAAGTGGTCAATGACCTGTTACTGGATTCTGATCAGGTTGTGTCTCCTTGCTGGTGTTACTTGATCTTAGTGAAGCTTTTAACACAATTGACCATACTATTCTACTTGATATGCTAGAAAATGTTGTTGACATTAATGAAACAGCTCTCTCTTGGCTCAGGTCTTATTTGACTCATCGTTATGAGTTCGTAGATCTAAATGGTGACTTCTCTAAGCATACCTAGGTTATGTTCGGTGTTCCACACAGTTCAGTTTCAGACCCACTGCTTTTCTCTTTATATATGCTCCCCCTTGGTGCAATTATTTGTAAATAATGATGGCACACAGCTAAATCAGATGAGAGACACCAGCTTATTAAGATTAAAGAATGTGTAAAGAACATTAGACAGTGGATGTTTACTAACTTCCTCCTTCTTACCTCTGACTAGACAGAAGTGCTTGTACTAGGACCATATGCAGCCAGAAGTAAGCTTTCTGATTACAGAGTAAATCTGGGTGTTCTTTCTGTTTCATCATGTTCAGCAGTAAAAGACCTTGGTGTGATTATTGACTCCAGTCTAGCATTTGAAGCTCATGTAGATAATATCACTAGGTTAGCCTTCTTTCATCTCAGAAATATTGCTATTATAAGAAATATGTCACTTCATCATGCAGAAAAAACTAGTTCATGCTTTAGTTGCTTCAAGGTTTGATTATTGTAATGCCTTACTCTCTGGATGTTCCAGTAGAACCATAAACAAGCTCCAGTTAGTCCACAATGCCGCAGCTAGAGTCCTAACTAGAACCAAAATATTTGAACACATCACTCATATCTTATCCAAACGGCATTGATTATAAAATACTTTTACTGACCCATAAAGCTCTAGGTCCAGGTCTCTCTCTCTCTCTCTCTCTCTCTCTCTCTCTCTCTCTCTCTCTCTCTCTCAAGCTATACATCCCACTTCCCAGTGTTCTGAATACCCAGTGTGATCGTTTCTTCTTCCCAGACCTGCCTGATCCATCCAGACCCTCTACTCTTGGTTGGAGTCTTGTTGCTTGGAGGTGCTAACTGCTGCTGGGAATAGGTCTGCATGGACAGCCTGGGTCTGCTGTGTATAGAACCACTTGGAGACTATCACAATGCCTTTGAACTGCCAATGCATCAGTCAGCTTTCCACAGAAAGGAATTAGTGCTAAGTCTATAAGGAACCCAAATTATGCTGACTATTAGTTCCTCAAGATCTCTTGGTTGCATAATTCCATGTGACTATAAACTGTCGGAACTCAGAGTCCCCTCTGAGTGGACACTCTTCTGGGTGGTTCTGAAGTCTTCTGCAATTACCTATATTTATCAAACACTTTGCTAAATTGTAAGAAAGAAAATAATGAAACTCCTTCAGGCTTGAATGAGAAGAAGCAAACCAGCTTTATTGGCACTCAAAAACACAGCTTCGAGCTCGATGCGGTCAAGTGCAAAGTCCCCCACATAAATGTCCCCTATATATAGGGGACTCTTCACCCCTCCTTACACTTGTTTGTCAGCGCTTGTTTTGACGATAGATGATTATTTTGCTGAATAGGCCCCCATAAAATCAAACCCCCCTTCGTTTGTCCATACCTGATGGCCTTAAGGATACCAATGGCCGGGCCTTTGGGTCAGGCCAAGGCCTGTCTATCACAATTACCAGGTCACAGTATTTTGCAGAAATTAGGTTTTTTTCCTACTTTATATTTTAGGAACCTATTTATCATATCCCCTATATCAGAGTACTTGAGGGCTTGTTTTGTGCATTTATTTAGAGTATTGAGATGTTTCCCTTCCCAACATTTAATTAGGTTTTATTCCTTTATCTTTATTCACTGTTGGTTTTATTATCTGAGGCTTAACCTTATTTTTGCTCTGCAGCTAGTTCAGTTAGGTTTAGTGTAGTTTCCTCCCATATTTTCTATCACAACCCCCTTTTTTGTATTTCCCCTGTACATTACATTACTTCTGTGCTTAGTTGTCATTCGCTGATTGCTTACTTTGTTCCATGTTTTGGGTAATATCAGCCACTAGAAAAGGTTCACTCACTGTTTTGATTTAACTT
The DNA here is from genome assembly GCA_033459395.1 of Hemibagrus guttatus. Taxonomy (NCBI): domain Eukaryota; kingdom Metazoa; phylum Chordata; class Actinopteri; order Siluriformes; family Bagridae; genus Hemibagrus; species Hemibagrus guttatus. Next base: position 13,826,812 of record JAUCMX010000009.1, on the reverse strand, counting down.
GGGCCCTGCCTTGCCCCACCTAATCTATAAACACTGCTACTTGCCATTCGCCTCGCATCATCTCGTCTCTTCCATCTCTGACACCTCCACCTTACCTAGGTAAGTCAATTTTCCCTATTTATCTCTTTACCTATGCCTTATGCTCTCTCTGTGTGGTTTACTTTGTTTTTAGTACACTGTGTACTTCTATTAATATTATATTAATTTCTCATTCAGTTGTTCTGTTCCACCAGTCAATTTCATATCTTGTTATTGCCCTATCTGAGGGTTGTTATGACGTTCCCCTCTCCTGTTTCTAGGGTTGCCGTATACTTTGTTTTTAAGAACGTTTGCCTTGCTGATTCTCACTTTGCAGGCCACAGGCCTCTCCGCCGAAGCCTGAGACGCCGCTTTGAGAGTGCTCACCTCTTAAGATTCTTCATTCTCCTTTTTTTTTATCCTACTGTCTAATAAACTACTCACTACTTGCTTATGAGTCTCTATTTATTTTACTCTTTCTTATTAAATTTTTTATCCATATGCTCTTGTCAGTAAATTTCAACTGTCATCTAAAGGTTATACTGTTTTGCTATTGATTTAAGATGAGTATAATAAAGTAAGGATAATAAAGACTTAAAATAATCAGTGCTTAATCTGAGTAACTTGTCTGTTATGATTATTAGTTGATTACTGCCTAACGTAGATATCAGTCTAATTATTATTAAATGCTTAAATGATTTTGAGTAGATAGTAAATTAAATTAAATCTTATGTAAAGACTACTATTTTAACCGACTAAAGTAAATTAGAGTAATGTAATAATAATAATAACAAAGTAGGATTTAATGATTAATTTTCTGTAGTTATAATTAGGCTAAACATAGAATTATGACTTGATTAGAATTTGATTCATGCAATGCATGATTCTTCAAGGAAATTTTCAACAAAACTCTTGTTGAAGAAAGGACATTATTTCTATTTACATCATTTACTGTTAAGTGTCGAAGGCTACCATCCTTGGGCACCAAGATATCCATAACTGGTGGTTTTGGTCTTTTTCAAGGTGCAGAGGGTGCTAGTGTAACCATGTTCTCCACAAATGAAACACACAACATTGGCTCTGTCAGGCAGCTGCTCTACTGGTGGGGCCTTAGCAGTACAAGTCTTATTTTTGGTGTATCTTGGTTTGACTAGTGGTATGAGAGTTTGAACCATCCCCAGTCCTCCTTTGGCCACTTAAAGGCTTCCTCCAGTTCCACGAGCTTTGAGGTTGTGAGGTAATTTTCAATGTCATCGTTGTCCTCCAGCCTTGCCATACATAGCTCTTGGTCTATCACAAGCTGGTTTTCCCATAGTAGTAACCCCAACCTTGGAGTGTTCAAAGTCCAGCTGTATCTGGTTGAGCTGATGCGGTAGGGCCTGGAGGGTGAAGGGCCTCCTGGGTTGTTTGTTTGTCCTTGATTCTGTGTGTTCCAAGATCATCCTTTGGGGTTACTCTCCCAGATCATCTGCCATCTGGGGTCCAGCAATACCCTGGGGCTGCTGACGTGATACCTGGGCCTTTGTCACTGTCTTCTTGGAGTGTACCCAAAGCCAAGGCTCGCACCACCTGCTGGCTAGCCTGCTGCACTTACTGCCTGTCCCCAGCCACTCCTGATATCCCATTGCCTTGAATTTTTTCACTGTATTGCCCCCTCACAAGGTAACACCTCGAGACGTTGATTTTGTCTTAAAGCAGCTTTAAAGAAATATAGAAACATAGAAACATTTTTTTTACTATTTATCCCTAACATTTATTCCTAATGAGCATGCCTGAAGCAATGGTGGCAAGGAAAAACTGATATGATGACATGAGAAAGAAACCTTGAGAGGAACCAGGCTCAGAAGGTCAATAGTCACACCAAAGTCTTTTACTGCTGAACATGATGAAACAGAAAGACCATTCATAGTTACTCTGTAATCAGAAAGCTTACTTCTGGCTGTATGTGGTCCTAGGACGAGCACTTCATTCTTGTCATAGTTAAGCAGAAGGAAGTTAGTGAGCATACACTGTCTAGTGTCCTTTACCCATTTTCCAATCTTAATACGCTAGTGTCTCTCATCTGAAACATATAGCTGAGTGTCATCAGCATAACAGTGTAAGCTGATACTATGTTTACGAATAATTGCTCCAAGGGGTAACATATATAAAGAGAAAAGCAGTGAGCCTAAAACAGAACCTTGTGGAACACCAAACCTAACCTTGGTATAACCATCAGTCAGTGATAACAGTCAGTCAAATAAGACCTGAGCCAGGAGAGGGCTGATATTATATTCTATTCAAGTAGAATAATGTGGTCAATGGTGTTAAAAGCTGCATCAAGTTACACCAGAAAGGAGAGACATCCTTGATCAGAAGCCTGTAACAAGTCATTTACCACTTTAACCAATGCTGTCTCTGTGCTATGATAAGGCCTAAATCCTGACTGTTATATTTCATGAATGCTATTCCTATGTAGGTATGAACATAACTGTTGTGCTTCAACCTTTTCTAGGATCTTAGAGATAAAGGGGAGGTTTGATATTGGCCTATAGTTGGACAGCTGAAAGGGTTCAAGGTCGACCTTTTTAATCAGGGGTTTGTTAATTTTGCTTCAGTACTAAAAAAATTTTTAGGGCTATTTATCTTAATTTATGGTGGAGAGATTTGCTGATCTAGCAGAGCTTAGTTTTTTTGTAGCTCAGAAGGCTTTCCTTCCATGCTAATTGAAACATCAATAATATAGTCTGACACCATTTACGTTCTAATTTCCAAGATGATTATTTTAAGGTTCATGTGTGGTCATTGTACTAGGCTGCTGGTTATTTTCTTTACCTATTTTCCTTTTGAGTGGAGCTACAATATTTAGGGTGTAGCAAAACACTGACTCCAAGTAATCAGTTGCCTGATCAAGTTCTTTGGGGTCAAACAGTGATCCAATCTTGGATGACAATTCTGGGAGACTATTGGTAATTGGTATTGGTGTCTAAGATGCATTTTAAATGAAACAAGATAGTCTGAGACTGGGGAAGTGTGATTAAATTTTCTATATTTAATCCATATGTTAGAATAGGTTTTTGTGTGGTGCCTTATCATAAAGAATAACTGTGACACCTCCTTTCTTGCCTGTTAGGCAAGCTTCATTTGAAGCGACATGCTCATTTGGCTTAATCCATGTTTCTCTTAAGCATAGAACACTAAACTTCTGATTGGTAATAATTTCATTAACAATAAGTGCTTTAGGTGCAAAAGATTTTATATTTTCTGATTGTTTATACATTTTTGTTTAGCTCAGGGAACAGACACAGTCTCTATGTTGTGAACCCTCTGTAATGATTCACTGAAGCTAGCAGATGGTTTAGCCTGCTTGTCTGCTCCCTGGCCCTGGCTCTGGCTTTGGCTTGTCAACGATTAACTAGACCTGTTCTTGAGACTATGTGCTGTGCTGCAAGAAATGAGAGCAGCACCTTACTGAGTGGGATGGACACCATCCTGTCCTAACAAGCCAGCCTTGCCCTCAAAAAAGCTCCAGTTATCGATGAAGCCCACATTGTTTTTGGAGCACCATCTAGACATACAGCAGTTCAGCGACCATAACCTGCAGTAAGCTACATACCCATGCCATGATGGGATGGGGTCAGAGCATACTACAGCATCAGACATCACCTTCGCTAATTTACACAATATTACAATATTACTCTGGTAACATCTGCTAATAATAAACGAAGGTATATATTATTGGCTCATACATGGAAAATTACCTTCTAGAATCTATGCTTGCCTAAGACTACCTGCTATGTACGACACCCTGGCTCCACAACTACACCTAATCAGTGCTGTTGGAGCCCCTAAATGCATCCTAAGTCTGTGACCTATTGCACCATTCATTCATTGTCTACCGCTTATCCGATCTATTCTCGGGTCACAGGGAGCCTGTCCCTATCTCAGGCATCATTGGGCATCAAGGCAGGATACACCCTGGACAGAGTGCCAACCCATCGCAGGGCACACACACACTCTCGTTCACTCACGCAATCACACACTACGGACAATTTAGAGATGCCAATCAATCTACAATGCATGTCTTTGGACCGGGCGAGGAAACCGGAGTAAACCCCTGAGGCACGGGGAGAACATGAAAACTCCACACACACACAGTGGAGGAGGGAATCGAACCCCCAACCCTGGAGATGTGAGGCAAAGGTGCTCCACCAAGCCACCGTGCCCCTCCTATTGAACCAGTGTTAATGTATTTATTGATAGAGACTTCAAAGCACTCTTGTGCATTGCTCTGCAAAAGAGGGTCTGCCAAATGCCAGAAATGTAAATGTAAAGGCCTTGCGAATTTCACATGCCTTAAGATGCCTCCTATGATCAGAGCTCTTTCAGGTTTCTCAGTGGGTGCTTCACTGAGGAGAGGAAACCTTTGTGCTTTGCATCTATGTTGCAGAGTCATCAACGTATCTCTTAACAACAAATGGGAACATGCTTATGCAAATTAACAATGTTTTTAAACCAAAAAACATGGTTTTCCTACAGGTGAAGCAAACAAACAAAAAAAACATGGTTACTGTAGCAAAACTATTGTTACTACAAAATTACCATGGTTTTCAAAAACAAGAGTTAAACAGGGTTACTATAGTAAACCCGTGATTTTGCCAACATTAATCAATGCACATTAAAAAAAAAACATGGTTAATTTTCGTAAGCAATGTTCCCATTTGTTGTTAATAGAAATACGTTAATAATAAATGCTTATAAAAACAAATATACATGTAAACAATGCTTTCGTGTCTTCATTGGCTTAAGGTACAGTACTTACATCTTGATCCATTTTGGCAAATCCCTGAGTGTGATGTGATAGCCTCGGTCTTCTTCTTCTTCTTCTTTCGGCTTTTCCCTTCAGGGGTCGCCACAGCGAATCATCTCTCTTCACCTATCCCTATCTTCTGCATCCTCAACACTTGCAACCACTAGTTTCATATCCTCATTAATTCCATCCATATACCTCCTCTTTGGCCTTCCTCTTTGCCTCCTGCCTGGCAGCTCCATGTCCAACATTCTCCTACCAATATACTCACTCTCCCTCCTCTGAACATGTCCAAACCATCTTAATCTGGCCTCCCTAGCTTTGTCCCCCAAATGTCCAACATGAGCTGTCCCTCTGATGTACTCGTTCCTAATCCTGTCCAATCTTGTCACTCCCAAAGAGAACCTCAACATCTTCAGCTCTGCTACCTCTAGCTCTGATTCCTGTCTCTTCCTCAGTGACACTGTCTCTAAACCATACAGCATGGCTTGTCTCACCATTGTCCTGTACACCTTCCCCTTGATTCTTGCTGATATTTTCCTATCACACAGAACTCCTGACACCTTTCTCCACCCATTCCAACCTGCCTGCACTCGCTTCTTTACCTCTTTCGCACACTCTCCATTACTCTGGACTGTTGACCCCAAGTACTTAAACTCCTGTACCTTCTTCACCTCTTCACCCTGTAACCTTACTTTTCCACTTCCCCCCCTTTCATTCACACATGTACTCAGTCTTACTACGACTGACTTTCATTCCTCTTCTCTCCAGCGCAAACCTCCACCTCTCCAGGTTTTCCTCCAAGTGCTCCTTGCTCTCACTACAGATCACAATGTCATCTGCAAACATCATTGTCCAAGGAGACTCCTGTCTGACCTCCTCTGACAACTGGTCCATCATTATAGCAAACAGGAAGGGGCTCAGAGCCGATCCCTGATGCAGTCCCACCTCCACTTTGAACTCCTCTGTCTGACCTTCAGCACACCTCACCACTGTCCTGCTCCTCTCATACATGTCCTGCACCACTCTGACATACTTCTCTGCTACTCCTGACTTCCTCATACAGTACCACAGCTCTTCTCTTGGCACCCTGTCATACGCTTTCTCCAAGTCTACAAACACACAGTGCAACTCCCTCTGACCATCCATATACTTCTCCATCAAAATTCTCAGAGCAAAAATTGCATCTATTGTGCTCTTTCTGGGCATGAAGCCATACTGCTGCTCACAAATTTCCACTACCTTCCTTAACCTAGCTTCCACTACTCTTTCCCATAGCTTCATTGTATGGCTCATCAACTTTATCCCCCTATAGTTGCTGCAACTCTGCACGTCACCCTTATTCTTAAAGATCGGCACTAATACATTTCTTCTCCATTCCTCAGGCATCCTCTCACTCTCTAAAACCCTGTTGAACAAACTAGTTAAAAATTCCACTGCTGCCTCTCCTAGACACTTCCAGACCTCCACCGGGATGTAGTCAGGACCAACTGCCTTTTCACTTTTCATCCTCTTCAAAGCCTTCCTGACTTCATCCTTTCTAATCTTATCTACTTTCTGTTCCACAGAGTTCACCCCTTCTACTCTTTTTTCCCCTCTCATTTTCCTCATTCATCAGCTCCTCAAAGTACTCCTTCCATCTCCTCTGTACACTCTCCTCACTTGTGAGCACCCTTCCATCTCTATCCTTAATAACTCTAAATTGCTGCACATCCTTCCCATCTCGATCCCTCTGCCTAGCTAACCTGTACAAGTCCTTCTCTCCTTCTCTAGTGTCTAACCTAGTGTACAACTCATCATATGCCTTCTGCTTGGCCATAGACACCTCCCTCTTCATTCTGCGCTGTAACTCCTTGTATTCCTGTCTATTCTCTTCAGTCCTGTCCATGTCCCACTTCTTCTTGGCTAACCTCTTCCTCTGGATACTATCCTGAACTTTCTCATTCCACCACCAAGTCTCCTTATCTTCTTTCCTCCTTCCGGATGACACACCCAGCACCTTTCTCCCTGTCTCCCTGATTACTTCTGCTGTAGTTTCCCAGTCATCTGGCAGCACTACCTGACCACCCAGAGCCTGCCTCAACTTCTGTCTAAATTCCTCACAACATTCCTCCTTTTTCAGCTTCCACCACTTGGTTTTCTTCTCTATCTTTGACCTCTTCATCTTACAGACCATCAAAGTCATCCTACATACCACCATCCTATGCTGTCTGGCTACACTCTTTCCCACTACCACTTTACAGTCACTAATCTCTTTCAGATTGCCTCTTCTACATAGGATGTAGTCTACCTGTGTTCTCCTACCTCCACTCTTGTAAGTCACTCTATGCTCCTCCCTCTTCTGAAAATAAGTGTTAACCACAGCCATGTCCATCCTCTTAGCAAAGTCCACTACCATCTGTCCTTCAAGGTTCCTTTACTTAACTCCAAACTTGCCCATCACCTCATCATCACCTCTGTTCCCCTCACCAACATGTCCATTAAAATCCGCTCCTACCACCACTCTCTCACCCGTGGGAATACTCTCCATCACCTCAACTAATTCACTCCAGAATCTCTCTTTCTCCTCTAACTCACAACCTACGTGTGGGGCATAACCACTAACAACATTCAACATCACCCCTTCAATCTCTAACTTCAGACTCATCACCCTGTCTGACACCCTCTCCACCTCCAGGACATTCCTCACAAACTTCTCCTTCAGGACCACACCTACACCATTTCTCTTACTATCCACACCATAATAAAACAGCTTGAATCCTGCTCCTATACTATGAGCCTTGCTACCCTTCCAGCTGGTCTCCTGTACACACAGTATATCCACCTTCCTTCTCTCCATCATATCAGCCAGCTCTCTACCTTTCCCTGTCATAGTACCAACATTCAGAGTTCCTATTCTCAGTCCTACACTCTTACCTTTCCTCTTCTTTCTCTGTCTGTGCACTCTCCTCCCTCCTCTACTTCTTTGACCAACAGTAGCCCAATTTCCACCTGCGCCCTGTAGGTCAACAGTGCCGATGGCGGTCGTTGTTAACCCAGGCCTCGACCGATCCGGTATGAAATTCATACTGACGATTCGCATGGTTAAATTTGGCAATGTTTTACGCCGGATGCCCTTCCTGACGCAACCCTCTCTGTTTATCCGGGCTTGGGACCAGCACAGAAGTCACTGGACTGTGACCCCCATGGCTAGATTAGCCTCGGTCTACCTGTTGCTATTATCTCATCAAACTCACCTGCACGATCTGCTGGTGAAGCGGACAAACAGCAGGAGTCGATTATGCATCGATGTTCAATTGCTCTTCCTGCGATACCCGGATGTGTAAAGTTGAATTTCATAATCACTGAATTTGTGGAAGTGAAATAATACGCATGGAAATGTCCTATCAATTATTAAAGGTTGTATTTTAAACATCTGAATATTTAGTCTTGAAATTTTGAACAATGAAATTGAGAGTCGTATTTTAAAATAATTTGAATATTTAATATTGAATTTTTTTTCAATTATGCATTTTTTTTCAGTTACTGCTATTCAGCACCTTTTTTGCTTCAAATACATTTGTCGCTATTTTACTTCCATACAAATATTCAAGTTACTGTTATATAATGAATAAGTGTAGTTATATTTTGGAAAAAGGCTTAAAGTGTTTTAATTTGAAGGTATTCACATCCAAATTGGTGGAAGGGATTAGAAATTTCAGCTGCCCAACCTTTTTCAAGGTATCAAAGGACAACTGACTCAAAACCTTATTCTTGGACAGGTGTAGACTATTGTTTGTTTTTTTCATAAATTTAGCAGGTAAAAGGTATAGCGTTAATTTAAAGTGTGGCTTTTGTGTTTAGAAGCTTTTGCTGTGAAACAACGTCCTGCTGTCAAAGAAGCTCTCCATGCTAATGAAACAGGCCATTATTAAGCTACAAAAACAAAACAAATCCTTCAGAGAAAAAAAGGAATACACTGTTGAGCTTAGTAAAATAAAAAGGCTTGGGGTCCACAGAAGACTACAGTGATGAATGATTGCAGAAACAACCCCTTCACAACATCTAGGCAAGTGAAGAACACTCTCCAGGAGGTAGGACTGTCACTGTGGAAGTCTAGAATCAAGAGAAGACACAAGTGCCTTGCATGACTACCGCTCAGGTGTTAAATGGACAGCGCCACTTTGCACTTCTGTGGTGGAAAGCTGGGTAGCACATAGTGGCATGGCTGTAGCATGCAAAGCCAGCAGATGCTCAGAGCAGCGGCATAGATTCGTCACCCTCAGTGAAATGCAAGGAGGGTATCATGGGTCGCAGTACACACAGAGTGGTAAGATACTTCATATAGCAGTAAACTCATGCATGCTTTCCTCTGGTTTTCCCTGAACCCACTGCACACTGAAAAAAGTTCCCTCGGTCCTGCGTTGTTGCTGCTTAGCCTTGCCTGGAAGCCACTACCACATTGCACACTGTCGAAGATAGCACTCTTTTCACTTCACCTTACCTTAAAGTAAAACTTTTAAATAAAAAAGCACCTTTTTAACCTACCTGGACTATATATACAGTATATATAACTATATACAGTTCATGGACCTAACATTCATGTGTTTTGGGTCTTTTATAAATTTTTACAAGGTCTTCTGGAAATATGACATTATCAAATGGGTCAAAAAAACAAATTGAGTTAGAAATTTTGTTGATGTAGAAAGCTGTTTCAATAAAATTTGTGAGTGATTGTGATTGACTACAGCTGGTGACTTTTTAAGTCTGTTCAAATAGGGCCGGTATAATAGACTTATTTGCCACAAACTCACAATTCTGTGAAAAAATAAATAAATAAAAGACTAAGGACTTAAACATGTATATGAAAAAGTGGATCATTGACATGAGCAAGTCAGGTATGTCATTTGGAACCAATTTCTATGGAGTTACAGGTCATAAGATCAAGTGAGTAAACACCTGTTTGTACATATAAAAAGTATGGCAGAGTTGAGTCACTGCCACAGGAAAAATTTGGAGTTATTACTTGCTGCTGAGAGAAAATTGCTTTTTACAAAGGATGTTGTCAAAAAGCAGTTTTACATGAATATTAAAATTGATGATACAAACTATAAATCAATCTTTCATAAAAATCAATCTCAATCTTTAATTAAAATTTACATTTATCCCTAATCAGCAAGACAGTGGTTCTTCCTGACTTCCTGAGATGATATTTGAAAGAAAACTTCAGGGGAACTCATTTTCATCTTGGTGACACCCGATAGTGAGACTGTAAATAGTTTCCTTTCTATAACTGTGCATTATATAGTTAAATGCAATTGTGTAACTGTCATCATCATAACAGTGGAAGCAAATACCATGTTTATGAATAATCTTACCCAGAGGTACCATACAGTATATATTTGGAAAAAAGCATTGGACCTAAAACAGAACCTTGCAGAACACCAAACCTTACCTTGGTATGCATAGAAGTCAAGAGTAATAGAATGTGGTGTGCAATATGTTTAAATGTTACATGTAGAGAGGGCTGTTCCCTTAACTCCAACGTTTCCTTGCCTATTAATGTAGTAGTGTGAACCATGGTGTCAAAAGCTGCTAAGGTCACACCAGCAAGGAGACACAACCCAGGCCAGTAGTAGGTCATCTACCACTTTAACTAGTAACTAACTTTGAGTCTGTGCTATTAGGCCTAAATCCTAACTGATACATTTCATGAACAATATTCCTATATATGATATAGATATGAGCCTAACTGGCATGCTACAACCTTTTCTAGGATCTTGGAGATGAAAGGGACGTTTGATATTGGCTTAAAGTGGGACAACTGACATAGGTTGAGGTCAGGTTTTTTAATTAGTGGTTTGCTTTAAAAGCTGTTTTAAAAGTTTAGGTACATAGGCAGTGCTAAGATTATATTATTTAGTTATAAACCAGGTGGCATCATGTGGTAGAAGCATCACAGAATGCAAAATACTTTGAAACTTATGGTGGATGGCTTACAACAGCAGAAGACCATATTGGGTTCCTCTCCTATAAGCCTGAAACTCAATGTGTGGTCAGTTAAAGACTGGAAAAAGACAAAGTGTTTTGTTTTTTTTTTTGTTCTAATTTTCAACTGTCCAGTTTGGGTGGGTCTGCACCCACAGTATACTCAGATTTGTGGTCTCCTGCCCAGATCTCTTTGTGCAACTGTCCACAAGCTGACACTGAAGGAGGCTCTACTCAGTTTGGATACAGGAAAATAGAGGGAAGCCCACCGTCAAATGTCTATGTCAAATGTTGAGATGCAATGATGAGAAGCAAGGCATAGAAAAATTTAGGGTGTTGACCAAGATCACAGTTGGCAGTGAACTGAGAGGTAAGCAACACACATCAAAAAAAGAAAAACAAACCAGTAGAAGATAGCTCCGTGATGTCACTTCAATCCACAAACTCCCAGCTCCTGATTAAACACACCTGTGTTCAATATGCTTCACATTCACTCACACTGTTTATAAACATTGCCAAGCCTTTGATTATTGTATTGAGTTCTGGTTTGGACCCTGACTGTGATTCTAGATTACCTGTGGTTTGCCTGTGCATCTAATGCTCTGTTTGCATAACATCACTTCATCACTGCCTGTTTTTTTTTTGTTTTTTTTTACTTCAATTCTGTCTTATGTTTTGGACTTTCTGTCTGGATAATATTAAAGCTGATTACCTGCATCCGAATCCACTAATCATTTGCAAGTCCAACACGTCTGAAAGAGAATAAGACGATAAGAAACAGATAGGAATGATTGAAAAAGGTATTTTATAACAAAATACTATGTACAAAAAATATAAAATAAATACAATTTTATAGCAAAATACTATACGCTCACTGTGTGTGCATGCATGTATGCACATTGTAGCAGGACTCATTGATGTTGGCAACATTTTTAGTTGTTTTTGGCAATTCACTCCATTGAGCCCAGGGTTGAAATATGATGAGGGATTGAGGGACAAAATTGTGGGATACAGAAGATGAGGGGGGAAAAAGGGATTTATCCACTGATGTCTAAAATGTCATTTCTTTTATACCACTGGCCTAAACCTTGTTTCAGAAATTTACAAATAAATACATTTGCCCATTCCACTGTAGCCTTGACTGCTGTTTGCCAGATCACACACAGTACCATCAGTAGTAAAACTGGACATGAAATATTAACAACAATTCCAACCTCGATCTCTGATATTTTTTAAACAACAAGAATGTGCTCTAGGTCATACAGACATTAAAGTCTAGATTTGAATGGTTTAGATGATAATAGGCTTAAATGGAAATCAGAAATGCTTTAATCAGACATTAGGTAATGTACAGAATAGGGCTCAATTTTGGGCAGTGGATTCAATACACATGGTTTGGCAAAAATAATTCATTCTTATAGAAACCATTGGCACAGTCATGAATGAAGTAAGAATTTGATGTAAATGATTTGGTGAGTTTTGATCTTCATCTTGACTCTGTCTTGACTTCTTAAGTCTTGGCTAGGCTTCTAAGCTTATCTTGGACTTGACAGAGGTTATGTTGCCCAAGTACAGAACTTGTACAGTATCCTTTTGTATGTACTGATCATACTGATTATACACATCATGCATACTTGGCAGCTATGGATAATATACAGTGACTAACCCTAACCCTAACCCTATTTCACAGTTTTGAAGTCAAACTCTTGGTGCCATTGCCTAGTAAATAAGCTCCATGTTCTTTTGGGTTACTGAAAACAAAGGTTGTTTTAAGCTTTCATTGTTTAACAGTTTAATTAATGTTATGGTTGTTACATTTTTAAAAGAACTTTGAGACAATCATTCAGCACTACATGCTGGTTAAAGATAGAATATAATAACAATATTACATTTGGAAGTGGAAAATTTCCAAAAAAGTGGACACATCCATAAAAGCATGCTTCTACTGCCATCAGGTGGTCTTTAAATTTAATGACATCATCATTATTTAGGCTGCCGTTAGACACAGGTTCTCTCATCATTTAAGGCTGATCTGAATAAGACATGGAATGATGGGGTCAGACTAAAGACTTCTGGGAGATACTGGTTTGTACATGCCCTTTTTTATCAGGTAGAATGTCTGCCTGACCTTATCAGAAAAATTCTGACCGAACACTTCCTCAGCTAGCATTTACAGCAAAAAGGTTAATGGTAGGAGGCTGGATTCTGAATGAAGGTCATGGGCAGAGTTTGGACCTTCCTATTGACTCCCACAGAGGAGAAAGATTATCTTCAAAGTCTGCTGACAGGAGTGATGAGTGTCTTTTGGAACTCTGTTAGTCTTCCACCCAAAAACCATCACAGCTATAGTAAGACAGATCCCTTATTAATATTTCTATTAAGTATTGCATTAAACTGTGGGGTATTGGTGGCTCAGTGGTAGGTTTCTTGCCTATCATGCGGAAGGCCCAGGTTTGATTCCCAGCCAATGCCTCAACCCCAGCCACTGGATGCAGTGCCGGTCCCAAGCACGGGAAAATGGGAGGGTTGCGTCAGGAAGGGCATCCGGCGTAAAACATTCGCCAAGTTGTTGTGCGGACCAGTTGGTCTGCTGTGGCGACCCCGAACAGGGAGCAGCATTAAATGCCTAATATTGAGAAAGAATAAAGAATTTCTCTCCTATTTGTTTGTTTCCAAACATAAAATTATGTACTTCTTAATTATAAAGCAATAAGATATATATGCAGAAGTTTATGCTGTTTCTAACTATTGTTAATTGTTATTGTAATTATTGTTATTGTTAATATGAAGTATAGTAATATAACAATAATGCTTATTGTTAATAAGAAGTAATGGTGGAAAAATACATACAATTATGAAGGTCAATATGAATAATAATATTTATAATAATAGATCAAATATGTACAGAATATATGTACATACTCTTTTACTGTTGAAGACTTTTGTGTGATTTATGAAAAATAACAATAATGAACAACTAGGATGGTAAAAAAGTATTAAACAGAAAATCACCTGCAGTCACTCATGGTTTCTAAAAGTAAAACAAGTATGTGCCAGGAATCCCCCACATGCTCCATTTATTCACATGCAAAAATAAGTACTATATGTTTGACTGAAATTTTAATTATGTACTCTTTAGAAATAATTGTTTCTAAATTCATCTCTAGTGGGTGCTATAATTAATTTAGTGAGACTAATAAAAATATTATTATTGTTTCTCTCTCAGCTTCAGCAATGGCCAAAAAGAAAAAGAAATTGTGGCAAAAAGTACCTTGCTCAACCTAACATCCTACATCAAAATTCCTTATTTTATTTGACAAAGCATCCATCAGGAATGGTGGAAATCATGTGGATACACTATATTGCTGAAAGTTTTGGGACACTCCTCAAAATTGAATTCAGGTGTTCCAATCAATTCCTTGGACACAGGTGTAGGCATGCAGACTGCTTCTACAAAAATAGTCACTCTGAGGAGCTCAGTGAATTGAAGTGTGGTACCATGATAGGTTGCCACCTGTGCATTGAGTCCATTTGTGAAATTTCCTCACTACTAAATATTGTCAACTGTTAGTGGTAGCTAACAAGTGGAAGTGGAAGCAATTGGGAACAACAGCAACTCAACCACGAAGTGGTAGGCCATGTTAAATCACAGAGTGGGGTCAGCGCATGCTGAGGCACACAGTGTGCAGAAGTCGCCAACTTTTTGCAGTGTAAATAGCTACAGACCTCCAAACTTCGTGTGGCCTTCAGATTAGCTCAAGAACAGTGTGTAGATAGCTTCATGGAATGGGTTTTCATGGCCGAGCAGCTGCATCCAAGCCTTACATCACCAAGTGCAATGCAAAGCATCGGATGCAGTGGTGCAAAGCATCGGATGCAGTGGTGCAAAGCACGCCGCCACTGGACTCTAGAGCAGTGCAGACATGTTCTCCGGAGTGACAAACCATGTTTCTCTGTCTGGCAAACTGATGGCTGTGTCTGGGTTTGGTGGTTGCCAGGAGAACAGTATTCCTGACTGCATTGTGCCAAGTGTAAAGTTTGGTGGAGGGGGGATTATGGTGTGGTGTTGTTTTTCAGGGGTTGGCTTGGCCCCTTAGTTCCAGTGAAAGGAACTTTTAATGTTTCAGCATACCAAGACAGTTTGAACAATTTCATGCTCCAAACTTTGTGGGAACAATTTGGGGATGGCCCCTTCCTGTTCCAAAATGACTGCACTTCAGTGCACAAATCAAGGTCCATAGAGACATGAATGAGCAAGTTTGGTGTGAAGGAACTTGGCTGGCCTGCACAGAGTCCTGACCTCAAGCTGATAGAACACTTTTAAGATGTATTAGAGCGGAGACTGTGAGCTAGGCCTTCTTGTCCAACATCAGTGCCTGAGCTCACAAATGCACTTCTAGAGGAATGGTCAAAAATTCCCATAAACACACTCCTAAACCTTGTGGAAAACCTTCCCTGAAGAGTTGAAGCTGTTATAGTTGCAAAGGGTGGGTCAACTCCATATTAAACCCTACGGATTAAGAAGGGTATGTCATTAAAGTTCATGTGCATGTAAAGGCAGATGTCCCAAAACATTATATTTTGGCAATATAATGTATATACTTTCTGTGCTGGATATGCATCGAATATGCTTACCACCAGTCCAGCTTACCTGCTGTATCCATTGGAAGGTAAATTATTCTGACATGTAATAAAAAATCTAAGAGAATGCAAATCCATCGTAAGCAGTGTTAATGAGGAAAAATCAACAGATCCAAAATATCTAAAATGTCAGACAACATCAAAGGTCAAAAACAGTAACAGGTCAGACAAACAGTAAAATCAGCAAACAGTATTCAGATGATAATGCTAAAGACTAACAAACACAGATGGACAGGCTTGGTGTTACGGGTGGCAAGTTCCTCATTGGACCACTAGGGGGGTTTTCAGCAGGGATTGTGTTTGTTTGTTTTTGTATACCATGTGTTTTGTTGTGTTCCCGCCTTTGTTCACCTGTTCCTTATGTGCCTGTAATTATGTTCCTTATTTATAGTAGTGTTTGTGCCTGGGTTAGGGGCTAGTCCTCATCGATGTATTCCTGGTTTCCATAGTCCGTGTCATTGTAATTTCAGTCTTCGTGATTCCATGTATTTATGTTGTTTTTGTTAATAAACCCCTGTCTGACGTCATTCCCCGCGTTGGGTCTGTTCCATCTAAACTGGCACGATCGGCTCCGTGACAGAAGGACTAGCCAAAACAGTACAGACCCCGCGGGATGGTTTATGCGAGGATCTTTTCTGCTCCTGGGATGTTTCCAGCCTGATTTTTTTTCCTCCGGTACATCGCTCCACATCCTGTTCCTGTGGGGGACATCGATCCACTTCTGGGTTTCCGTGGAGGACGCCTCCTCATTCCTCGTCAGCGGTGGATGTTTTCAGCCTGATTTTTTTCCCTTTTTCGCTGGTACATCGCTCCGCCTCTGTTCCCGTAGGGGACGTCGCTCCACTTTCGGTTTTCCGTGGAGGACGCCGCTTCACTTCTCGTCAGCGGAGGATGTTTCCAGCCTGATTTTTTTTTTCCCTTCTTATTCGTCGCTGGTACTCACTCCGCCTCTGTTCCCTTGGGAGACGTCGCTCCACCTCTGTTTCTCCGTGGAGGATGCCACCCCACTTCTCGTCGGTGGAGGAAGTTACCAGCCTGATTTTTTTTTCGTCACCGGTACTCGCTCCACCTCTGTTCCCGTGGGGGACGTCACTCCACCTTTGTTTCTCCGTGGAGGACACCACCTCACTTCTCGTCGGCGGAGGAGGAGGTTACTGGCTGCCCCTGGTTCCCCCTTCCCCTCGTGGGTTTTGGCCCCAGCTGGATTGAGGTCGTCGCTCGGCTCTGCTGTTCGTCGGTGGACATCGCTCAGCGCTGTTGCTCGGCGGCGGACATCGCTCGGCTCTGCTGCTCGGCGGTGGATGTCGCTCGGCTCTGCTGCTCATCGGCGGTGGACATCACTCGGCCCTTCTGCTCGGCTGTGGATGTCGCTCGGCGCTTCTGCTCAGCTGTGGACATCGCTTGGGACCCTCTGGCCTTGCCGCCGGATCCCGTGCTCCCCCCACTTGCCTTGCTTTTGCTCCTCGCTCCCCCCACTTGCCTCGCCTTGTTCCTCGCTCCCCCACTTGCCTCGCTTTTGCTCCTCGCTCCCCCCACTTGCCTCACCGTGCTTCTCGCTCCCCCCACTTGCCTCTCCGTGCTCCTTGCTCCTTCCTGGACCCACAGCCCGTTCAGATATTCAGGGATGGATACTGGTTGGCGCGTCGGGAGCCGCGCCGTGGTGGTGGTGGGGGGGTGGGGGTATATGGGGAATGTACTGTTACGGATGGAAAGTTCCTCATTGGACCACTAGGGGGGTTTTCAGCAGGGATTGTGTTTGTTTGTTTTTGTATACCATGTGTTTTGGTTTAGCCCCGCCTAATCCCTAATGTGTTCCCGCCTTTGTTCACCTGTTCCTTATGTGCCTGTAATTGTGTTCCTTATTTATAGTAGTGTTTGTGCCTGGGTTAGGGGCTAGTCCTCGTCGATGTATTCCTGGTTTCCATAGTCCGTGTCATTGTAATTTCAGTCTTCGTGATTCCATGTATTTATGTTGTTTTTGTTAATGTCTGACGTCATTCCCCGCGTTGGGTCTGTTCCATCTAAACCGGCACGACCGGCTCTGTGACACTTGGCAACATCAGGACATTGTTCAGCTCCTCAATTATGTAGGAGAATGAGGTGGAATATTTGTAATGAATCACATTTTCCTGTCCACACTAATTATTTCTAAGGGGACCTCAATAAGTCACGCACAGCCTACATACATCACTGAGAATGCCCTACCAATAGAAAGATAAGCCTTATCCTGACCCAACTTCCCAACCATGGGAGTTAGATGAGCCAAAAACATTTCCTTGCAGCTCCTTGAAACTCTTGTCTTTTCCCTAGTTTGAGTGACTGCATCACTTGATATAGCCTTAATATATACATAATAATAATAGAAAAAAGGGGCGGGATACCATTTGGCTGAACATGCTGAGCATCAGTTACTTTGACTTGGCCAAAGGCACCCTTCATGGTCTCATCTCGTGACTACTCCAAGGGAAAATCCCAAATGCAAATTCCTATTAAGCATGGGTAGTTCTATGCTTTTGTCCTCAGATTTGCACACATCTTACCTTTGCTTGGCATGCTCTAGCAAATGCCCCAGACTGTGGTTGATAGAAGTTTGATTCCAGCTCCAATCCACAAAGACCTGAAAAACACTTGGATACTTACAGGTATTCAGTATGCCCCCACTTAATCGAGGAGGCCTGTAGACCATTAATGACCCAGACCAATGTCCCACCAGTATCTAGGGAACGGTTTTGGGATAAAGGGTCTACATTTCAATTCATTTAATTTTTTTTGTATAGCACTTTTAAAAAATTGACATATTCTCAAAGCATCTTTACAAAAATACAAAAATCTTGAGTTAAAATTACCTAATGAGAAAGCCTGAGGTAATAGTTGCAAGGAAAAAGAGTCTGATATTATATGAGGAAGAAACCTTGAGAGGAACCAGACTAAAAAGGAACCTTACAAAGCCATCAAATGTACAGTGATGGAGACCTCAGCACAAAACTGACCACTGCAGCAGCAGTTCAAAACTGATATCATAGATTCTAACTGGTGCTATTTACAGTTTCCCATATACAGGTGCATCTCAATAAATTAGAATGTCATGGAAAAGTTCATTTATTTCAGTAATTCAACTCAAATTGTGAAACTCATGTATTAAATAATTTCAGTGCACACAGACTGAAGTAGTTTAAGTCTTTGGTTCTTTTAATTGTGATGATTTTGCCTCACATTTAACAATTCACTATCTCAACAAATTAGAATACTTCATAAGACCAATAAAAAAAACAGTTTTAGTGAATTGTTGGCCTTCTGGAAAGTATGTTCATTTACTGTACATGTACTCAATACTTGGTAGGGGCTCCTTTTGCTTTAATTACTGCATCAATTCGGAGTGGCATGGAGGTGATCAGTTTGTGGCACTGCTGAGGTGGTATGGAAGCCCAGATTTCTTTGACAGTGGCCTTCAGCTCATCTGCATTTTTTGCTCTCTTGTTTCTCATTTTCCTCTTGACAATACCCCATAGATTCTCTATGGGGTTCAGGTCTGGTGAGTTTGCTGGCCAGTCAAGCACACCAACACCATGGTCATTTAACCTGCTTTTGGCAGTGTGGGCAGGTGCCAAATCCTGCTGGAAAATGAAATCAGCATCTTCAAAAAGCTGGTCAGCAGAAGGAAGCATGAAGTGCTCCAAAATTTCTTGGTAAACGGGTGCAGTGACTTTGATTTTCAAAAAACACAATGGACCAACACCAGCAGATGACATTGCACCACAAATCATCACAGACTATGGAAACTTAACACTGGACTTCAAGCAACTTGGGCTATGAGCTTCTCCACCCTTCCTCCAGACTCTAACACCTTGGTTTCCAAATGAAATACAAAACTTGCTCTCATCTGAAAAGAGGACTTTGGACCACTGGGCAATAGTCCAGTTCTTCTTCTCCTTAGCCCAGGTAAGACGCCTCTGACGTTGTCTGTGGTTCAGGAGTGGCTTAACAAGAGGAATACGGCAACTGTAGCCAAATTCCTTGACACGTCTGTGTGTGGTGGCTCTTGATGCCTTGACCCCAGCCTCAGTCCATTCCTTATGAAGTTCACTCAAATTCTTGAATCAATTTTGCTTGACAATCCTCATAAGGCTGCGGTTCTCTTGGTTGGTTGTGCATCTTTTTCTTCCACACTTTTTCCTTCCACTCAACTTTCTGTTAACATGCTTGGATACAGCACTCTGTGAACAGCCAGCTTCTTTGGCAATGAATGTTTGTGGCTTACCCTCCTTGTGAAGGGTGTCAATGATTGTCTTCTGGACAACTGTCAGATCAGCAGTCTTCCCCATGATTGTGTAACCTAGTGAACCAACCTGAGAGACCATTTTGAAGGCTCAGGAAACCTTTGCAGGTATTTTGAGTTGATTAGCTGATTGGCATGTCACCATATTCTAATTTCTTGAGATTGTGAATTGGTGTTTTTTGTTCAATGTGAGCCAAAATCTTCACAATTAAAAGAACCAAAGACTTAAACTACTTCAGTCTGTGTGCATTGAATTTATTTAATACACATGTTTCACAATTTGAGTTGAATTACTGAAATAAATGAACTTTTCCACAACATTCTAATTTATTGAGATGCACCTGTATCTCTAGGTAGTCCACATAGGGCAAACACCAAGTGATATGACTCCAACCAGAAGTAGAGCATCAGGATGGATCGGGCAGTTCCAGAGAGTGGAAGCAGTCAGGATGCATGTGTAGCTTGACAAAGAAACAAAATTGTAGGCATGATTGTGATCATGTAATGGTTTAGGACAATGTACACTGATCCACCATAACATTTATGTCCACTGACAGGTGAAGTGAATAACACTGATTATCTCCTCATCATGGCACCATGTTAGTGGGTGGGATATATTAGGCAGCAACTGAACATTTTGTACTCGAAGTTGATGTTAGAAGCAGGAAAAATGGGCAAGCATAAGGATAAGTTTGACAAGGGCCAAATTGTGATGGCTAGACGACTGGATCAGAGCATCTCCAAAACTGCAGCTCTTGTGGGGTGTTCCTGGGCTGCAGTGGTCAGTATCTATCAAAAGTGGTCCCAGGAAGAAACAGTGGTGAACCAGCGACAGTGTCTTGGGCAGCCAAGGCTCACTGATGCATATGGGAAGTGAAGGCTAGCCTGTGTGTTTCGATTTAACAAACGAGCTACTGTTGTTCAAATTGCTAAAGAAGTTAATGCTGGTTCTCATAGAAAGGTGTCAGAATGCACAGTGCATTGCATTGCTGCATAGCCAAAGACCAGTCAGGGTGCCCATGCTGATCCCTGTGCACCAAAAATGGACAAGTGAGCATCAGACCTGGACCACAGAGCAATGGAAGAAGGTGGCCTGGTCTGATGAATGACATTTTCTTTTAAATCATGTGAATGTGTATTGTTTACCAGCAGGATAATGCACCATGCCACAAATCAAAAATGGTTGAGGAATGGTTTGATGAGCACAATGAGTTTGCCCTTCAAATTCCTCAGAGTTCAATCCAATCAAGCATCTGTGGGATGTGCTGAACAAACAAGTCTAATCCATGTAGGCCCCACCAACTTACAGGATTTAAAGGAGCTGCTGCTAACCAGATACCACAGCACACCTTCAGGGTTCTATTGGATTCCATGCCTTGATGGGTGGGGCTGTTTTGGCAGCAAAATGGGGACCAACACAATATTAGGCAGGTGGTCATAATGTTATGGCTGATCAGTGTATATTATGTGCTTTTAAGTGCAGGCACAGACTCCTTCAAGACTGGCTAGGACAGAATAGCTGAAAGAGAGAGCCAGGAGGTGACATAGACATGAGGGCTTCCTGGGACATAAAGCAGCCAGCTACTCCACCATCAGCAAACCTGAATGAACATGTGAGAGTTGGGGGGTGACAACATCCAAACATGTTCTGAACACTAAATGGAAGGCTGTTCCATAACTGTGGGACTTTGTAAGAAAAAGCTCTGCCCCATGCCGTAGCCTTTACTACTTGAGGTACTAGCAAATAGCCTGAACCTTTTAATTGAAATAGGCATGGAGGACCAAAAAACTAACAAACAAAGGTACTCGGGTACTGTGGCGCAAGGCCATTGAGTGCTTTATAGGTCAGTAATATTTTATAATCAATGCAAAATTTGACTGGGTGCCAATGCAGATTGAATAAAATATGTTATTTCATATCTTCTGGTTTTTGTTAGGACTCTGGCTGCTGCATTCTGGACTAACTGGAGCTTGCTTATGAACCTACTGGACCATCCATACAGTAAGGCATTACAATAATCCTACCTAAAGCATGAAACAAAGCATGAACTAGTATTTGCTTTTGGCTGATCCCCCCCTCCCACTTTGTGAACCACTGTCTTAAGGGATATCTGTGGGGAAGACAAAGAAACACACATTACCTGCCTGGAAGCACTGCACCCCAGGTAGCTCTCTCTCTCTCCAGGAGGGTGAGGAGCTTGGAGCACTGCTCTAATTGGCCGCTGACTTCTTGCTGTACTTTTGCTGCCCTGCCCTGCCCCGCTGCCATTTGCTCTCTGGCTGTTCACAACATTTGTCGTGATGAACTGGTGCTGTAGTAGTGGGAGGAGCAATAGAAAGTCTCTGAAAGGTGGCGGTGCATGCTCCGCCATCACACTACTTGTATGGGTCTTTGCCACACTTGCCAGCACTTTTCTGGTGGCTTGTATGCATTTCCTTCTGCATATATTTTTTCTGATTCTTTTGATTAGCTTTTTTGTTTGCAGCTTGGTATTTAGTCTTTACTTGAACTACTTGTACTTGAGATTCTACCTCTCTAACAATTTTGGTCTGCTTCTGAGTGATTGCAAGCATTTTTGTAGCATTAAATCTTTTCCATTGACCAATCATTTTTATTTCTGACATGTTTTTCTCTGACAACTGCAATTATTGTATTGATCACCATATGATATGGGTCAGCATACTTGCCATCCATATGTATGAGATTCCTTTACTGAGGCCAGCCTTCACTATTATAAGTACCAGGAAAAAACCTGCACCTCTTGATCAAAAAAGGCATTACAAAACATAAAAGACCAACAGATCAATCAGATACTGCGGCACGAGACCATTCAGCGCTTTATAGGTCAATAGCAGTATTTTATAAATTATACGAAATTTTATTTGCCAGCCAATAAAAGCCAATAAAATAGGAATGGTGCTATACTAACTGGAGCTTGTTTATGCACCTACTGGAACATTCAGACAGTAAGGCATTACAGTTTATCCAACCAAAAGCATGAACTAGTTTTTTTGGCATTGTGTCTAACATTATTTTTCTTATCTTAACAATATTTTGGGGATGAAAGAATCTATCCTAGTAAATGAATCAGTAGAGTCCATAATCGGACCTAGGCTTTTTACTGCAGCACATTTTGCAGCAGAAAGGGTATCCACAGATACTAAGTAATCAGAATGATTAATTCTATCTGCATGTGGTCCTAGTACAAGTATTTGTCTTGTTAGAATTAAGTAGAAGGAAGATAATAAGCATCAAGTGTATAATGTCTTTTACACATTTTCCCTCCTTCATAACATCAGTATAACAGTGGATTGCTAATACCATGTTTATGAATAATTTTACCCAGTGTCACAAATCCCCCAATCATGCCAGGAGCTGCATGCATTTTCATTTATTTTGTTTTGTCATGTCCTGTCTTTATCCATGTCTTGTCACTCATTGTTTTCCTCACAAGTCTGACCTGTTTTCATTTTGCTACTTTGTCTATTTAAACAAACAAAAGTATACCTCCAGTTTCCTGGTCCCTTAGCTCCAACAACATTTTCTAGTCTATTAAGAAAAGTAGTATAATCAGTGTAGTCAAAAGCTGCACTAATGTCAAACAATACAAAGAAAGGAGACATCATCCTGATCAGAGACCAGTAATAGGTCATTTACCACTTTAACCAGAGCTCTCTTTCCAGTATTTTTCCAGTCAAAATACTGAGTGATGCATTTTATGCATGTTATTCCTATGTAGGTATGAGCATAACTGCAGTGCTGCAACCTAGTCTAGGATCTTAAAGATACATAGGAGATTTGATATTGGCCTATAGACAGCTGATAGGCATTGATGTCAGCTTCTTAATCAGGGGTTTGATAATTACTAGTTAAAGATTTAGGTACATAACCAGTGATAGGAAAAGAATTTCTTATTTTTAAAAGAGGCTTAATAGAGCTTCTGGCATTATATGTTTGAAAAAAATATGTAGTTAAGGGATCTGGTACATGAATTTTGATGAGGAAATTAAAGAAATTAGCTAAATTTGTTAAATAAAAACTTTCTAATATCCGATATAATTAGAAAGTTATGATACATGAGTTATATATAGGGTTATATATCAGTTTACCTGTTTTTAAGTTTATAGCCTAAATGCTGTGCCTTATTATTTTCCATTTTGCCGCTGAAAAAAATAATGGTCTTCATAAATCATTATCAAGAATATATGAGTTATTCCTAGTTAGCTTTGTTCCCATGTTAGATAAGAATCTAATATTAATTTTTGTTAGCAGCACTAAATGATTTTCTATAGCTCAGGAGGCTCTCCTTCCATTCTATTTGAAGTACATTATTTATGTTCTAATTTTCAAGTGGTGTTTTAAGGTGTATGTGTGATCATTATATCAGTGTGCTAGTGTTTTTCTTTCTAATTACCAAATTCTTTGGGATTAGATGGTGATTCAGTCATAGTTGATAACTCTGGCAATCTGCATATATTATGACTAAGACACATTCTAAATGAGCTATTCATAAACTAAATATGAACAAATTCTCTATATTTCAGACGAATGTTAGTATTAGATCAAGAGTCTGATGACAGCTATGAGTGGGTCTTATTACATTCTGTTTAATCTCAATGGACACAACCAATGTTCTAAGAGGTTTTTCAGGATTATCAAAATGAATATTAAAGTCTCAACAATTAATGCTGTGGCTTTAAGATGAAATCCACAGATTCACAAAGGGATTCAGAATACGCACCTGGGGTTCTGAAATTAATAATTAGCAAAATTGACTAAGTAGACTTATATTTGTTGCTCCATATTTTATGTTAATATACTTCAAACACATTAAATCTATGTCCAGGTACTTGTGGGATGCCAAAATTACCATAATAAGTACCTGCAGCACTTCCTCCTTTGCCAGGTTGACTAGGCTGATGTTTTTAATTATGTCCAGGAGGACTAACTTCATTCAATGTTACATACTTTGCCATGTTTATGTTAAACACAATACATTAAACTCTTGATCAGCATTAATTAATTAAGTGCTTTCGATATAAGATATCTAATATTTAAAATGACTATTAAAG
Organism: Hemibagrus guttatus; assembly: GCA_033459395.1. Taxonomy (NCBI): domain Eukaryota; kingdom Metazoa; phylum Chordata; class Actinopteri; order Siluriformes; family Bagridae; genus Hemibagrus; species Hemibagrus guttatus. The sequence continues at coordinate 13,802,048 of JAUCMX010000009.1, read as the reverse complement.
TGCTGGCTGTTCATTCTGTATAATCTAATTTTCAAATTCAAATTTTGTCACACACACACACAAATACACATATGCATACTGTAATCTTTATGAAAAACAACAATAATAAGAAAATAGAGAAACCAATGAAGAATAAAATTATATACACACATTATGACCACTAACAGGTGAAGTGAATAACACATCTCCAAAACTGCAGCTCTTGTGGAGTGTTCCCAGTCTGCAGTGGTCAGTATCTATCAAAAGAAAAGAACAACAGGGTCATGGGGGGCCAAGGCTCATTGATGCACGTGGGGAGTGAAGGCTGGCCCATGTTGGTCCGATCCAACAGACGAGCTACTGTTGCTCGAATTGCTGAAGAAGTTAATGCTGATTCTGAAAGAAAGGTGTCAGAATACACAGTGCAGTTTGTTGCGTATGGGGCTGCATAGCCGCAGACCTGTCAGGGTGCCCATGCTGACCCCAGTCCCTCGCCAAAAGCGCCAACAATGGGCACGAGATCATCAGAACTGGACCAGGGAGCAATGGAAGAAGGTGACCTGGTCTGATGAATCACGTTTTCTTTTACATCATGTGGATAGCTGTGTGCGTGTGCGTCTCTTACCTGGGGAACACATGGGATGCACTATGGGAAGAAGGCAAGCCGGCAGAGGCACTGTCATGCTTTGGGCAATGTTCTGCTGGGAAACCTTGGGTCCTGCCATCCATGTGGATGTTACTTTGACACATAACACCTACCTAAATATTGTTGCAGACCATGTACACCCTTTCATGGAAACGGTATTCCCTGATGGCTGTGGCCTCTTTCTGCAGGATAATGCACCGTGCCACAAAGCAAAAATGGTTCAGGAATGGTTTGATATGCACAACAAGTTTGAGGTGTTGACTTGGCCCTCAAATTCCCCACATCTCAATCCAATCGAGCATCTTTGGGATGTGCTGGACAAACAATTCCAATCCATGTAGGCCCCACCTCACAACTTACAAGACTTAATGGATCTGCTGCTAACATCTTGGTGCCAGATACCACAGCACACCTTCAGGGATCTAATGGATTCCATGCCTCAACGGCTCAGGGCTTTTGGCAGCAAAAGTGGGACAAACATAATATTACACAGGTGGTCATAATGTTGTGGCTGCTCAGTGTATATACAATATATAATAATAACAACCAGGTTTTTATAGTTTCAACTCATTCACAGGAACTTTTTTAAAAAAACATATCAGGATATACAGCGGATATGGTCAGAAAAATAGACTACACCAAGATCTTAATGTTTAATGCTTGTCATAATAGTGTAGGTCCATAAATAGTGTGCTTTATTGGTATATTTTGTCTTTTTTATTTGTCAAATAATGTCATAGCAGACATGAGCATACCTCATCCCCCAGTGCTTTTTGAACCAAGAATAAAGATGGTTTGATCTGCTGATGCATTAGAATTTCATTTTATTTAGTCCTGGTAAAAGAAGAAATATACAGAGTCTGTGCTCAGTAAGAAGCATACAAGAATTTCTGGGCTTAGTTTACAATTTAAAGGTATAGTTCCACCCATAGTCCCCATCCACTGAGCACCCTCGACCCCCAGTATGCATGCACATACACAGCACATGAATGAACAATATACAGCAGCATGGTGCACTAAATTACATAACACTTTTCCTGCTGGTGCTCCCATTAATTATGATAATATTCCCCACTGTCCACATAGCCTAAACATCAAACTGTCAGTATTTTGTAATGGACTGTGCAATTAATATGTCCTACTGACATTTCCTCTAAAGTCCTAACTTTATTATTAAGTAGACGAGGAAGGAAAAGCAGAAAGGGGTGGGCTAGTTATAGTCATTCTCCTTCTCTCTCCCTCTTTCTCTCTCTCTCCCTCCCTCAGATAAATCCACACCCTGGTGGAGATGCAGAAGCACAGACACCAGCAAAGACTTCCTTCACACACACGCACACACAATCTCACTCGCTGTGCTTCCCTGCTTGTGGAAACAGCCCTTTTGTACCATACGGTAAGGCCTCCTCTATTTATATCATGCTTATACTTCTAGATGAAAATATACCAAGAAAGAAAAAAGCATACAATCACGGACCAGGAAATGTGAATTAATTTGCAATTTGTTGAGAGGCAGACATGACGGAGGAAGATGAATGAACGCAGATAAGGAGAAGGAGAGTCAGGCAACGAGCAGGTTTTATGCTTTCTGAGGACAGACTCTGCTATGTAATACACTAGAGCTGATGACTATAGCGGCAGAGAAGAGTGAGGGGTGCTACAAAAGACTGCATGGTGTCATGAATAAAGCAGAATATATGGAGAACAATAGATTATACGTAAGAAAAAAAGAGACTGGCAGTTAGATAAGTGAGAAGGCACATGTGTAAGTCACACAAGACCCAGAATCCAACACTGCTTATTTAGCTTTGTTTATATTATTTCATTTATTATTTACTTGAATAATTTCAATAAACAATGTGAAAAAATAACATAGAAATAAGAGGAAGACTAATTTTCCATACATCACTGGTTGCTATAATTTAAGTTGCTTCAAGGATACAGAGCAAGGTCAAAGCTTTTCAATTTCCAGTAAATTACTACCTCTATTCACAGCTAGCATGTCTGACAAGCCAGATCTCACAGAGATTGCCAGGTTTGACAAAACCAAGCTGAAGAAGACAGAGACAAAAGAGAAGAACCCTCTGCCAACCAAAGAGAGTGAGTAAATTCCAGAGAACAGCATGCAGTATGTCCTATAGGTTTGGGGTGTGGTAGGGAGCTCTGCTGTAGCTTTCTCCCTTGAGCTGCATTGTTCATCCTGTCTCTTCTCACAGGTTAGCTTCCTCATTTGTAATTTACCTCTAATCCTGCTCTACCATTGCTTTCTTTTTCATAAAAGCACCTCTCTTTCTCCAACATAAGTCTGCAGTCTGCATGCAGCATCCTAGCCCACTCAACCACATACTCTCATGTCAGCAGATAGGTGTCAGTAGAGAGGTGTCAGCTCAACTTCTGCCAAAATCCTCCATCAGCAATGCAGCACAGGCTCTGGCACATTTCTGAAATATATTTATATTTAATGTTCCCTGAACAAAATGGAAAATGGGGACTGTACCAGTGTACTTACTAATACAGACAAAACTCACTTTGTTTCTCAGCTATTGAACAGGAGAGAAAAGGAGATACAAGCCGCTAACCTGATGGAGAAGAGGAAGGCCAAGCACAACAGATGTTCCTTTGATGGCACATTATTAAATATTAACTATTTGTTTCCTTTTTAAGTTTAGTGGGTATTACTGCCCCTTGTGATGCATGGTTACCATGGTAAAGTCACCTTTGGGGAAAAAGAGTGACATAGAATAGTGTTAAGAACATGGATCTTTTAACAAATTCAATTAATAGCGATTTTCTAAATAAAAATCTTCATGAAATAAAGACAAAATATGAACACACACTCAGAGCAATGTATGTGGTGACTAATTTTTAAAACCCATAGTAGTACATATAGTTAATTGTGTCAGTAATGTTCAGTCTTAAATTATTTACGGACTAAGAATTGGGAATGTGATGATATGACACAATGCTGTCTTATGAATTATCTGCCATTTTGGTTGAGTTTGTTAGTAGTTTGTATGTAGTCATATAGCCTGCCTAGCTGTGAAAACACACTGGGTGTTCTGAGTGTTACAGCCATTATAGTGTTAAGCTGCTGCTGTGTTATAAACTGCCAAAACCTCGCCCAAAACAATCTACAATGAACTGCACAGTATGTTTTTCAGTGAATATTACAACAATGGGCAGTTTCATACAAGCTGTAATGACTGAACTGGATTATACAAAGAAAATGCATTAGACTGATAGAATTTGCACCAGGAGTATGGCTGTTTAACATTCATAAATGATAGATAGATAGATAGATAGATAGATAGATAGATAGATAGATAGATAGATAGATAGATAGATAGATAGATAGATAGATAGATAGATAGATAGATAGATAGATAGATAGATAGATAGATAGATAGATAGATAGATAGATAGATAGATAGATAGATAGGAAAGAAAGAACGAAAATGGATAATTCAAGAGTTTTGAACTTTAAAATGTAAACTTTTACTTAGGGAGTTTTCTTTAATAGTCCAGTCTTCTGCCAAACATAGTTTTATTTCATTGGCAGCCCTGTATTTAATTGCAGGTAGGGTTTGGTCTAAATAGTCTAAAGGCACTGAGACTCTTCCTGTAACAATTATGGTAATATAATATTTGTAGAGACTTGAACCCCCAGGCCATGAATATCAGATCAGATTCAGCTTTAGTTTCACATATTTATCACAATATTTATCACGATGTGTTAGTTCAAACAAAAGGTGGCAATTTGTTTAACACATTTCTCAACTGCTCAAAAATACTGGAAAATGTAACTGGCAGGTGTTTCTTGTTGCCCAAATGTGCCCTATAAATTTGACTGGTCACATAATTGATAGCTCTGAATATCTATTCTTGATTTGAGCCCTGGATTTTGCCTGTGAAGATTGCATTTGTTGATGAAAAGACCAAGCCAACATGAGCACCAGAGAGCTGTCAATGGGAGAAGTTGTATGTCATTTTAAGGATGAGAAAATTGGGAAAATCAGAGCCACTGCACAAGCACTGGGTGTAGCAAATTAAATGATATAAACAAAAATAAAGACTATGGTCAGCAAATGAAAACAACTACAGTTAATGACAAATATTATGAGAGCTATGAAAGAAAACCCAAAAACAATCAGTAAAATCACCAACAACCTCCACAGAGCATAATCCTGATACTTTCATAAACTTTTAATGATAAACTTTTTATAGAGACTAACAAAGTAATAGTAGACTAATAGAGACTCACAAGCTAATATAGGCCATACCTATACTGAATCAGAAGGCCAGATTTTAATACACACACACACACACACACACACACACACACACACAAAAAAAAAAAAAAGAATAACCTCTAACAGAGTAATGGAAACGCCATACTGTGGATTTGCTCAAAACATACTTACTCACTGGTCAAGCATGGTGGAAGTAGTGTCATGATTTGGGCTTGCTTGGCTGCTTCTGGAATGGGCTCACAATAATATCTTTAATGATGATGTAACATATAAAAGTGGAAGGAGCATGTGTTCAAAAGTCTACAGAGCCATTCTGTTTGCTAATTTACAATTTCCAATCTATCTGAGAGAAACTTCATCATTTAGCAAGACAATGAAAAATCACTGCCAACACAACAAAAGAGATGAAAGTGTAATGTTTTGGATTGGCCAAGTTTCCTCTTTGTTGGCAGTGAGCTTTTTTGTCAGCAATGAACATGGAAGGGTTTAGATTGTCCAGGGCAATAACAAGACCTTAACTCAGTCGAATATGAATTTTACCTCCTGAACGGGAGACTGGAGGAAAAACATTACAAATGAAGATTGCAATAATTTGCTGGTGTCAGTGGGTTGCTGGATGGATGAACTTATTGCAAGCAAGGTATATGCAAACAACTGTTTCAATCAATTTGAACATCTAAAGATTCTGTGGTCTGTCACCATAGGTGTCATTCTGATCTCAAAATTGTTTGAAAATAAATTAAAGCTGAAGTTTGAATTCAGTGTCCGCAATAGTAAAATAGATGGTCTTGCCATTCCAATACATTTCTATGGGAATTTTAAGAAATTGCATGGTTGTTTATATACAAATTAAGTCATTGCTTGTGTCTTATAGTGACTTCTAATTAAACAAGTGACTCATACTGGCATGTAATGAAGTGGCATTTAATTTGATTTTGTACCAAGAAACAAAAGCACAAGCAACTAAAAGTTAAGAAATCACAATTAAATAGAGCTAATAAAAGCTCCCCTTGGATGAGATGCTAGTCCATCAGAGGTCATCCAGCAGTTTAGCACAGTCAATGGACATACCGACATGTTTCTTCGGATGTGAGAAAGAAAATAGAGTACCCAGAGAAAACCCACACAAATTCAGGGAAAACATGCAAAACCCCATACAGACAATAACCAAAACTCAGGATCAAATCAGGAACCTTGAGGAGGTAACATTACATGTTCTGCCACCCTGCAGCCAGGTCTGTAACAATAAGTCCAAATCAAGCTTTAAGAAGTTTTTAAATGCTTAGAAATTGATTGTTGCTACTTTTTGCTCTTCTTTTTTTAAAAGCACATTTTTTTGTCTCAATTCAGGAAAGAAAAAAAAGAGACTGATGAGAGATCAACTGTTTATAGCTGCTTATCTAAGCAATAACAGTTTGCAATTTGTCCTAATAACAAATTAGCTTCATTGATTTAAATCTACACTCAAATCTCCTAAATTTTAAACAAACATATCTTACAGAAAACTTCACCATATAAAAAATTACAGGTTTTTCTTTGTTCTTTGTTAATCTGTTCATTAAACTAAGCTTAGATTAAGTGCAGTGTCCACCATACAAGTCCCTGTGTATAAGCTGTTAAAGGAATGATAACTTATTAGAATAAGCACTTTAATATAAACTTATCATTTATGTTGTAGTTGTACCCATCAGATCCATGATATTACAAAATAATGAATGAACACCTGATTGGAGAACTGATTGGAGAACAGCTGAATTTGTAAGTCACTTACAAAAGTTCCTGCCAAATAATTAAATGTAAATGAAGAATAAAAAGCACTGTGCTCATTACATAGCTAAATAGCCTAATATTTGATTAGATAGAATACATTCACAAAATACTGGAATTTTAAGAGGGTTAAAGGGGCCTCTGGCTGCAAAAAGTTTGAGAACCATTGCTGTAGTCTAAACAAAATATTCCAAAATTACAATCCTCTACTACATACCATGAGTCTATCAGTTTGTTGCTTTTATTTATTTATTTATTTATTTATTTATTTATTTATTTATTTATTTATAAAAAAGTAGGGCACATGGAGGTAGATAATTCACTTTTCAGTGCAGTCATTAATTCATTTCACACTTATAACAGTGCTGGCTATGGTTTATAACATGAACACTGCAGGCAAGCAATAAATAAATAAAAACACTTCTAATGTGCTTCATGTCCCGTTTACTAAGACAGCCAAGTGAAGTGCATTTGTCCGAGGCAACTAGTCTACTAGTTTAGTCTCTCTCACAAACTGCGTTAGATTAGCCCTCTCATAAGTCTACTTATTTATTTCAGTCCACACCTTAAGGTTTGCTAATGACTTGTAAGGAATCGCACCTTAGTGGCCTTTGATGCCTGTACTGCATGTGCTGGTTTAATGAACGCGCAGCGAGCATGGCGTCAGTGCTTCAAACACACACTCGGTCGTCTGGGTTCAAGACCCGCGCCACATTCTATGCTATTTATCATGTTTTATTACCCGAGTTATCAGACTAGAAATCCCCCGTAAATACTGGCCTAAGAGCGCGCTTACTGGAAAATACACTATTGCTAAAACTTCTTACACCATGCTATAATGCTATAATACTCACATTAAGGTATAATGTGGTACTCACATTAAGGTGGTTTGAAATTGCATTTTGGTTGAGCTACAACGTAGTACCACAATGCACAATGCCACCACTTTAACTTAATTAACCACACCTGAGTTTCTCCCTGTGTATAGTCAAAATGGAACCCTTTTGCCTCAAGGTAAGCTCAGACATCAGTTACTTTTGTTGAGTAGAGACGACTAGTTCCCATTGCTACCGCTGTAGTTATTAATCGATATATCTAAAACGCCTCAGGCGTTGGACTGTTATTTCGTAGTTTGCTGCCCCATAAATCCATTCAGAAACGATGGCCTGTCGGGATAAGTGTTTGCATGTTATAGCTCGATGGGCATCAAAGTTCACGGCTTAACATGTCCTCATGTTTTTTTGACAAGTAGGTGTGGGAGTTTGGGTTTCAGCCGCTGTGAGAGCTTGATGTCGCCGATAACCAATTAGTGCGGATTATCCTCACTTGCGCGTCCCACCATTGTCTGAAACGGGCTGAGCCAAGTGGCTCGGGAGCTTATCTATTGTCTGACCATTAAATCAATGCTGTTCTTAAAGTGATTTTGATTGGCTCATGATTTGTGGTTTCTGCAATTAATCTTTTCATGAGAGCCGATATGAAGTCACATTTCCATATAGAAATAATTACAAAAGTCATCGAAAGTAGTTAGAAGCTAAATAATTTTGTCGATTTACTCCCATGCCCATTAATCTATGCGCACATTCCTCTATCCCCTGTTTACATGGCATTTTTTCACTCATTGGGTCACTTCTAAATGTAAAAACTTGTATAACCTTTTAGATTTTGAGACGTGACTGTTATAAACAGTGAATTATCAATAGAAATAAATTTAAATATTAGTGCTTCAAAATCCCCACAGATTGCTCCCCAGGTTATTCTATTAACATCCACGTGATAAAGTCGCTGATGTTATTTATATGGCCCTTAGCGTGCCGTTTTGAATTTTTTTGTTTGCGTTTCGTAAACGACGTAAAAGAGCCATTTAAATGCTATTCGCAGTCAACAGAGATATATTATAACCTTTAGAATTCAATTCCCAAAATAATCCCAAATTACAAAGAGTTACAAAAAGTAGCTGTTTGAATGCTAAGAAATATTTAAGGACAATGGGATGCGCCTGCAAATTTAATGGAAAATGCTAAATGACTGTGTATTGTCTAAGTGCACTACACATCTCCAATAGACAACAGGCATTATGCAAATTCATGTGTAGAACATTGTACACATTAACACATCCTAATTGTTTCTTTATTTATTTCAAGCCTGATGATAGATAGATAGATAGATAGATAGATAGATAGATAGATAGATAGATAGATAGATAGATAGATAGATAGATAGATAGATAGATAGATAGATAGATAGATATCATCTTCAATATGATCATTTGTATCAGGAGTAGTTAGTAGTTACTTCGCATAGCTTAAATGTTCGTCCATGGTAAAAGCAGAATATAATCAGGAGCTGTTAAGCGTCACTTTGAAGTGCGGCTGCTCTACTGTTTCCCATGTCTGAACAAATCGCCATCGAATCACTAGATTTCACAGTTTAACGTCAAAGTTGGGAAAAAGCCTGTCATTCGAATTCGGCGACAGGTATAAATACCGTGGCCATTCGAGCCTGTCTTCAATTGCTTCGATCTCTTTTCTGGATTACTTCATCAGTATTTGAGCCTTGGGTCACTGAATAGAGCATTCCAAGAGACTCGAAGGACGTATTGGTAAAAATGGACTTTTGCCAGCTCCTCGCATCTTTGGTCCTGTCTGTATGCTGCCATGTATTATCCACAACAGCATGGTACAGTCGTATTAATTCTCCTTATTCATATTTATTTTATTATTATATTTATCAAGCTGCTACTTTACAGACATAGAAAAATACATGTTTAATGTTTCGTTGTTCTATTTTGCGTATTTAGGTCAGTGAATAACTTCCTGATGACAGGACCCAAGGCATATCTTATGTATGCAAGTAGTGTGCAAGCAGGGGCACAGCGCGGCATTGAGGAGTGTAAATACCAGTTTGCATGGGACAGGTGGAACTGTCCTGAGAGCGAATTACAACTGTCAACAACTAAAGGATTGCGAAGAGGTATGGACAATAATAAGCGGCATTACATTAAATATTTAAAAAAAAAAGTGCAGTCAAAAACTTTATTTTAATAAACACCTTTCTTTCTTTCTTATAGCTACCAAAGAAACGGCTTTTGTACATGCCATAAGTGCTGCTGGAGTCATGTATACATTGACCAAAAACTGCAGCATGGGAGACTTCGATAACTGTGGCTGTGATGACTCAAGAACTGGAAAAATAGGTAAGCTTGATTCGGCCCAAATATAACTCCAGATAACATACACAGAATATCAAAATAACATATGCCTTTCAGTGGAAACAGTTCTTATAAGGTTCTGAATTTGTGCCTTTACAGGAGGTCGAGGCTGGATTTGGGGTGGATGCAGTGATAACGCTGACTTTGGTGAGAACATTTCTAAGCAGTTTGTAGATGCGCTGGAGAATGGGCACGATTCACGCGCTGCCGTAAACCGTCACAACAACGAGGCTGGCAGACTTGTAAGTCGAAATATCACATTACAATGATGCTGATGATCATATCATATCAATCATATCATATCATATCAATCATATCATATCATATATCATATATCATATCATATCATATCATATCATATATCATACCATATCATATCATATTGCCCATTCAGGCTATCAAAGCGACGATGAGGAGATCATGCAAGTGTCACGGCGTGTCCGGAAGCTGCAGCGTTCAAACATGCTGGATGCAACTGTCTGACTTTAGGGATGTTGGCAACTACCTGAAAATCAAATATGACCAGGCACAGAAGCTTGAGCTGGACCAGCGACGCATGCGCACTGGGAACAGCGCTGAGAACCGTGGTGCGATCGCAGACACTTTCAGCAGCATTTCGCGCACCGAGCTCATACACTTAGAGGACTCCCCAAATTACTGTATGAAAAATCTTAGTCTCGGTCTGCACGGAACTGAAGGCAGGGAGTGTTTGCAGGGTGGCAATAATTTGTCACAGTTTGAAAAGCGAAGCTGCAGAAGGCTGTGCCACGAGTGTGGCCTAAAAGTAGAGGAAAAGAGGATAGAAATCGTGAGTAGTTGTAACTGCAAATTCCATTGGTGCTGTACGGTGAAGTGTGAGAAGTGCACACAATTCGTAAAAAAATACATTTGTGCAAAAAGGAATAAGAGCAATCGGCTACATAACGGTTCACGAAGGAGGCAGCGTGTACGTAGTTAACCTCTCCATGCCCATCTGTTCAATCCAAAGTGTATATTTGTATATTTTGACAATTATTTTAAAGTTGACATCAAGAAAATGATATTCCTAACTTGTAAAAAGCTTAATTTTCCTCGGCTAATTAATTTCCAGTACTTATGTTCTATATGTGCACTTTTTGTTCTTAATATCAGATCACCGATTGGTTTGTTAAACCTTAAATAAATGTTCTTTATTTTAAACACAAACTTGCTTGACAATGTTTACTGCACCTGGGGTTAAATATTTTTGTTTCTTTTTTATCTTAATCTGCACGATATTTTAACTCAGAAAGCATTAAATATTTCGGACATAATATGTTTCTGTGTGTGTGTGTTCATTTGAGTCTACTGGAGCGTCTGAGTTTACTGGAGAAAAAAATGTATTGGCGCACGGTGTAAACCTTCTCCAGGGTCCCTGGATCAATGCATTACTATCCATTATCATGCACTGCTGCCCGCAGAGAGAAATAAACACGTTGATATTGATATCCTTTGAAGTTCACTAGAGGCGTTTCCTCCACTTCGATGGAAACTGTGGACCAATAGTATGTCAGGAATTCTGTAACAAAAGGTGACCCCCCCCATCAGACGCGATGTGGATTGTATAAATTTCTAAAACCTGTTTCAACTGAAAGAACAGATCTTCATCATTTACTCTGGCAGCTACGTGATCTTGCAAAAAAATGGCTTCCTCCTTTCTCTGGGCCTCAATATTCCTTATTTATCACAAAACCCTCCTAGGACACACATGGTAAGAACTCAAAGAAAAATAGAAAATACACAAAAGCTTATAGTTTGTTGCAATAATACCGCAAATGCTGCTTCTAACGTTATGTTTGACTTCTTTCTTCTCCTTTATAGGCTTGTAAACAATTTGCTCATGACTGGACCAAAAGTAAGTAAAATGTGTCTCGTTTTCTAGTTAATGATTCAAAAGCACATTCTCTATAAAACTTGCCTAGCAATATTTGGCAAACCATTTTCTTTAAAGAAAGTCTTCTGTTTTCTTTTATCGACAGGCTTATTTAAGCTACACGAGTAGTGTTCTTGCTGGAGCTCAAAACGGAATGCAGGAATGCAAGCACCAGTTTGCGTGGGACAGGTGGAACTGCCCAGAGAGCACGTTTCACCTCTCCACTCACAGACGGCTCAGAAGTGGTAAGATGAAAAATAGAGAAACGCTGTGCACTTACATCGATGCTCTTTAACGTTAGGCCAGGTGTAACTTTAACTTGATTTCATGTGTATTCTTGTAGCGACGAGAGAGACCTCGTTTGTCCATGCGATAAGCGCAGCTGGTGTCATGTATACTTTGACCAGAAACTGCAGCCTTGGGGACTTGGACAACTGTGGATGCGACAACTCAAGAAATGGAAAAATTGGTAAGAATAATTAAAGATAAATCATAATCGATAATTCAAACAGTTATAATTCAATTTAACATTTACAAAATGTTTACTGCGGCTTTAAGAGATACAAAGCTAGTCAATCAACAAAGTATCTAGCACTTACCAGTGGTTATGAAACTATTATTGGCTAATCAACTAATCAACTCTGATGTTAGGGGGTCGTGGCTGGCTTTGGGGAGGTTGTAGCGATAACGTGGACTTCGGGGAGAGGATCTCCAAGCAATATGTGGACGCATTCGAGACTGGACAGGATGCCCGTGCTGCTGTCAATCTTCATAACAATGCAGCAGGCCGTCTGGTACGTTCTGGCAAAGTTCTCATTTTGATTATAATAGCGAAAAAATATATTATAAATATCTAGAATTATAAATAGTTATAATCAGCTGACAGCTAATGAAATCTTTGTTGCAGGCAGTAAAAGCGACTATGAAAAGGATCTGCCGCTGCCACGGCATGTCGGAGAGCTGCGCAATGCAGACGTGCTGGATGCAGCTGGCCGAGTTCCGTGAGGTGGGCAATTATCTGAAAGTAAAGCACGACCAAGCACACAAACTTGAGATGGACAAGCGGCGCATGCGTGCAGGGAACAGTGCCGACAACCGAGGCGGCGCTATCGCGGACGCGTTCAGTAGTATCGCACGATCTGAGCTTATCTATTTAGAGGATTCTCCTGATTACTGCGTGAAAAACCTGAGCCTCGGACTTCACGGCACGGAAGGCAGGGAGTGTTTGCAGAGTGGAAAGAATCTGTCGCAGTGGGAAAAACACAGCTGCAGAAGACTGTGCCATGAATGCGGTCTGCGCGTCGAAGAGATCCGTACCGAGATAGTGAGCAGCTGCAACTGCAAGTTCCACTGGTGCTGCACCGTGAAGTGCGAGAACTGTACGCAGGTTATAGTAAAGTACGTTTGTGCACGGAGACAAAGTGGCCAGGGTTACAACAGACGCAGACTTCGAGGACCAAAATAAATGTGTCAATGTTTGGGAACTCAACTGCAACAGACTTCCCTGCACTTCTCTGTAATATTTCTGGCTTATAGATTTTTCTACCTTTTGTACATATAATTAAATGTATATTTAAATATTATAATAAATTAATTAAACAAATAATGTATTTTCTGTTTTACTTTTTAATGTAGATGGCTGTTTATCAAATATATTTTCATTATGAGTAAATCGTCCCAAATTAGATTTCATTTAGAACGAAGTGCACTTCACTTCAACCACTGCCATGAAAATGCATTCCCAAGCGGAACAGCGTAGCAGTAAGCAGAGCTTTCCAAATTTACGAAGGTAAAGAAGGAATTTTTGCATCAAAAGCCAACAAGAGGGCGCAGTTAGTAATACACTACGGATCATTTTAGTGAACACACTTTGAGAAGATTAACGTGTCACACTTTACACTCCGCCCTGGGCGTTCTTCTTACGTTGATTAGCTTTAGGTTACTTTGATATGCAAGACAGCACAGGGCAATATGCATTCCACTGTAGAATAGGCAATAAGTCGCATTGGTATATAGTCCCACTAAAACAAGGCAATGGATCAGTTTGTGCTCATTTCACAGGCTTATGTCACTATAAGCAATAATCAATATTTCGTAAACAAAATGATGACTCTGCCTTAAAGTGAGCTATGATTTTTTTTTCTTTTAAAGGGCCAACCTAATCATGACATTGATTTCCAAACAACTTATCTCTGTTTTAACCCTTAAGTATTTCACTCTAATACATAGCTAATCTCTTCCGCTCAGTGGGACATGCCATAAATCTGCTGACCTGCCTGACCAGATGAGTGATGTTATACTAGAATCAGTGGGGGTCAGAATCCTGAGGAGACTGAGACAGTGGAAATGGGATTAGATAGGATGTTTTGTATTTCCTCTTAACACTGATTTGCAACCACTAAAACATCAATGATTATGGCCTATGTTGCATTGTTCTTCATTCCTGACAGAAGTTTTAGTATCATAAGTCAAAGCATGCAGGCACTTTGTCCAATTTATAAATTTTCAGTGAGGCCTCTAAAGAGTTTCATGAGATACTTGTAACTGTTTTTCACCTGTGATTAAGTGAGTATTAATAGGTAATCATACACATCTATGATGCTGCTCTTATTCTCACTGTTTGACTTATTATCCTTTATCCCTGTAGGGGGGCTGAAAACGGAGACAAAATAACATCAATTCAAAGTTAATAACATCCATTCAATGTCTTCTTTCTTTTCACACAAATTCACCAGCTTGTCAAATAGTTCTTCCTCCCGGTTTGCCTGTTTAGCCTTTAAGGATACCATGTTTTCCCAGGCTGTCCTGCTGTGCTATAATGAATGAGGAACAAAATGGCCATCTTTCTAAATACAGTGCCAGGTTGTTATCCAAGTTAGCCACAGCCACCCAGAACACCCCTCCCATTCTCTCAATGGCCATTCATATGGATAGAATTAGACTGTGATCTCTGTAAAGCCCTTTGGTTTTCCCCCTCTTCAAAACGCCAGCACAGAGGGTATGCCTAGTCTGTTCCATTCCACAAAAGGCCCATTTCCTTTATGCTTAAAGCCTCCACATGCGCATGACAAAGATACACAGTGCTTCATTGCTTCATCAGAAACCACTGCTGTGGCAAGCATTCCCTCAAATGAAGTAGTGACACCTCATTCTATTTATTATTCATCACAAGTTAGAAGGTCTCAGTCAAATTTGTAGGAATTGATCAACAACAAGGAAGGGAGATGTTTTAAGATAAACTGTAACTTTTCAGGAGTTGGTTGTTTTAGATTTATATTATTTTGAAAGTATGTATTTGATTTAGAAAGTCCAAACCCGGTATATGTAAAAAAATAAAATAAATAAAAAACAAAAAAATAATATCATCAGTATTTGGAAGGTTTAAAGTAATTAAAAGGCCATGCCAACTTAAATAATTTTGTGTACTTGAGTATATGACAATATACTGTAGTAACATAAATACATGCACATAATTGACACGTTGCTTTCCTCAGATCTGTGAGACAAGACAGTCCCTCCCTTCTTTATGGTGCTCTTTGTGGCTAAAGAGTGAGGCAGCAGCCTTGTGCAAAACCCCCTACAGCTGCAGTTTTATTCAGTTGGAGTCCTGCTGGCCTGGAGGTGAGTGATGAGCCTCCTCACAACTCTCACCTTGGTGAGAGGACAGAATGGGCTTAGCAGCTGGCCTACAGTTTCATTCCCACTGGGAATTTTTGCCAATTTTCATTTGGTATAGGCCATGCATAATGAAATGACCGGGGGTCAAAACAGCCACTGGCTTATATATAGATATCTGACCTATTCTCCAATGTTTCTCTTTACCACCATATTTGATGGTATATTTCCTTTATACATTACCTGCATATAGTATATGAAAAACATACACACTAAATTAAATAAATAAATAAAAAGTTTTATTATTTTAAAACATAGAGGTAATAAGTATATTGTTTTTCAGTCATTGATAAATATAGATAGATAGATAGATAGATAGATAGATAGATAGATAGATAGATAGATAGATAGATAGATAGATAGATAGATAGATAGATAGATAGATAGATAGATAGATAGATGTTACTTAACACATTTAAGTGCAACAGTTTGCCAACAACTGTAACATATTCTTTTTTCATCATTGTTTACCTGCAGATGATGCTACATGGGTATTTAGAAATTATTAATATCCATGCTATTTGACATTTCACATATGACAATCCAGCATATATGTACAGGCTGATTTTGACCTTTCTTCTTAAAGAATAAAATAGATCTGCAATGAGATTTATTCGAGTTATGAAGACAGTGATATACTGTGGTTTAGAATGGCAGTCCAGCATCATAGGCCCTGTTCAGACTTGGTAATAACAACTCCCTTAAGTGATAGAATGACAATTGGACAAGACCACTCCCATTTGGCATTTCAATTTGTTTTAAATGCCCCCTTCAGTGACCAAATCCTTTAAGTAGAAAGGCCACAAATCTGCCACTGCAGACCTAATATCACAAAAGCAAAAACAATAGTACAAACCAAAAACAAAAGTACTAGCCAATGTCTAGCTGTCCCATAACATTTCCTAAATAACCCACCAGGCACTCAGATTGGTGGATAAAATCTTGAAATACTGTCACGATTGGGAGGCAAAGGTAGATGAAAGTGCAGAATTTATTTACACTGTAAAAAGAAAGGAACTAACAGACTGTGAAACAAAAATTAAAGTTGCAAAACAAACACTAAGAGCAAAATTGTGATTGCAAAACACAAACACTTAGCTCAAGACTATGGTAGGCAAGACCCATACACACAGTAATATACAGAACCTAGACCAAGACTGAAACAGAAACAAATGAGCTTAAATAAGGTGACCAATGTAATAATATAAACACGTTGAGCAGGATCATCATTGAGGCAGGGCAATGTGTGTGTACTTGGTAATGGGGGGAGAAAGAGGGAGAATCAACATCACATGAATAAAACTGTATGTATGCTAATAATGGACAGCGAAAGCAGAGGTACAGATTAAGTTTGTGATGGAGCAATCATTTTAATTGGAAAACTTCATATCACTTCTCTCTTGTAATCAATATCCAGAGAGACTCACAAACAGTGAATGGCACAAACCATGTGCTGCCTTTAGGCTAATTCTTTATTACCTACTGTTTGCAATATTGTTTACAAAAGTCGGGTGAGAAGCGGTAATAAGATTAAAATTACATTTAGCATAGCATACAAAGCTACAATGTTTTGCTCAGTAGCAGTGTAACATTGATGTGTAGCTGTAGCACTACTAAAACTACCTTGATGACTATTAAAATATTCCTGTCCTAACTCATAATTCATTAGTTTTCATAATACATTTGAAATAACCATAGAATTGTCACACTGCTTACAACACACATATATCTTTGTGGTCGTATAAACTTGTTACTAAAGTAAAGTGTCTGTTGCAGGGAAGGGCAATAGTTAATGCTATTCATCTAGCAAAATTTCATTGAATAAAAACGGATGGACACTCTTTCATTCCGATCTGTAAATACATTCTTGTTGCATATGTATATCATATTTATTTTAATGAATCACCCAAATCAAATAACCTAACACACTCCTTGGCTGATCAAGCAATTTCCCTCTGGGATTAATAAAGTTCTTTGAATCTTGAATCAGTGCTCTCTAATAGTTTGAACAGTGTGGCACATGGTTAAGTGTCATCACCAGAGGGCAGTAACTTGTCTAATTTGCATTACATGAGGTGTTTCAGTATGTGGGTGCAATGACATTATCCACACCTATCTGAGAGCTGAACCACAGGAGTGATAAAAGGTTTTTTTAAGCAGTATGGACAAATGTATTACAAATTACAACAGGATTTATTCTTGCATTCATACAATTTTAACTAAAATTATTTTGGGTTGTATTTACAATATAAAAATTATGAAATAGAAAGAGCAGTCTAGAAGCAGTCAAGAAGTCTAACAAATTATATATGAAGCCACTTTGCCACTTGGTATTATCCATCAACTGTAAAGCAGTTAAAAGGTGTGGTATGGTTACTGATGCCAGTCTCTTATTTATGACTAATTAAGATAAAATACTTAGACTTTTATTTAAATAAGGTCCAGCTCAAGTCTACTTTTTGAGGATTAGATGAACCACTTCCATACTACTGACATAACGAACTTACAAACTAATTCATCCTCAGTTTCAACTATCAGCCATACTTAATTTCTTGTTATGCATCATAAGCATGAGTGCCAACAGGCTTATGAGTGTTCCACTGTAATACTTCTGAGTACTGGAAAAAAAATTAACTGCCCTAAAAGACTCCATCCCAGCTTACAAAACAAAGACTGAACAAGTTAGTGGAGCTGCCAGCTGTTATTTTCCACTGCTTCCTTGTATTACTTAAACTGAATTGTTTGAACATGTTTGAACTATTTTCTTAAAATAATTTGCCTATTGTGTTGCAGCAGTAGTGGCAATTGATAATTGATTCCTTGCATCTACTATCACTTAACAATTTTTACAGCAAGAAATTTACCTATTAATTAACGTTAGTCCTAATAACTCTATTCTTGAAATAATGACTTCTGCATCACTTAAAGCAGTTGCATTAGCTATTTAGCAAAAATCACACAACAACCTTATGGAGCCTGATGTGTTTGTACCTTCGATACAAGTGAGCAGCACATAGTCTTTGGATAGTAAATGTGTTGTCTTTATTGTTGCATTATGTTGCATCCTTGAATGTAAAAACCTATGTTCCTTCTACTGTAATGTCTGTGAAAAGCTCATACCTCAGCTCCTGGCCATAAAGAAATGGTAGCTAACCATGTTAGCTTATATGCAGAAATTAGTCATGTCATTTCTTCATTGGCCCTGGAACCATGTAGTTATTGACCTTGTTACAAATCCACCCCCTCAAGAAACACACATGATTGTAATATATCTACCACATCTAAAAATGTCTGTGCCTGAGTCCGCTTCCAGCATTACCAAAACTATATAACTGCTATTTTACCTCCAGCCTTCAAAACTACATAACTACAATTTCACTATGTATTCATTTATATTTCCTTATCTCCAAAAGACACTGTCAGATTGAGGCCCCCAGTTCATGTTCAAGCTAAGGAAAGTGTTCATGAAAAAAATTAAGAGACTCTGTCAGTCTCAGGATATCAATCAAGGATATCAAGGATATCAAAAGGTCAACCTAGACATTGACCATCACTGATGGGGTGGACAAACCATAAATTAATTAGTAAGCCCATGTATTTGGCTGTACTGTTTGGCTGTGAGATGGATTATATGGAAAACAAAGGGTGAGGATTTTAATCTGAATATCACCATCTCACCTGTGAAGCAGTGAGGAGGCAGCATTATGTTGTGGGTGTACTGGTGCACTTTAAAGAAAAAAGTATGGAAGAGCAAGAATAATTGATTTGACTCGAGGTCACAACTTCTCAAGTACCAGTTCCTTCCCAATTTTAAGGAGTGTAATTGAATAGCAGAGTACAGCATCAGAATCAGCAAAGTGCCATTTTAAATGAGTTATACAGTGAGGGAAATAATTATTTGATCCCCTGCTGATTTTGTACGTTTGCCCATAGACAAAGAAATGATCAGTCTATAATTTTAATGGTAGGTTTATTTTAACAGTGAGAGACAGTATAACAACAAAAAAATCCAGAAAAATGTGTTTCAAAAAAGTTATACATTGATTTGCATTTTTTCATTGTCTGCACCACTTATCCAATCTATTCTTGGGTCACGGGGAGCCTGTGCCTATCTCGGGCGTCATTGGGCATCAAGGCAGGATACACCACGGATGGAATGCCAACCCACCGCAGGGCACACGCACACTCTCATTCACTCACGCACTCACACACTGCGGACAATTTAGAGATTTGATTTGCATTTTAATGAGTGAAATAAGTATTTGAACCCTTCGCAACACATGACTTAGTACTTGGTGGCAAAACCCTTGTTGGCAATCACAGAGGTCAGACGTTTCTTGTAGTTGGCCACCAGATTTGAACACATCTCAGGAGGGATTTTGTCCCACTCCTCTTTGTAGATCATCTTCAAGTCATTAAGGTTTCGAGGCTAATGTTTGGCAACTTGAACCTTCAGCTCCCTCCACAGATTTTCTATGGGATTAAGGTCTGGAGACTGGCTAGACCACTCCAGGACCTTAATGTGCTTCTTCTTGAGCCATTCCTTTGTTGCCTTGGCCGTGTGTTTTGGGTCATTATCATGCTGGAATAGCCATCCACGACCCACTTTCAATGCCCTGGCTGACCCAAGATTCTCACCCAAGATATGACATTACATGGCCCTGTCCATCGTCCGTTAGATGTGGTACAGTTTTCCTGTCCGCTTAGCAGAAAAACATCCCCAAAGCATAATGTTTCCACCTCCATGTTTGATGGTGGGGATGGTGTTCTTGGGGTCATAGGTAGCATTCCTCCTCCTCCAAACACAGTTGAGTTGATGCCAAAGAGTTCGATTTTTATCTCATCTGACAACAGCACTTTCACCCATTTCTCCTCTGAATCATTCAGATGTTCATTGGCAAAATTCAGACAGGCCTGTACATGTGATTTCTTGAGCAGGGGGACCTTGCGGGCGCTGCAGGATTTCAGTCCTTCACGGCATAGTGTGTTACCAATTGTTTTCTTGGTGACTATGGTCCCAGCTGCCTTGAGATCAGTGACAAGATCTTCCCATGTAGTTCTGGGCTTGTTCCCCACCGTTCTCATGATCATTGAAACTCCACGAGGTGAGATCTGGCATGGAGCCCCAGTCTGAGGGAGACTGACAGTTATTTTGTGTTTCTTCCATTTGCGAATAATCGTACTGTTGTCATCCTCTCACCAAGATGCTTGGCGATGGTCTTGTAGCCCATTCCAACCTTGTGTAGGTCTACAATTTTGTCTTTGACATCCTTGGACAGCTCTTTGGTCTTGGCCATGGTTGAGAGTTTGGAATCTGATTGATTGATTGCTTCTGTGGACTTGTTACCTGTATGAAAGACACCTGGGAGCCAGAAATCTTGTTGATTGATAGGGGATTAAATACTTATTTCACTCATTAAAATGCAAATAATGTGCAAATAACTTTTTTGAAATGCGTTTTTCAGGATTTTTTTGTTGTTGTTATTCTGTCTCTCACCGTTAAAATAAACCTACCATTAAAATTATAAACTGATCATTTCTTTGTCAGTGGGCAAACGTACAAAATCAGCAGGGGATCAAATAATTTTTTTACATCACTGTAAAATCAAGTATTTGCTTTAGATCAATCATTAAACAGACCTATTTACTTGTCAGATCTAAAACATTGATTGTACAGTTCACTGTTAAAAGGCAATGCCAAAGTACTGGCAAAATATTTGTAATCTTTCAGTCTACTGAAAGTCTGAAGAAGTTACAGTTGAAGAAGCAGAAATAAATCTGTTCCTTACCTATTAATTTAAAACCTATTCTTATGGAAATGGTAAATATCCAAATATACTCAACACAGGACATGTATGGTAAGTTGCATTGTGTGGATTTGTGAAAAATTTACTAAGTAAAAATTATGCTAGTCAGCCCATGTTCTTGTTTCATGTGTGTATGTCAGCAGGTGGGGGACTTTGCACCACCAGAAAATATATAAACCAACTGGAGCATGTTATGTTTAAACACACACAACAAATGAAATATTTTGCCTTGCCTTATTGAGTTGCCTCTTGGTTTTGACAGTAAAACCCTATTGCAATTGGATCCAAATCTGTGCACCTTACATAATCTATCGTTAACAGATTCATTTCAAGTCAAGATTTACCGTAGTAAATACCGTAGTATTTCTGAATTACTTGTCTACAAAACCACAAGATGGCAGTATTATCTCATAAATATGTGAACGCTTTAGTACAAACTACCCCGTAACCAGTTCTGGAAAATGTTTCTGTTTTGCATTATTTTCTAATTTAATGCAGCAATTTTCAGTACAAATTGTTGACAACTAAAGGACACAACTTTGAAATATTCACAAGAAATTTAGAGATTCTTAGTATTTGTATTCCCTTTTTGCTTTAATGGCAGTGTGCACTCAAGCCGGTATGGACTTCACAAGGTTGTGATAAACCTTCTAATACATTTTATATCAAATCTATCAGAGTTAAATAGAAGAGATAAAGCATGAGGAAAATTCCACCTTTACACATCTACAAATCAGTTATCATGCTAAATATTACAAATTTCCTTACATTTATCTAGGACCCTAGAAATTGCGCAGAATCTTGAATATCAAATATTCAATAAAAATAGTAGAAAGATTGTCACAGACTTGGAAAAATGTTCAGTTTACTAACCACCAAAAAAAAAAAGTTAGCCTAGCTATTGCAGTGATTGCTCAGAAAATAATGTATTTATTGTCACTACAGTACAATACAACAAAATCTTGCATGGTACAAAATAAAAGGCAACATTTACAAAGCACAGTCAGTTACATTCAGTTCAGATCTAAGGCCGAGCCCAATCTTTAAACAGCTTTCAACCACTAAAAAATGATAATGTTCAGTCAAACCAAACATACTATTCTTTTTCAAGAACTTGTTCTTGTACATGGAACATATTGTACAAACTATTACAAAATAGTATTGCAACTATTACATAAGTTATCTCAACTATAGTTTATAGTAAGTTATGTTTATAAGTCTAAAGCCACTTCTTTACTCTGCCAATTCTGGAGATGCAATTAATCCTGTCGAGTCTTCTACACCAGAGTGCAGACATGCCACTTTATCAGGGTGTGTAACACAAACAGTTAAATTACACTGCAGCACCTGAGTCTTCACTGAAAACAAAGAAGGGAAAAATGGATCAAACTAGACAATGAAGAACAAACTATTAGTGATAATGCTGCAATGTGTCTAAGTTAACTTAACCGTAATAAATGTAGGGTAGTAGCAAACAAATAGTTTACATTTGTAAAATATGTGGTAAACAGTATAAAAATTGTGGTCATTGTGGTCCTGAGTGATAAAGCTTTGTAGCAAATGAAAGTAAAAATTTAGCAGCATTGTGGTTTAGCCTTTGGTCCCATCCATTAAGTCATGCAGCACCTTTATATTAAATATGCTTCCCATTTGACTTTCCTCTTTTTTGCAGCTAACCTTCACAACCGATAGTCATCAGCAGATGTTAATCAGGGTCAGAGCACTCGTGTTTCGGGAGTTTTGCCCAAAGCAGTTTGCCAACCTGTGACCTGTGCTGTATCAGATCACGTAAAAATGTACTGCCTCTAGGGTAAAACACTGTCATATTCTTAGCAAGACTTTTTTTTAATTGAAGCTGTGTCCTCTGTTGCAAGCTACCACACAGTGCCCGTACACCAGACAAAAGAATGTGATCAATATGCAATTTTAAAACTTTTTTTGTAACACAAGTATAGTTCGAAGAACAGTTGTCATATGACTGTGGTGTAAACTTGCATCACAATACATGCATGTATCGTTACTAAAAAATTTTTTTTACACATTTTTAATTATAAGCTGTATAATAAGATGGCACAGTACGTACAATTCCATCAATAAAGGTTAAAAATATTGTTCCCACATATCGAGTGCATCAAATCTAAATAAATAGCAAATCAGACCAGAGCTTTGTGTACTTCATGATATGCAAAATCTTTTATTTACCTGTATATTCTGTATAAAATGAAGACTAAATTATAGCTTTATTGAAAAATTGGTTTATAAAGATTGTCTACAAGATAGACACATATAAATGTTTAGTTATAATTATTTGTTATATTCATTCATTAATTCATTCATTGTCTACCGCTTATCCGATCTATTCTCGGGTCACGGGGAGCCTGTGCCTATCTCAGGCTTCATTGGGCATCAAGGCAGGATACACCCTGGACAGAGTGCCAACCCATCACAGGGCACACACACACTCTCATTCACTCATGCAATCACACACTAAGAACAATTTAGAGATGCCAATCAACCTACAATGCATGTCTTTGGACCGGGGAGGAACCTGGAGGAAACCCCCGAGGCACGGGGAGGCGGGAATCGAACCCCCAACCCTGGAGGTGTGAGGCAAACATGCTAGCCATCGTGCCCCCGCAGCATTTGTTATAAACTTTAGATAAATATAAAATGTTAGCACATTCACCTCCACAGTTAAATAAGTCTGGTGGTTATTTGGTTTATAAACACTTCAAAACGCCATTTGTTTTTAATGTGTTATCAAATCATGAATACTACTGAATGATATGAATTGCTGTATTTCATACCCTCCAAATGATCCAAAGTGTCAGAAATCATATCCAGCTGCATGAGTATGTAATCCAGATCAACAGTAGAAGCATTGAGCACAATATCAGTGGACATTTCCATTTTCTCCATCTGGAACAGGTCAAGTAAAAATTTAACAAATATTGAATAAATACATTCAAATGTAACAAAAAGAAAGAAAACTCACACTGCCATCATAATAAAACTGTGCTTGGCCCAGTCTGACATACTGTATGTTCTACAGACCAAAACTTGCACTGAAAGGCTATAGATGGAAAATAGAAGTAATAATAAACCAATTATTTTGGCAAAAATCTAAAAATTATCTCTATCACAAAATTATAAACCACACTGAACGCATTTCTTTCATTCCTTTTTATTGACATCACTAACAAACAGCTGTCAATCAAACCTATGTGTATTTTAGGATATTGTCCTAGCAGTTTAAATCGAAGTATTCAGTTAAAAACACCGGCTACTCTTGGGCTGTTTTTTGGTTTGCATCTGTAGGTTGATCAACTAGACTGTCTCCAGAGCCGCAGATAACAGCTTTACTCTGGACGAATTCGTTCTCCAGCCTCTTGAGGTATTTTGCGAGTTGAGGACCAGTCCTCAGTACCACCATGTCGTACGCCATCCATGTTAGATTCACTGGGAGCAGAGAATTGCAATCTGTCACTACGCTGATAGCGTAGTTATCTTTCTTTCACAGAACATTACAAACATCTGATTTGCTGTACATGTGTCACCTGAAATATTCTCCATCTGCTCGGTCATCCTCTCTAAATCTTTACCAAGTTCAAATGTTTCACGACCAAAATCTTCGCAATGTTCGCCAGCAGAAGCATGGTCAACCATCTAGAAACCGACATAAGCAAGCTACCCAGGTTAACGAGCGCTAGCTGAACTACGCAATATTCAACCATAGATGCATACATCTTTTAAACAAGAAGCAAATTAAAGCTAGTGAGTCCTTACGAGTTATTCCTAATAAATAAGCAGTCTAAAATTGCTTGGAAACTGACTCGATTACTATTTACGTTTTATGTGCTAAATAAAAATATACCTAGCTATCGTTTGAAGCTTATCGCAAAGAGTTCGCTAGCAAGCTAAGATACCAGTTTAGCTTTTGCTTAGTTACAGATAACATTATATACAATTTGCATAAGCAATTTAATCACCTTGGAAAAGTAATATTCGATGGTTTAAATTAAGTCAAACGTGAGTTTTGTGAGAGTCTGCGACGGTCTGAAGTATTTTTTTTTCTCCCCGTATCCACGGCTACGGAAATCTTTCATGAAGCACGCGCATAAATTTAACGACATAGCAGAAACGTCACTGTGCGTTCACAATACAAATGCTGCCAAAATAATGACAATTTACTACAGCTGGGTGTGTATATCCTACAGTGAAATTAATGAATGAAAAGGGAGTGGTTGTTTCTTAAGCCCCTAATAATCAACTATATATAAACATGCTGAAAAATCTAGTTTGGTCTGACCAGCTACCAGTTTCCTAAGCACAGTCAGAGCTGGGCAAACTGACAGACCCTCTGATAAGACAATTAGGAACTCTCAAACATTTATCGATTAATTCAACCAAAGAATAATACTGGAAAATAATTAGGGCAGCGGTCACTCAAACTGTTGAGGCTCTGGATTGTTGATCAGAAGGTCATGCACAAGTACCTCCAAACTGTCACTGTTGGGCCCCTGAACAAGGTCCTTCTCCAGGGGTACTATATCATGGCATACCCTGCGCTCTGACCCCTACTTCCTAAGCTGCAATATGCTTTTTATATTATTTATACTATTTGTATTTTACTGTGCTTTTATGTGTATGTGACAAAAAAGCCTCTTCTTCTTCTTCTTTTTCTTCTTCTGCCTTGACCATCATACCAAGCTGGATTTTTCCAGCATACAAATCAATAAAATGGGAAATTCTATGCTGAATTTATTAAAAAAATGAAAGCTGCTTTAATCAAAAGCGAATTGAGTTCTCTTTTCTACCATGTTTAGGACTTACTGTGGGTGTTTTTTGTTAATTGCACAAAGAAATGCTATATCACTGTTAACCACCATTTTGGATTGGTGCTATTTGGCATGGTATTGAATTGGTCATAAAGTGACCATGATTGAGAGGAAACCACACAAGAATGATGGTTCCTAACCTAAACTCTTTAATACTTTAATACAATAAAAAATGAATTAATAAAAACAATAATATGCTATGTAATGATTTACACGTTATTTATTTGTTTGTTTTCATTTAAAGTTTTGAG
This sequence comes from Hemibagrus guttatus, assembly GCA_033459395.1. Lineage (NCBI taxonomy): Eukaryota > Metazoa > Chordata > Actinopteri > Siluriformes > Bagridae > Hemibagrus > Hemibagrus guttatus. The sequence goes on along the minus strand of JAUCMX010000009.1, from coordinate 13,775,736 downwards.
TCAATATAGATAACACTAAAATTTTAATATTACAGCATTCCAACACAAAACTTGGGATATTTGGCTAAATTATTTGCACATTCATTTATTGAATATGATTAATTGACACCCCCTCCCTATTCTTTTTAAAATGAAGTTTATATTGCAAATTGCAAACATGATTTTTAGATAGTTTTAACCTCTATCTATCTATCTATCTATCTATCTATCTATCTATCTATCTATCTATCTATCTATCTATCTATCTATCTATCTCTATCTCTCTCTCTCTCCCACTCTCTCTCTCTCTCTCTCTCTATATATATATATATATAAAATTTAGTCCTTGTCTCATTACACATCAAAAGCATATTGCAAATGAGTCCTTTAAATTACAAAAAGCCTGACCAAAGAGTTAAAATAGTCATATAACTAGAAGGGGAATTTAACCAATAAGAGGAAAGAAGGGAGGTGCCAGATATGCACGAATAAAACAGGCGTGACGGGTGACAGAACTGACAAGAGTGCAAGGGCAAACAATGGCAGACTGAAGAATGAAAGAACTCACAACTAAGGATCTGTTTTTAAAAGAAGAGAACATATTTCTGGACCGTAGAAGAAACAGTATTTAGCATCTGGAGCCACCTGAGCCATTTCAATAGGATAGGAGTATCCTGTGAAGCAATAATCATGACATCATATGAACAAGGTCAGTCTCCAACTCGGTGTGGTCCACAGTTTCCCAACTTGGGACAGGAGCCTCCAGAGCTGAGCCTTTACAGCGATAATTACTATCATCCTCCATCATTGCCAAGTCCACAGAGGACAAACCCCTCCTCATATGATCTTGGGGAATATGCAACTTCATCTTCTAACCCATACCTGTGGTTCAGTGGTACTGGGATCAACACTTCTGCATATCTGGGTGGTGCACCAGGTCCTGCTGTTCCCTCCTTTGTACCACAGCACTATGGCATGCAGCGGCCTTACCTTGGGCAGGGAGGTCCCGGGGGTGCTAATGGAGACCTGGGTTGGTTTTCCATACCTTCTCAGGAGGACTTAATAAAGCTGGTCAGACCACCCTACTCATACTCTGCACTTATTGCAATGGCAATACATGGTGCCCCAGATCGGCGCTTGACTCTGAGTCAGATTTACCAGTATGTAGCAGAAAATTTTCCTTTCTACAACAAGAGCAAAGCAGGATGGCAAAACTCCATTCGTCACAACCTTTCACTGAATGATTGTTTCAAGAAAGTTCCTCGTGATGAAGATGATCCTGGTAAGAGCTCTTGAGTGTGTTTGTCTTTTTCATTTTCCTAAACAATTTTGAATATTAATGGTAAGGATTTATAGGAGGTTTTTTTTTCTTGGTGTCATATTCCAGACAAATTCATGTAAAACCCTTCTCTCTTACTTTTAAGGTAAAGGTAATTACTGGACCCTTGACCCAAACTGTGAAAAGATGTTTGACAATGGCAACTTCAGGCGCAAAAGGAAAAGAAAATCTGATGGCGTTGCTGGGGAGGGCAGCTCTGGTGGAACTAACAGCTCAGACGCAGGAGATGGGAGTGCGAGCCCCAAAAATGCAACGCTTGACATTTCAGCCTCACCTGAGAAAGCTCTGGCCATGGGTCCTCCCCCTTGCCTGAGCAACTTTCTGACAGAAATGTCTGGGTTATCAGCTGGGTCTGTGGAGGTGGGTGGAGAGCCCATTAATCGCCCCATTCCTCTCAGCATGCCAGTGGATGGCACACAAAGAGCAACCCAAACACCAGGCTTCAGCTCCTACTCCTCTGGTTCCACAGTTCCTGAGTGGGTATCTCCTCTCCCACCACCTCCTCCCATCTCCCCTTCTCATGCTACTTTAGGCTATATCAGCCCTGGTCTAAACCAGTTCAGTGGCCATTTCTATCCTGGCTTGAACTCAACCGGCATTCTGTATCCCAGAGAGGGCACAGAGGTGTGATAGAACTGGACAAAAGCCAAGAGTCAATTAGAAATAACACAATCTGCTTAGTGAACTCCAGGAATAGACTGCTTCACACATACACTTACTACCAGTTTACTGGTTTTGGTTGAATGGCGAAATGGTCCCGTGAGTGTGAGATTACAGCAGATTCCCACAGGAACAGCTTAGTCAGCATCATGAAGTGCATGATACTAACAAAAACCACCAGCACCTTCAGTGTGAGGTCTGTTGCTGACATTATGCCATTCCATCCAACAATCTTTGCTGATCATATCATTAACTGTGAGCACTTGTACTAACACTGAACATGGCTTAAAAGTCTTTAACTAGCAGAGAAAGTGCATGGGGTGCAACATTCTTTATTGTACACCTGTAATTTGATACTTTCATTTTTTTAAAGATTGCCGTATTTGTTTGCTTAATGGAAAGTTGTCTTTTTACTTCTATTGGTGTGAGTAAATGTTGTACAGAGTTTTATGTGTGCCTTCTGTTACTTTTTTTAAATAAAGAAATGTAAACACTATCCAATGCTTAATCAACTGACCACAATAATGAGTGACTATATCATAACTTTTAGAGAGCTTTTAATGCAAAAAAAATTCCAGCCAGCTAAATGCATGGTAGAAAAGGATAATTATTAAAAATATCAAAGTAGTCTTGACCCATTTTTGATTCACATTTTGCCAGATGAGTGTTTATTAGAAAATCTTCCTCCAAACCTTGAAATTTGTCAATCAAGAATAATAATAAACTTAAATGATTTCCCAGATCCTTGTTTTAAAATCTTTTAAATGATTTTCAAGACCCTCATTTTTAAATCTTTTAAAAGTTTCATTAAAATAAACGTTGTATTACATTGTTCCAGCAGCCCTTGTTACATTGTTAGGTGTAAGTGATGCTTGAGGGAAAGCATATGTAACTTGCCTAAATGTGAAATGTATCTAATGCAGTAATGTGTTAATTAGCTATTGCAACATAACCAATAATATAAACAAGTGGACTGGAACAGAAACAAAACATTAAAAACTAGGGCCACATGGCAAAAAATATATAGCTGACAGATTTTTGCCTCTTTATTTTAAAGACAGAAATTGAAGAATTCAGTTTTAGGAAATTTATTTAGAAAAAAAAATTGAAAGAAAATTAAAAAAAAAGAAAAGAAAATTGATCTGCATTTTTCCATATGACCGAAAACAAGATAAATATAAAGGAGTATATGTTCTCTTACAAAGAAAAATAAAGATGTTCTTTCACAGATCTTTAAAACTAAACAGAAGAACAAATGTATCTAAAATGGACAATAAGTTAACCTCAAAGTCTGAATATTTAGTAATAAAATAGTTTTTAAAAAGTATCAAATTTATATTCCTGTTGTAATGCAACACATTTTATGACATATGTGGCCTTTCAAAATGACTTATCCAGGGACATGAAGAAACTTAAAAAATCCATTATTTCCAAATATTTAAAAAAGTGTGTGCTAGGCTTCCTTGCCAGACTTCACTAAATGTTCACATATGGGTTTGATTGGTCACGTGTCTACATACTTATGACCATATATTGTATTAATTATATGTTTCACGCAAATATGGGGTATAACATGTATTTTCTTTAATTAAAAAGGTACAGGTGCAGTCTTGTATGTGATAGTTTTTTTTTTAAAGTTAACAGTGTAGCTAGGCACTTAGCTGGGTGCTTGCCAGAATATTTTACATATTACATAGTGTAGGGTTTTGCAGGGCACCAAGAAATGTTAGTTATGGTTGGGTTCATGGGACTAGTTTTTAAAGCAGGTTGGTGTGAGTCTTTATGCTGCATGTGTAAAGAGTTATTATATTATACAGTCAGAGCCCTGCAGCAAAAAAGAAATGAAAGCAAACAATGTTCCTGATAGCTGAAGATAATTTTGAATACATACTATATGTAATATGTAAAAGCTGTAACAAACTGTAGAGACACTTTTTTTAGCTGCTGTAGAAATATGAAATACACTCTTCTTTCTGATATTACTCTTCCATGTGATGAAGCTGATATTCTAAATAATTTTTTTTTTGTCATATTTACCTGGGCATAGACTAGTGGTCATGATTCTACATGTTCCCTGTGGTTAATGTAAAAAAAAATAATTGATAGTGTCAGCAAATTTAAACAACAGTGAAGTCACCAGAAATAAGAGTATCTGGCAGATTACACAAATTTCACTTGTTCAGTGTGTTTACAACCTGCATCCTTCTCCATACTGCCTTAAGGACATTATTTACCCCTAAACATAGGCAGTACACTTACAACTGAAGGGAAAAATAAAGATGTAGATCATAGTGAGCTTTCTTCTCAGAGACCCCAAATGTGGTATAAAAAAAAAAGGCTTGGAGCACATGTGGGAACACTGATCTACTTAGTACTGATATACTCTAACCTGTATGCATGACAAAGAGCTCAGCTTATTCGCTTTCACTGAGTCATTGAGATTACCAACAGACAAAATGCCTAATCATTTGGGTGTCGGTGATTGTCAATCAATAGCTGTCTGCAAATGCTAAAAAGGTTTCTTCAAGAAACTGATCTGTGCTAAGGCTTTACATCAGATCATATAGCAACTGTTTTGCATAACAGATCATAACATACCTGATACTCAGCAGCACAACAGCAGCAGACTGATATTATGACTGATTTGTGGCTCCTGTTTAGCTCAGAGCTGGAAATGGCAAGAGTGAGATGCTTATCATCAAGCACTGTTATAATGGAAAAACAAATGCTTTGAGGACATGGAAAGAGAACAGTTCTCTCCTAAGAATATGTGCCAATTCAAATGGAAGGTTTATTTTTTGTCTGAACATGCAGAGATACTGTGTTTGGCACATGGTTTATCTAACCTTGCCAACTTCAATGAAACTTAATTATCATTTAACACTTTCTTTGACAAAAGATGCCAACAGTGATAATGGACATGAATATACCGTCACATTTGTTGTAACCTGTAGCCCATCACAAACTGTTTTCATATAATGCAAATTTCCAACTGTTCACAAATTTATAACATGGTTTTATGATCATTCTGCTTCTTGTACTTTGTGTTATCTGTTACGAAAATTGGGCTCTTCAATGCCAGTCATAACCCAGAAATATGGACTCCTACTAATGCCTGCTGACATTTCATAAAAATGAATACTTATTTCTCATTATAGACCTTTAGTCTTTATTTAACAACTACTCTGTATATGTGCTCCCTACCTCTGAAGTTTTTTTCTGGCTCATATTATGACCCAATTATTGAGCAAACTTTTTAACACAGCAATCTTTTTAACTCAGAGATTCATTCTGTTTTATCTTGCATAGAAACATTAGTTCAGTGACACCAATGTCATATGATTTACTCACAATATGCATAGGACTGTAAAATAATCTGTCAACTGTATGGTAATGAAGTGGGTTAAAAAAATTATTACAAGGGTTACAGCATTCATTCCTTGATTTCTTTTAGCTTTCCAATGCCGTAGGGGTGGAGAATCATTGCTTAACATGATTAAATCTATAAATCTCCAACTAACTGCCTGTAAAATAGTGCACATACACATAAGTGCACACACACACACACACACACACACACACACACACACACACACACACACACACACACATGCACAGAAGATACTAGTACTTTCCTGAAAATGAACAATACATTAATATAAATGGGTTAAAAGCAACATGACTAATTTTTTTTGTAACTAGAAATATTTTTTGTCATAGATTTGATTATGCTGAATAATTATAAGGATATTAAAACCTGATTTGAGTATTTATATATAATATATAACAATAAATGATTACCTGATTGTGAGAATGAATTTTATTGTATTATTATATATTATATATTATATATTAATTCTGATACTAAAGCGTACATTACAATTAAATGCCCTTGTTGGCTCATGTTATAGAAAAAGGATTTCTAAATTAAATGGAATTATTATCAGCCACTACAGCTGGAGTATTCCATTGCTTGCCAGGTTAATAACAGAACTAATTTTTTTAACTAAGTAGTGCAGCTTGGCTAAAAAATTATGTCAGTTTTGCGAACTCAAAATTGATTGGTATTTACAGGCCCAAAGTGTGCCAAGAAAACATTATGCACATCATTACACAACAATCCCAAAATACACCAAATTCTCACTCTACCATCTATGTGCCTCATCAGATATCAAGCTTCCTCAAACCAGACTACATTTTCAACTGTCCAGGTTTGGTGAGCCTGTGCCCACTGCAGTCTCAGCTATCTGTTCTTGGCTGAAAGCAGTGAAACCATCCACCTCATGGTTTGAAAGTTTGTGCATTTTGAGATGCTTTTCTGATTACTACACTTATACAGAGTGGTTATCCAAGTACTGTAGCTTTACTGTCAGCTTAAACCAGTCTTCAATGACCTCTATATTTAAGTTATAGAAATACTCAAAACATATCCTTTGGAACCAACAGTTATGCCACAGTTAAAAATGACTGAGATCGCTTTTTTTTATCCGATGGCCCGTAGCTGCATGATTTTATGCAGTCAGACTGCTGTCAGATGATTGACAGATTAGATAATAATGTATGCATAGGTGTACAGGTGTTAATAATGTGTTCAGTGAGTTAACAAAACAACTGTAAAATAAGTAAATCTCACCTACTTCTATTCTTTTGGAATGAACAACCTCTGCATATACAAAAAGTTAACTACAGTATATCAATGGCATTTTCTAAAAGGTTGCTTAGATACAAGATTTGAAGTGATGTAGTTGAGTATGAAACTGTTGATTTGATTATGCTGGAGTGTCATTCAGGTCACAGGTATACGTACAATGTTGACACCATAAACTCCAAACAGGCAGGGCTAAAATCCAAGATAAAGAAATGGGCCAGCAGTGGGGCCCATAATTGAAATTAGACTCAGTAATTATACAAGACTTGATATTGTTTAATCTAATTTAATACTAGTAAATTTTATGTTGTTTCCAATATGACAAAAAAAATTTTTTTTATAATTTTTAGTGGCAATTCCGAATTTTGCTATGTATTGCACAACCGTAATATAGACCAAATTGCCATGCTGCCAAAACAATACCAAACAGGGCCACACGCTGCAGTGTTATGAGTAAAACAGTATTGGCCTTTTAGTTGTGTTTACTAAACTCAGATTGAGAACTCCAGGAAGAGATGATGGAAGAGGCAGGCCTTCCAGTTCTAGTGCTCTGTTGTCTGTAAATACTTGCGCACGCTCCAGACACATTAAGTGAGGAAGTTTTTGAACAGCTTTAGCCATCACTCAGTTTCTTCAGAGCCACTGCCCCTTCACTCGCTCATGTGCTCATTGCATTATTCATATTCGTAATGTGATTTTAACTAAGATATGCCAAAATACGAGGCTCAACAAAAACATTTTTAATTCAACACTAGATCCCCCCCAAATAAACTGTAGTCAAACCACAAAATCAAGCTTATTTTAAATCTATAGCATAATACAGAAACACAACTAAATCTAGCAAATATAAATCTAGCAGATTCAATATGCAAGCAGATTTCAGATAAATTATGATGAATGTGAAGACGTTGTTTGGCAATAGAACAATCTTTATTTTACAGAAACTCCATAGCTATTATATCCAAAATCTACAGCTTGTTTTATTAAGAAATACATTTGTTATAGTATGAAATGGGAGCCTGCAGAGCTTCAGCAATCATCCCTGGTGCTTCCATGTGATGTTTAGAATCATAGAACAAAAGTCAAGCTTAGCTAAATAGTGCACGTTTGCAAAAGCATAAATAAAAACACCACATGAACTTTCCCCTTAATCCCACATTAAAGTTTAAATCTAAAAATTACAAGCCAAGGTGAAAGCAAGAAATTTGTTCTCATATAACTTGTTCGTATATCTCAGGATATCACAGCAGTCTGACTGTGTGACATGGCTTTTATAGAATATTTAGGTAAAACATTGATGGAAGATAGCAAATAGACTACTTTATTGAATTGTTCTATTATTTTACCCTAAAATACTTGATATGCCAACATGGTAAAAACAAAAGCATGTGACAAATCATGAACTGTTTTTTTAATTTACAAGTTGGTTACATTACACTTGCACTTGGACTGATCAATGTAAATTTCCTTGTGATGGCCTTAGCAATAGTGTGCACATATGTCTGATTATGTTTCCTTTCTCCTGAGGAGCATTTAGACTTCTAGTTTAATTCTAAACTTCTAGTGTAATCGTTTTAAGAGTTGACCTAATAATGATTCTTAAATCTTGACTCAGAATCATACATTTGACTAAAAATGTACCTGCTGTGCCTCCCTGTGGTTGAAAATGTAACATATCTGTGTGTGTGTGTGTGTGTGTGTGTGTGTGTGTGTGTGTGTGTGTGTGTGTGTGTGTGTGTGTGTGTGTGTGTGTGTGTGTGCGTGCGTGTGTGCGTGCGTGTGTGCGTGTGTGTACGTAGAATATCCTCTACGTACGTGTACGTAGAATATCCTCTACACTTTAAAAATTGTCTTATTCTATGATGGTCAGCTATCACAAGCCACCAGAACAGCTTAATTGCACCTTGGAATATATTCTATAGAACTGTACTGGAGGGACACCATTTCCTTAGCGTTTGGCATTTGAAAGAACACTTATTTCCCCCATAAGTGTAAAGATCTGGTTAGAGAATAGCATATAATTTATTTAAGAAGGGCAGGACCTGACTCCATATTTTATCAAATGTATTTCTTAATGTTTGAAATGAGCTGTTGGTTTGGACATAATAGTAATAGGGTTCCTGGAAAAGATAGAATGTTTTCAGGTTTTCATTCATTCATTCGTTGTCTGCTGCTTATCCGAACTATTCTCGGGTCACAGGGAGCCTGTGCCTATCTCAGGCGTTATTGGGCATCAAGGCAGGATACACCCTGGACGGAGTGCCAACCCATCGCAGGGCACACACACACACTCATTCACTCACGCAATCAAACACTACGGACAATTTAGAGATGCCAATCAACCTACCATGCATTTCTTTGGACCGGGGTAGGAAGCCGGAGTACCCGGAGGAAACCCCCGAGGCACAGGGGGAACATGCAAACTCCACACACACGGCAGAGGCGGGAATCAAACCCTCAACCCTGGAAGTGTGAGGCAAATGTGCTAACCACTAAGCCACCGTGCCCCCGGTTTTCATATTCATCATAATTCACCTAAAATCATCATATTATACTATATAATTTAGTTCTGTTAATGCATCATGTTAAACTTTTAGCTTTGTAATAAGTATTTCCTTTATTTTATCCTGACTAAAGTATATTCAGAAATAAATCTTATTTTCTAGTATTTTTAAAAACTGCAGTATTTGTTAAAATCACATTAGGAATATGAGCAAGGCAGTGAGCACCTAAGTGATTGGGGAGAAATTAATTATACATGATATATAAAGAAAATAAAAGTGCTACATGTTCTAAGCAGAAATTAAAGTAAGCTGGATTAAAACACACACACACACACACACACACACACACACACACACACACACACACACACACACACAAAGGCAGCATTTTAATAGGATGTACGTTTGAAGCAGTTCAACTGTGTTTACATTTTGAGCAGGATCAAAAGCTACCGGTGCCTCATAAGTTGAAGTGTAAGTGGGCCTAAAGTAAACTTTGTGAGGAGACAGCGGGGGAATAGGACTGTTAAGATTCACTGAACTGTGACTTAGGCATGCACAGTCTGGAATTTCCATGTAGCATGCTTTACATAAATTCAATCAAATTAGCCCTTTTAGTCATTATGTTGAAACCAGGAACAATGTCTCCAGGGAACAGACTAAGTAAGCTGCACTTGTTGTCGTATTTGCTCTTTATATGCTCTAACTCACATCTCACTTGACATGCAACCCTCATGTCTCCTGTAGCATTTGCTCTGATGCCATTTACTATTCAGCTATCCAGCATATGCCTTCTGAACAAACTATACTCTGAGGGGAATAGGCCTCAGAGTGCATAGACCTGGGACACCTCTGTCTATTTCCTTCTTCTTTCTTTCTTTTATATATTTTTTGCAATTCTCAATTTAGTCAATTCTAATTCAGTCAATTAGCCAAGAAATACCCTATGTCTAAAGGTCCACTTAATTATTGCCTGAAAAATTCCCACAAGACCTAAATGTGTTCACATCAATACTCCTAATAAATAATTATTATTTAGTAGTTCTATTAAAGGGGGGGGGGGATGTTGAGGTTCTCTTTGGGAGTGACAAGATTGGCCAGGATTAGGAACGAGTACATCAGAGGGACAGCTCATGTGGGACGTTTGGGGGACAAAGTTAGGGAGGCCAGATTAGGATGGTTTGGACATGTTCAGAGGAGGGAGAGTGAGTATATTGGTAGGAGAATGTTGGACATGGAGCTGCCAGGCAGGAGGCAAAGAGGAAGGCCAAAGAGGAGGTATATGGATGGAATTAATGAAGATATGAAGCTAGTGGGTGCAAGTGTTGAGTATGCAGAAGATAGGGATAGGTGGAGAGAGATGATTCGCTGTGGCGACCCCTGAAGGGAAAAGCCGAAAGAAGAAGAAGAAGATTAAGGGGGGGGGTGTTCCTCCGGGTACTCTGGTTTCCTCCCCCAGTCCAAAGACAAGCATTGTAGGTTGATTGGCGTCTCTAAATTGTCTGTAGTGTGTGAGTGAATGAGAGTGTGTGTGTGCCCTGTGATGGGTTGGCACTCCATCCAGGGTGTATCCTGCCTTGATGCCCAATGACGCCTGAGATGGCTCCCCGTGACCCGAGAATAGATCGGATAAGTGGTAGACAATGAATGAATGAATGAATAGTTCTATTAATTATGTAATTGGTATGTTGTATTTACATTAATAAAACTTGAGAAAATTGCAAATATTTACTGTTTCAGGGAAACACAGACCTTGGAAGATTCACCATAGATCTACATTCATCTATAGCTGCATATGTATACAGCTTTTGTGTTAATGGTTTGTTCCTTTTTTTAGTCTCTAAAAATCAAATGCAACGAAAATTCTGAATCAAAAGAAACAAAATGCATAAATCGTCTTTTTTTCATGTCTTTAGTATAACTCTTTATTGATCTCAAAAAAATGTGACACCAAAAACTACATCGTTTAATGAATACTTGGGGAGAAAAACACACTGCAACCTGCAATGTCAGCCTTCCAACACTACATTACCGTTACCTGCCGCAGTAATGTCTTAACAACTCGGTCCACAAGGTGGCAGTATAATACTAATGAACGTAACTAGACATACCACAGAAGAAATCGAAATGCACACGAACCAATCAGATCTCAGGTTGCCTTTTAAAACCGGGAAACTTGAAGTCAAAACATACCTGTTTGTATCTTAACAAAAACAAGCTGCTTAAGAAAGAAGTCGTCACATAACCAGTTGGTTGGTAAGTTGGCAGGTTCATTTGTCACATACTAATCAAGATTTGGTGGACGAAAGGCGAAATTAATTGGTTATTGAGTTTGTAGCAAGCACTAGCTAACCAGTCAGCTGGGAGAGTTTATTTACTTTTATGCTAATTCAGGCTAATGTTAGCTAATAACTCATTCTTCTTCCGTACAGATCTCCTATGAATATATCTGCAAAATATGTTTCACAGTTTTAGGTGGCATTTTACGATAAGAAAGTGCAACCTTCCGTGTCATTTTAATAAAAAACAAAAAAAAACAAAAAAAAAAACCTGTCGCTGGATGTGTTCAACGCAATCTGATACGCTGAAATGTATTGGTTTACAGAAAATGTTAAGAAGACTGAGTTTTGTGCCGTCAAGCGAAAAGTCTCAACATTTAAGTGTGTGGGGTTTTTTTGTTTTTTTTTTTTGCAGACACTTTATTTAGAGCACCGTTAGCTTGATTTATTGCCTCTAAGAAAATATTGCAGTATCTATGTAGAAATGTTCCGCATTAGGTCTCAGCAGTTGCTCCTGGAATAACTCGTGTCCTGCACATCTGAATGTTTTCCCTGCTCGAACACACCCATTTCCACTCGGGAAAGGTGAAGGTGACTCGGGTGTTTTGGAGCAGGGACAACACTCAAATGTACACGATGGAGGCTATTTCACAACCCAGACGGGTAACCTGTGTTGGACTGTTCAGATGTTTTTGTTGTTTCTTTTTTTCTGGGCTAGAGAGTCAGAGGCCATGGATGCTATGGTTTACCTTGATCAAGAAAATGGCACACTCGCTGCTCCATCCATAAAAGCACGCCAGAGACTTCCGTCTGCACCTGGTAAGCTGGAGCAATTTCACACTAACTTGACTTTAATGGAATATGCTTCTGGGCAAGGTTAATTCATTACACAATGGTCTACACAATCATTTGTTTGTAGAGCGTCTACTAAAAACTCCACTGAAGACATGGCTTGGAGCGCCTGTGCATTCAGGCCGCAAAGCTTTAGGAACAGTTAATAAAATTGTATCCACACCAGCAACCTCTCATAAAGGTGATGTGCTGAATAAGCCCCTTGCAGCCCAGGTTGGTTATTAAAATCATTTACTTAATTTTATTTATTCCTGAAATATTGTCAACTTTTTTTTTTGGTTGTTTTATTTGTAATAGCAATGCAAAGTGGCTTCTCAGCCGGTTGGTGAGGACTATCCAGAGATTGAGAAGTGCTTCCCATACGACCCGAGTGGTAGGTCTTTTCAGAATTGAAATTTAAACACTTCAAGGAAGTCATAAGCATGAATGACTCCAAAGGGATTTTTAACCTACATACACTAGCAGCCCTGTAGTATTGCTCTCTAAATGCTGCAACTGTTTCTGCAAGTTCAGCTTAAAAGCATCTGAATATTTCTTACATCTGGAGGACAGATGGTTCTTGAATGTTAAATACAGGTGCATCTCAATAAATTAGAATGTCGTAGAAAAGTTCATTTATTTCAGTAATTCAACTCAAATTGTGAAACTCGTGTATTAAATAAATTCAATGCACACAGACTGAAGTAGTTTAAGTCTTTGGCTCTTTTAATTGTGGTGATTTTGCTTCACATTTTAACAAAAACCCACCAATTCACTCTCAACAAATTAGAATACTTCATAAGACCAATAAACATTTTTAGTGAATTGTTGGCCTTAAGGAAAGTATGTTCATTTACTGTACATGTACTCAATACTTGGTAGCGGCTCCTTTTGCTTTAATTACTGCCTCAATTCGGTGTGGCATGGAGGTGATCAGTTTGTGGCACTGCTGAGGTGGTATGAAAGCCCAGTTTTCTTTGACAGTGGCCTTCAGCTCATCTGCAGTTTTTTGGTCTCTTGTTTCTCATTTTCCTCTTGACAATACCCCATAGATTTTCTATGGGGTTCAGGTCTGGTTTGCTGGCCAGTCAAGCACACAAACACCATGGTCATTTAACCAACTTTTGGCAGTGTGGGCAGGTGCCAAATCCTGCTGGAAAATGAAATCAGCATCTTCAAAAAGCTGGTCAGCAGAAGGAAGAATGAAGTGCTCCAAAATTTCTTGGTAAATGGGTGTATTGACTTTGGTTTTCAAAAAACACAATGGACCAACACCAGCAGATATCACAATCATCACAGACTGTGGAAACACTGGACTTCATGCAACTTGGGCTATGAGTTTCACCCTTCCTCCAGACTCTAGGACCTTGGTTTCCAAATGAAGTACAAAACTTGCTCTCATCTGAAAAGAGGACTTTGGATCACTGGGCAACAGTCCAGTTCTTCTCCTTAGCACAGGTAAGACGCCTCTGACATTGTCTGTGGTTCAGGAGTGGCTTAACAAGAGGAATACGACAACTGTAGCCAAATTCCTTGACATGTCTGTGTGTGGTGGCTCTTGATGCCTTGACCCCAGCCTCAGTCCATTCCTTGTGAAGTTCACGCAAATTCTTGAATCAATCTTGCTTGAAAATCCTCATAAGGCTGTGGTACTCTCGGTTGGTTGTGCATCTTTCTTCCACACTTACCTTCCACTCAACTTTGTTAACATGCTTGGATACAGCACTCTGTGAACAGCCAGCTTCTTTGGCAATGAATGTTTGTGGCTTACCCTCCTTGTGAAGGGTGTCAATGATTGTCTTCTGGACAACTGTCAGATCAGCAGTCTTCCCCATGATTGTGTAGCCTAGTGAACCAAACTGGGAGACCATTTTGAAGGCTCAGGAAACCTTTGCAGGTGTTTTGAGCTGATTGGCATGTCACCATATTCTAATTTGTTGATCGTGAGTTTTTGTTAAATGTGAGCCAAAATCACAAAAGAACCAAAGACTTAAACTACTTCAGTCTGTGTGCAATGAATTTATTTAATACAAGAGTTTCACAATTTGAGTTGAATTACTGAAATAAATGAACTTCCACAACATTCTAATTTATTGAGATGCACCTGTATATAACTTTCTCTTGGATCCTGAGTTGACAGACTTCAATAATGTCATTTAAATGACAGTGTTGCAAAGTTGATCTCTTTAAAATAACCATTAGCTCTGATTGTATTAAGAGTTATAGAATGTGTATGAATCATGAGCAGTGCCAGGAGCTTGAAACTAGACTGTGCTGTGAGGGCCAATATTATCTGCTGATTCATTAGCCAAGACAAGTTTTTGAATCTGCAATCTCATGATTGACAGTCTTGAACCTCTACAGACTTTGAAGTCTACGGTGTGCCAGAAGAAGTCTGCCTCAGCCGGTTTTCATTGGCTGGTTTGGGAAAACAGCAGTGGCCTCTAAATGTGCTTGATTTTGCTACGATTGAACCATGCTTGCCACTCTCTCCTCTCAAGATGCCTTCAGGTATTGTAAGCTGCTAAAAGACCTGCTTTTCTGAATAACTCATATTTGTGAAAACCATTTGCGAACTAAGTGTTTCTTTATATAGCACACTGCAGAGATGACCTGGAAGCATTCCTAGAAACCATCAGTGAGCTGACCGTGTGTTTGCCACCTGAGTGTGAATCATGATGCTAAATATTACTCCATACTAAAATTTTAACTTTTGCAATAAAGATTTTTCTCCCAAATACATTGACTTTTTTTTAGGTATTTTTGCTGTCTCTTCTAACTTTTTTTTTCTAACTAAAATGCATCAGTTCAAGGTCACTGAGCAGAGTATACAGTAGACATATTCTAATTGACTTGGGCACCTACACTGGATATGAAAACACTACTGATAAAATGTCAGGCTTTTTTGATGTAAAATTAAGTTACATAATTTGTTGAATTTTTCTAGTTAGTGTTTTGAATATCCTATTAATATTGCAGTGCACTTTTTCCTTTTCCCTGTCTACTTCACTGTATGCCACAGTACATGTAATGTTTAGAAATCTTTAACAATCTCCCATGCTATGTAAGCTTTTTGCAGATTATGGTTTTAGCACAAAGATGTGAAGGATTCCTTTTATTTAGGGTTAAGCAGAAAGATATTGCTTTTAAACATGAGTCTGAATGTAATTAGGAATGGTGCAGTGTTCAGAATGAACCAAAGGTTGTGCACACTTATGCAAACAGGTTATTGTAACTTTATTTTACATGATAATTTCACATTGAGTTTGGAAAACATTGGCAAAAAGTTGCCATTTTAACAGGGGTGTGCAGACTATTTCCATGGTTTATATACATAACTGTTGTGTGCATAAGTTGGATACAAAGCTTAAACAGTACAGGCTTTCAGTAAGGCTTTAAATGATAAGCAAATGATGGAATGTCAGCAGTTTCATATCCATTCTGAAGGTAGGGACCTTGAACAGTCCTTTCTGATAACTGAATATAAAGCACTGGGAATTTCTCTTTTTACTTACTCTTCACAATAACATCACTGGCATAATGGCACAAATGCAGCTTCAAGTTAGTAATGAGTATTTAATACCGGCCTCTGTGGAGTAATGGTACATGATTAAAACAGTGGAATCTCACACAAAAGAACCTGAATTTTAGAGGCATTTATGAATGTACCTTATTCCACCTCCATGTCAAAGACCATAAAGTGCTAGTGTTAATCACATTGAAATTGTAGTCTTGGAAACAAAGTGAGAAGCATGAAAAGATCAGTGAAATTCTGATTCGGCTGATTACAAGAACAGATTTTGTCATTTGTATCTTGTTAGTGTAGCAGCCTAGATTAAAAATGTTAAAGGTGCAATATAATTAGCACATTTTTCTTTATGGTTTCCAGAAGTCTTTACACACTAACAAAACCACTACAAAAAATAAATGATAAAACAGCAGTCATCTTAATGGACAATTTATAAGTAAATGCAAAATCATGCAAAGGTTCATGTCATTTTACACCGCTTTCTTCAGTATGCCCATTAAACAACATACCGCATTCTTAGCCCCTACCTCCATATTCAACATTTAATGTAAACTGCCTGTGAAGCACCCTGTCCTACAAGACTCCAAAAAGTAAAATATTTATGTTTCTGTTTCTGTACTATGATGATGTTCAGATTGTCAGAGTGCTGTGCATATAAATGTGCAGTTTTATGTTCACATGAGGGATGACTGCAGGTTCTTGTGTTCACCTGAACACAAAAAATGTCTAGGACATTTTCAGCACTTCCCTTTTTTAGATTCCCATTCCTGAAACAAAAGCCACATATTTAATTGCAAGTCTCATAATGAAAGGTAATGATGCATATGTCGGTTGTAATATTCCAAATATTCCTAACAAGCCTGTCATTTTTCTCTGTGATGGCACAAAATGATATTGGACATTCCTCTGAGAATTCTGACAGAATAAGCTTCAACTGATTAACTATATCCATTAAAAACTAGTTTTTGGATATAAGATATAACTATAATCCCACTTTACAGATGCAATAAGATGTACTTGTTGGATTGTTTGTTCAATATAGATTACATTATAGTACAGATACAGCCTGTTGTGTAGCCAGTATGCTTACCTTGGCTTTCTGCATAACATTTCCCTTTGTAGATGCATAGATGGATAGAGGGCGCTTTCGCATTTCAGAGGCACAGTTGACAGGAACTGTTGACTCTGTGTATGGTACCTCACTTCTTGAAGTCTTCTATAAAATTAGGGGTTAGAGCAGTTAAATTTGACATTATTTTGATGACGGTGCAGTTTAGACAACATTTGTGTTTTTGTACCTTGCCTGATGGTTTAGTGTCTACAGGTGCTCCTAAAGCTCCACCAGCCAAAGATTTTCTCAGATTCTCTTTAACCTGGGTGAGTTTAAGTTCCAGGTCAACGCGTTCACGTTCCTTTATCTGGCAGCTCTCCTCCAGCTGGGCCACGCATTCCTCAAGTGTCATCCGCTGTTTATCTACACCAAATACACTATTATTGTTATATATCCTTCAGCAGGAAATAGCATTAATTCATAGGAAATGTGTATATAGTGACACTATGTTTCTTATTCACTAAAAATAGTAATAGAAAAAAAAACTTAATCTTAAATTCAGCATAAACCATGTCAACAGAATGAGACCATCTGAGTCTCACTCCAACTAATCAGCGGAAATAATGCTTTGTGACATCTGCAGTTATCTAGAGCAGATTTTCTTGAACCTTTTGCTTTTCAAGGGTACTTTGTTGAGCATTATTTAATATGGCCAGAAGATGGAGCTAGTTCCCACATTATATCCAACGAAAACCACATGGTATTTTTAAAAACATAAACTGCCCAGTAATTTCAGGATGTTTCTAGCCATTGAAATTCTAATACTCTCCAACTCTGCTTTTAAAAACTATAAATCTGTGAGCTACAGTGAACCACAAATAAAAAACTTCACATGTAATGTAGAATATTTGCAACTTGTTGAGGTAAGCGTTATGTAAGCCTTAAACTATTTCCTAACCTGTTGCCACCTTCATTCTCTCTTTGGCTTCTCGTTTTTCCTTTCGCAGCAACACCAGTGCATTCCTGATGTGGTCTTTCTCTCGCTCCAGCTCCTCTTTCTCCCTCAGGTAGCGGCGCGCATCCTCCTCAGCCCGTGTCTTCCCATACCTTCCATACTGATTTGCGTCTGAAAGGTAAAAGGCCAGATGTCAGGTTGCAGACAAGTGTGGGAAGATGTAAAAGTGACAATACTGTGGCACTCAAGAGGGTGTTAAAGGCAAAGGCATGGGGTGGAGAGAGCTATATATCAAACTCAAGTGCCTTATAAAGCTCAGGTTGCATCATTTGCCTGGGCCATGCTGGAGAGGCCTTTGAAGTGACAGTGTGGGAACTCTCTCTGACTGCTTTGAAAACTGGTGAGAACAAGAAGCTTTAAGTATGCTTGTTAAAATTCCCTAGATGTTCAGGCATTTAGCCATCTATTGCACCCTTTAGTTTATTACACCTTATTGACCATGAGGCAGAGCTGAAATCTCCAAGAACATACAACAGTACTTTCATAACACTGGAATTATACAATATGTAACAGATAACCCAAACAATGTGAACTCGCTAATTACATAAAAGCAATACAGAGCAGTACATAGATAGTGTGACTTACTAGAGCCATGACGCTTAATGGTAATTGGCGGCTTGGCCATACTTCTGTCACTACTAGCAGACCGGCGCTTTAATAAATACCCATTCTTCAGCCTCTCATTTTCCTGCTGTATGACAAATCAGAAAAAAAGAAAACTGTAAATGGTTATAATTTTAAGAGCAGTCTTCGGTGTAGTGAAAAATTAGGAAGGGGTCTGTTTCTGTTGAAGGGTTCAGCAGCCATCACATGCATGCACATGTACAGGGGAGGTTGAGGGCATATAAGTCTTTCTTCTTTTTCTATTCATCTGATAGAGGCAACTGGTTTCATATTTAGATGTAGATGTAGCTGTGCTGTGATGACCTCAGACAGCTGCAGAAGGATGGATTGTCTAAACTTTTCATTGCTCAGCACATACTTCACAGGGAATTCTCTGTCTAGGATCATGCTCAATATAATATTTTACACACCTTCATTTCTTCATAAGGCACCTCATCATACGTTCTTGACTCTGTGGAGGTGGCCCATCTGAACAGAAATGAAAAATTAACCACTTAGTGAATGACAGTTTCAAACACATCAACATCGGTTCAATTCTATTAACTTTGGTCGCTTTTTTGGTCACTTACAGAAAAGAGCAACGGGCAGCTGTACGAATATTGGCGATGGTGTCCACATCCACGTAGTCATAATGCAAGCACTCTGGATCAGCAGAACCACTTTCTGCTAGGAGAACTCCAAGCCAACGGCCCATTTCTTCTGAGCAGCTTGCCTGACACAACAAATTACTGACAAATGAACCTCAGATATTTGGTGGTGTAATTCATAGACTGAAAGTGATAAAATGAGATGCTTCAAATAAAATTTAAATAAAATAAAATATAATTATTGCCTCCAGAAACTCTCTGTACCTCCAACACTGCCACCTCAGTGCCACCTCTTAGTATTCTGAGGGCAAAGGGGTGCTTGGGCCCAAGGCCTGGCACCACTTCACAGCCACGTAAGACAATACAGGTGTGTGGGCTCCGACATGCATCAACTTTCTCCTGGTGAAGGTGGAGCGAGCCGCATCTTACACGGCACCACTGCTCCTTCCAGCACTTGTTCACCAAAACACTCAGATAGCCTGCCAGAAACACACACACATATATATGGTTAATGGTTTTATACTCCATTAGTATTCTTACACAAGACAGTCTGTTGTAATAATCAAACGAATGGCATTCCCTAAAAATTTTAATATATTTTTTGCACAATGGTCTTGTATTTCTACAGGTTCTATGTGTATGCATATGTGAACTCATATACACATAGTTTCTAAAAAGAAAACGCTGATTTGCACATTATCCCTAATTATCCAAAGTCAAGCACAGCATAGAGGCTTGAATGATAACTGTCAATAATACCGCAGATAGCAATAGTGGAACAACTGAATCTCACCACAACGAGGATCCTCATCTAGCGATGGTGATTGTGTATCCCCAGGTAGAGGTGGCTTCCTTTTTGAAAAGCTAATGATCCTAGTGATCTTGCGCCCTGCTGCTCTGCTCATCGTGCCTGTTAATTCTGACAGAGCAACCCGCTTGGGTTTACCTAAATAAAATGATAACACAATGTTATTAAAAAGAGGAAGCATTTAATCACAATGTACAGAAATGATAACATATACAGAGCTCTCATTGGTCAAAATAACATGTACAATCACAACTGAAGCAACCACTCAAAACAAAGCAGGTAAATTAATGTCATTCTGAGTTTTACTAGAAGCTATTTAATGATATTACATAAATGTAAAATTTAAAAGGTGAAATGATAGAAGTAAGCTTTAAATGCAGAGTTTTGAAAGTAAGAGCAACTTGCCACTCTCCCGGCTGTCTCGGCTACCTTCTCCATTAGGGATGCTATCTGAATCTGAAGTATGTTTCTCACCAGACAATCTCTAGAAGACAAAATCAAAGTCATGTTAAATGCACAATACTTATTCATCAGGAACAAGCACAAGCAAACTCAAATGTCTCGTCTCAGTGTGTCTAGACAAATTGTCTTTGCCTGAGAAAGAGAGACAGTAAAAAACATGCATGGTTTAAAGCTGCAGTAGTGAGTCAGCTACAGAATTTGTTTACTCAGGATGCAAAATAACTAGAACTAGCTTCCATGCTTAGTGCTAAATGTGCTCCGTCTTCTCCTACACTCTCAAACATGTACATAGGGACACACACTCAATTCTTCCACTCTTTGGTAAATGTTATTTTCAGCTGTATAAGAACAATTTACTACACATAATGTGACACTTCTTAATCAAAGCATATGGTTGAAGTGTATGAAATCACCCCACACATTTACACACAACATTAAAATTAACAGTAGAGATCTAACTGCACACGTTCTCATATTCCTGGGCACAAGATTAAAATGTTGCATATTAGATGTAATATTGCAAAGGATATGTTTCAGCTACAATAAACAAGAGTAGATCTAGTAGATAGAGAAAGATTGTTTATTAGATTGTTTATGATGGTTTTAATGATATTATGATTTGGAAGAGCAAACCATTACCTAACTAAGATAAATAATTCTTACATGACTCCTTTGTTGTTCTTTGGGTGTGGATGTTAACCAGGACTGTGAAAGAATTAGAATATACAATGTATAACACCAAAAAACACATCAACACTTATTGAAGTACACTAGAACCCTACCTTGTCCAAGTCTTTTTCTGGCCCTTTTTCCCTTTTTCTGGGGATCATGGGAGAAGCTGAGATATCTAAAACATTCCCCAGACTGCTTACTTCACGCACCACCTACAACCCCACACAAAGAAGCAGCACATCAGCAGTCTCAGTGTATGAATGTATTTGGCTACAGAAGAGGTGTTTCTACCAAAGGAATCCTTTCTTGTGCAATATTATTTCTGGCCTGCACTCAAGCATGTTATGCTGCATGTGTATTCTTAACAGACAGTTATGCACAGTTCTGATTGTATGACCTGAAAGGTCCTTTTTTAATGACAAGGAGAAAAACATGCTTACCCGCAGCCATTTGTCTGCTTGTTCTTTGCTCTGTACAGCCAACACCAGAGCCTCTCCTCCTGGCAGAGAGAAGCGAAGCTCGTGCTTCTTCTTGCGTCCATCCTTAGGCACATATATGACATTGCAGAGATTAAGTGGCAGGTCTATATAGGGAGACTGGTCCTTGGAGCTTTTGTAACACTGGAAAGAGAAACCAGCAATGTCACAGTTCAATAAATTGCTGAGTGTATAGAGCAGTATCCAACACAAAATCATAGCTCATAATGAAAACGCAAAAAATGCTGGGACAGCTCATAATGAAAGAGCACAGAATTGGTTTCCTTGACTGGTTAAAACTGTTTGTGAAATATCCAAAAATATTCACTATAACCTCATTCATTGTTAGTTCTAACAGGAAGTTTGGGTAAAGTATTACTTAGTATTATTATTTTTATCTACTAGGGTGAAAAACATATTACTGAACAAAGCTCAACATGACCTACCTGAAGTCTGTTCTCTCGGATGACTGTTAGTTGTTTGGCCCACTGACCGAATCGCTTCTTCTTCAGCAGGAAGGCACAGATACGGCAATCCCTTACAGGGGCCATGGAGTTCTCCTCTGAGGGCCACTTGTGGGTTAAACGCTGATTCCTTTCCTCCTCCTCTTCATCATATGACTCATAGGAGCTGCTCAGAGCATCTGAATCATTATCTGGAAATCAAATATTTATAATCAGAAAATAAACTACTATCAATAAAAACATCTGCCAGACGTATGAATGTAAATGTAATCTTGTGGGGAAAAAAGGTTTGGAGCGATTGGTGAGAATATAGTGAACAAGAAAATTCAGTTTTAAATTTCTACGCTAATGCTGTACATTGTGAAGGCATATCTCAAAGTACATTTCTGGCATTTGGCAGACGCTCTTATCCAGAGCGACTGCCAAATGCTAGAAATGTACTTTGAGGTATGCCTTCACAATGTACAGGATTGGCTTAGAAATTTAAAATTGAATTTTGGAAGTAGGGGAAGTTTGTCTCAAACATTGCTTGTAAACATTTTCTACATTGAGAATCTACAGGTAATTCACAATTACATGAGTTTTTGCGCTGACAGTTCATGCTGACATTGTGACAGTTGTTGTCGGTGTCTTCATAGTATCCATCCTCAATGGAGTTCGGAGGACTGGAGCTACCTAGATTTCATAGAAGTTAGGTGGTAAACGTTACACTTAAAAGGTAATAAAATAGTAAACTGCATATGCACTGGTTTATGGATATAATTACAAATGGTTACCTAGATTTACAATTAGTTTACGCATTCTTCAAGAAAACTACATGAACTAAACCATATGACAGTCTATCATTTCATGCAATATTTCTGGGGAAGCAAAACTCACTGCGGCTGGTTATGTATTCTGGTACAGTACCAGGGCTGAGAGGCACTGCCTCCTCATAGTAGTCCTCTGGAGGTGGTGTGGTGGGAAGTGGAGGTGCTGAATCTGGTGTAATCTAGCCAAAAAGCAAGCGGCAACAATTCCACCATAAGCACCACAATACTCATTGAACCTCTTTCAAAACATTTAAAACACCTTGAAGTACATCTACTGTGAAATGAGTGCTGTTAGATGATTACTAGTTCATCACCATATAAACAAATATAATGCATTTTTTCTGTAAAACACCAATTTCCAGTTAACAACTGTGTGAAGCCTGCCCTGGAAGAAACTTCCTTCTGTAATGTATAACAAGGTTACAGAACTCTTGTAGACCACAGGGGACTTAAATTACAGCAAAGTCTCAAGCTCTTGGCTGAGGTAAGCAGGTTTTGCAGGTTAAGCAATATTCATGATACCATCAAAACTCACAAAAGGCCTAATATGTGCTTTTCCTTGTTTCCATTTTATTTCTGCCAGATGTCCACAGCTTGATACGAATAATAGTTTCAATGACACTTTGATGTAATGCTACATTTTGAAGTTTGCTCTCATAAAAAGTATGCCTATGTGTCAATTTCTTGGACATTTGTAACTATTCCTAATATTTGAATTGTTAAGCATTTTCAATTGCTTTAATTTTTTATTTAATTTTATTCGTTTCAATCTGAATTGTGCAGGTCAGCAGACATGTATTTTTGTCTAAAAAGCTTTTTGCAATAATTGAAGGATTTTACGTGTGTGCAACTTCATCAAGTAAATCAACAACAATAAAGTTCTACTAACATTTTTTAAATGACATTTGTTTGCTCAAGATGGCTCATGTTCTCGAGACATAATTATATTACTTTTACAAAAGTGGCTTTAAGTGAATTACTGAAATTGTTTGAATGTAAATTTTGAAATTAAATCATTGTGTGTCAGTTCATTTGGAGTGCCAAATGCTGCAGCAAAATAAACAAAGAGGTGGCACCTTACAGGTTTAGATGTAGACTGGTTTGATTGAATTGGGTCTTTCTTCTGTTCTTCTACTTCAACTTTCAGCTCACTAAGACTGCAGTCTGTTGAAGCAAAATGTACACATTTTAGTGTATAATAATGGCATCAACATGGAATGCTGACTCAAACACAAGCACATCAATGCTAATCTTATTTACCAAAGTTCTCAAAAAGGGCTTCCACAAAGCTAGTGCCATTTCTGCAAACAGACGTGTTCATGTACATGTATTCTGGTCCAGTAACTAAAAAAAAAATGTTAAAAGGAGACAAAAAAAACCAACAACACACCATTAATTTAACCATATGGAAACAAATGCACCATTTTCAGATAACAAACAGACGTAATTGGTATTTGTACTGGGTGCACCTTTTTATCAAAACTACATTAAATAAGTTAATTAGGTCAGTATCCTGATTTAATGGAAACAAATTAAGTTAATTTTACAGAGATTTCCCTCTTCCAATATTTAAACTATATAAACTTACCAGGGAGATTACATTAAAGGATCTGCAGGAATATCAGAATAGTATTCTTTTGCATGGTCACATCCTACATGTGTCTAAATGTGTCTAACCTTTTGGGATTAATTCTAAAAGATATGTTTGGTGCAAAAACAAGACTGCTCATTACCCAAAGAACACCATAGGGCTGCTTCCCTTTAACTGGTCCGCAATTCTAGTAAACATAGTGAGAATTGAATACCAATCTATTTGGACACAAAACCTGCAGGCCGACTCAAAGAACAAATCCAAGTCAACAAATAAATTCCTTCAGAAGATGATTGACAATCTTTGGGATGGCCTAGATCTAAATCCTATCAAAAACCTGTGCATAGGAAATTCCCTCAAATTTTGATGTGTGACAGAAATCAGGATGTACTAAGTTGATACTCTTACACAAAAAGACAATGTTGTTTTTCAAAGAAAATGTGTGCTTACCAGGTTATTGTAGGTAGATTTTTCCCCCTAAAACATCCATTTCTATTTTATTAGTTGCTATATCACAATAAAGGTGGGAAAAGTTTTGACATGATTTATCTTGGTTTAATATCTTTTAGATTAATTATTTAGATTTGTTGTATAATAAACCAGTAATGAAAAACTATTAGATATCTTCACTTGCTAAAATATAACCTTTTGTTTTGTATATTCAGTTTGCAAAAAGATCCACCTGAGGGCTTCAGCTGTTTTAGGAGGGTCCTCACAGCACATTTCTTCTCCTCAGTAGCAGAGCTCAATGTTTCATGGTCCAGCAGCTTGAGCAACACATTCAGTTCAGTCACCAAGAGTTCCATCACTAAGGGGGCAAAATTCAAAGTAGGAGGTCAACAAATGTCATCAGCTAATTAGTCTGCAAACATTTAATAACCACAGTAAGATAAAGTAAATCATCTATCTGTGGAACATCTGTGATCTAATATACCCTTACAGTGCTTAAGACTGTCTAATTTTTAAGTGTTTCCTATGCTGGAGTGAGGTCAAGGTGCACAGTTCACTGTTGACTCTATATTCCAAAGAGTAACTTCAGTTCCGTCAGTAGAAAGTTATACACAAGGTTATTTGTGTCCTAACTTGTAACATCCATCAAACCTGGAACCTCTCGCTAAGACTCCAAAGCTCTGTTCAAGATCCCTGTGGGATTGACGTTTGTCCTGCTAGTAACAAAATCCTTTCCCCACATGGAGACAAAAGGCAAAACCTCTGGCAAGAAACTAGTTATTCTCAGAATTTTCTTTTTGAGGAAATAAATACATACTGCAAAAATCTCTGGACTTAAGCTGTGGACATAAGCTCACAATTAAAAGAGTGGTCATATCACATGTATGAGATAAAGAAACTAAAGAATCTTGGAACCAGTTTCCTGATCTGTTTCCACCAGGCAGCTGCACAACAAGCTATGCTCTCCCAAATCTTTTAACCCATTAAAAAGCTGAAAGACCAAACATGATGACAGAACTTAGCAGCATGCTTTTTTCCCTGGTGTCACTTTCCATTTTTCTAGCACCACTTTGCTGCTGACAAATGTGGCCACCAACCTTATACAGTGGTGTGAAAAAGTGTTGGCCCCTTCCTGATTTCTTATTTTTTTGCATGGTTGTCGCACTTTAATGTTTCAGATAATCAAACACATTTAAATATTAGTCAAAGATAACACAAGTAAACACATCATGCAGTTTTTAAATGAAGGTTTTTATTATTAAGGGAAAACAAAATCCAAAACTACATGGCCCTGTGTGAAAAAGTGTTTGCCTCCTAAGCCTAATAACTGGTTGGGCCACCCTTAGCAGAAACAACTGCAATCAAGCGTTTTCGATAACTTGCAATGAGTCTGTTACAGCGCTGTGGAGAAATTTTGGCCCGCTCATCTTTGCAGAATTGTTGTAATTCAGCCACATTGGAGGGTTTTCGAGCATGAACCACCTTTTTAAGGTCATGCCACAGCATCTCAATCGGATTGAGGTCAGGACTTTGACTAGGCCACTCCAAAGTCTTCATTTGTTTTTCTTCAGCCATTCGGAGGTGGACTTGCTGGTGTGTTTTGGATCATTGTCCTGCTGCAGAACCCAATGACACTTTTTCACACCACTGTATATAGAAAAAATTATACTTTTATATTATACTGAAGTCCAGAACATAAGTCCTCTAAAGTCCAGTGAACTGACATAAGCTTTCGCCAAGGGAAAGGTAAAGAGTTTACAAACCACACAAATAAATTATTCTGCATCCACACCCATTTTAACTTAATAATTAGAAATAAGGTCACTAAAATCTGTAGCAAAAATGCTCAGTCAGTTTCTCAGTCCAGAGACCACAACAGTCTGCAGAAAGCCTTTGTTTGTTGTTGCCTCACCTTCTGCAAAACACTGTTCTTCCTGCCATCATCCCCTTCAGCTGCCTTCAGGGTAGACTCCCACTTGTGTGTATGTTATGTGAACATGTGTATTTCAATGTTTAAACCTTCCCATTCAGATTTGTTGGCCCAAGGCCTTTTCACAAAAAGAATAGTTTACTTTGACTGCCCTGAAGATGACCTCTACCAGGAGATATGACTTTTGAAATGGGTTTCATTTAGGTTACTGTGGTTGAGTCACACAGAGGGCAAAGCATGGAGAGAGATATTAACCATGGATACCACCGTGTGAAATATATTTATTATGATCAGATTTATTATGTAATTGAGAATCTAACCTATGTATCAGTCTGTCACAAAGACCAAAGAAAGCCATCAGGGGTCTGTGAACACATTATTTCTCATCTAAGAATCATCTCATCGCCTAAGATCACACTTGCCAGGTTACAAAGACATTCTAAGATTTTCATTAAAAAAAGGATCTTCTGGGGTTAGTTACCGCAAGCTTAAAGCAACACCAAAGCAGTGGATGCATATATGATTCCCATAGCTTTATGTCTCAGTAGGGGAGATCAAACATACTGAGCTTTTATCTTCTTTTAACTGAGCTTTTAACTTTATCTTCAGCTGCACCTGTGGAGGGTCACTTTCTGGGCCAAGGAAAACACAGGCCTTCATACCCAATCTCCTCCCAAAAGCTACACATGTGGTCTTCTCCGATAATATACCACATCAAAAACAATGTACTGTGAACACAGAAACTGACACCGGCACTTCAAATCAAGTCCAGACAATCCGCATGGTTTGTTGATTGTACAGGAGTTTCTTTTATACAATCCAGAATGTTCTCTATTAGTCAGTGTCTGAGTTCTGAGAGGCATATCACAGCTGATTATCTTTTTGTCTCACTTGCATTCAAAGAACACTGGTAGCTGAACTACACAAGCCGTACTAAGAAATCTGACTTTAGAACAGGAGGCTGTATTTCAAGAAGGAAAATGTGATTTCCCCTCAGCTGATTGAGTGCTTTGGCACTTACAAACTTGTACAATAGCTGAAAAACCTGGACACATTCCTCACCTTGCTGTGTTCAACAACTTTCACCTGAAAAAACATAGGCAGCAAAATCGACACTATGGAGAACTACAGAGAACAACCCAAGAATGCACCTAGGTAAAACAATTTATATTTGTTATGCTTACAAATGCATAAATAGTGCCACCTCAAACTGGGATGCCTCAAACTATAAAAGTAGTTGAAACAAATTTACATTAGAAGACGTTTAGTTAAATGCAAGACCCAAACCCGAATCCCATCAGGACCCATTGGCCCTAGTAATGATTAATACTAATACTGGAATAAAGAAACACATACCATTATTTGCTGTAGAAGCAGCCAGACCCACCATCTTCTCCCAAACTGAAGAAAGTCACACAATCATCCAGAAAAACACTGTAAATAATTACTTTTAGACAAAAGTACCACAGTAGGGTCAGACAGTAAATGTAGGTGTGTTGCTATCACCTTTCTTCCTTACAGTTCCTCCCACTCCCCCTCTTCCTCTGATTCAAAGATGTCTGAGGATAGCCAACAGGGGAATTTACCCTCCCTTTCTGCTCTGATGTATCAGCGGGGGAGGGTGTGTGTGTGTGTGTGTGTGTGTCTGTGTGTATTTAGGCAGGGGAGGCACACAGTCCCCCATTTGCAATCCTAATGGATCTGGGACCTAGGACAAACCTTGTGTAAACACACACACCTCCCCCATAAGACTAAATAAGAGTTCTGAGCTATGCCTGATCAGCTTTGTCTTTCATTTACATTTCAATCTGTCCTTGTTCCATACCCTTTTCAGAATGCCACTATATCCCTCCACCTTTGGGTGCAAGGGGGGTGGGGGAATAATAGGGGATTATTAGTATGGGGGACTATTATTTTTTTACCCATGCCACAATGCACACTCAGTAGAATGTAAGGTAAAACAGAAATAAGTGATTTCATTTGCCATGCTCAGCTGAACAGAGGTTGAGTCTCGATTCCTTTCACTGAGTTCTCCTTCGGAGTGGAGCTGACTGATACACATGCATGAGACACCAGTCTACAAACAGAACCTTAAGACTATCTAGCAGGATTAGACATGCCAAATATTTCAGGGCACAGTCATGCATGTGGCTCACCGTATGTACACACCAGCAAGCACACTCGCAGATAAGCTCTTTGTATCACTGGCTCCATCTCTTTACCTTTGAAAGCATGACATCGGACACTTTTTCAGCTCTTTACACAGTTAAATAATCCTGATGGCATGTTCAGATCTGTCTTGTTGTAGGTACAGATGATAGCAGTCAGACACAGCAGATAGCTACCATCCCAGAGCATATTTGTGGCTATAAAGGCAATAGTTATACACATTGTAATAAATTATCAGAGAAGAGAAAGAGCAATTCAGGCAAAAGCTTATTATTCCTTTTCATGAAAGACAAATACAGCATAAACAAATATGTTTGAATTGTAAGTTAGTCCATTACGTAACACACACTTTAGACATTATTCAATATTACATGATTCAGTGTTTATTTAGAGTTTAAAAATCTTCATGTCTGTTGTAATTATGACTACAGTATAAGTCACCATTATCATGCCAGAGCTTGCAGGGTGACTGAACTCTACATACCCAAACTGATATATAATGAACAGCATTAGATTGAAGGAGAATTTTGTCCAATAAGTTCATCAGAGGTGTCTTCACAGACACCCAAATTCACAAGTGTCACATAGAGAGAACAAGGCCTGCTGTAATGAAATCTCAAAAACAATATGGCCCATGATATGAACCCGACAGCTGCAGTCCATCCATATTAAAGCACAAAATGAAGGCTCAAAACGGAGTGTTGGGTTACATAATCCCCCATAGCTTTCCCTCATAGTGAATCAGATTTCTGAGATGACACCTTGTTTTATTGCTCCAAAGTCAATGGAGAGAGAAATCCCTCCAACATAAACCTTAGATCTCCAATCAAATATGGGGATGCCATGGCACAATAGATGTTTTGGCTTTTGCAGAATATTTGCTTTGCCCCCTAATCTGATGTGTGCCTCCATATGGTGGACATAACAAAGCAGTCATAACAGTCAATATCAAGTGACATCCAGCAGGATGCTAGGATGTTTAGTCACTTTTTACTTGCAGAACTATCAGGAACATCACTGTGACTTATCCAGGTAACAAATAAAGCTACAGTGTTGTTTTCAGATGGGTCTGACATTAAGGTCAGACTGGCTAGATAGACTAATAGCATTTAGTTGTAACTGTGAAAGTGACTCCAACATTATAATCCTTTACTAACTATACATTGCAACAGATCTCCTGCTGAATTCATATCATATTCAGATCAACAGCATCTATGAGACTAAGAGCCAAGCAGCTCCAAAGCAGCTGATGTCACACTGTGATTCCCAAAGTGAAGTTAGAAAAATAAAATTTTATTATTTAGATATTTTGACATAACATTTTCACGGACAACCCTCTGAACTGAGATGTTATTTGTAAGTCTCTAAAGGTTTAGTTATATTTTTGTTTAATTTTTTTCTTAGGTTTAGCTTTTCCAATTTTTTTTAGGTTTAATAAATTATAGGCCACAGAATCATATCACAGGGTGAAAAATCATCAGAACAGCATTAAACACAAACTGGTATATGTTCACTCCTTTCCTTTCCATCTCCAAAATACATACAAGTTGATTAGCTATAGGTGTAAATGGGCATAGGCTACATTTACTATATTTGGTAGACACCATTATCCAAAGTGAATGGAATGTGTGTCTGAATGTGTGTGTGTGCATTGTACCTTGCTCAATGAACCAGCAACCCCTCCAGGGTGTATGATTGTTGAATCAAAAAAATGCAAAAAAAAACCAAACAAAAAAAAAAAAAAAAAACAATAAATAATACAAAATAATTTTTTTAACTGATTTTTGTGTATTGTGTGTGATTTTTTTGTTTAAAAAGAAATTCCATAATGTGTGTGCATCCTTGAGACCTTAAGGATTATATCATTGTGTGGACTGCTGTAGAAATTCTACACTCACAAATTCTTGTACTCAGTATACAGTCCATTTATGCAAATAGTCTTGGGAGAAAGTACACCTGCCTTCAAATCTACTTTTATTTATCAGGAACCAACTAAAAGGATGTGTCTACATCCTCTGGGATCTCCAAATAATTAGAAATGTACAATTCCACAATGGAATGGAGACAGCAGCCTCTGTATAGTAAATGTTTATGTTCATGACAGCACAATCAGAAAGATTGAACAAGTACAGGTTTCAGGGCTTAGGTTTGCAAAATTGAACCAAAAATGTTCTGAAATAATATCTTTTGGCAAAAAAAAACAAAACAAGAACATTATGACAAATCCCTAATACCAACTATAAAGCATGCTGATGGAGGAAGGATGATTTGGGCTTGTTTGTAGCCTCAGGTACTAGAAAGCTTACAGTTATTGAGACATCAATGAACACTTGATACCAGTATCCATCTGGCCATCTGTCCAGCAAGCTTAAGCTTGGCTAAACTGACCCATTCAAAAGGAAATTGATCCCAAGCACACCAGCAAAATGTCTAGGCCTCAACCCAAACTGAGATGCTGTGATGTGAACTAAAGCAAAGTTGTGGGCCAGTATCTCTCCCTAACAATGTGAGAGACTGATAAGTTCCTACTGAAAAACCACTATTCCAACTTACTGTTGCTAAAGGTGATTCTACATGTAAATTATAAGGTGTACTTAGGTGTAACTGTAATCTAGCCAAGTGGGTCACAGTCCCGTGACTTCTGTGCCGGTTCCAAGCCCGGGTAAATAGAGAGGGTTGCATCAGGAAGGGCATCCGGTGTAAAACATTGCCAAATATAACTATGCGAATCGTCAGTACGAATTTCATACCGGATCGGTCGAGGCCCGGGTTAACAACGACCGCCATCGGTGCGGTTGACCTACAGGGTGCCGGTGGAAATTGGGCTACTGTTGGTCGAAGAAGTAGAGGAGGGAGGAGAGTGCACAGACAGAGAAAGAAGAGGAAGGGTAAGAGTGTAGGTCTGAGAATAGGAACTCTGAATGTTGGTACTATGACAGGGAAAGGTAGAGAGCTGGCTGATATGATGGAGAGAAGGAAGGTGGATATACTGTGTGTACAGGAGACCAGGTGGAAGAGTAGCAAGGCTCGTAGTATAGGAGCAGGATTTAAGCTGTTTTATTATGGTGTGGATAGTAAGAGAAATGGAGTAGGTGTGGTCCTGAAGGAGGAGTTTGTGAAGAATGTTCTGGAGGTGAAGAGAGTGTCAGACAGGGTGAGGAGTCTGAAGTTGGAGATTGAAGGGGTGATGTTGAATGTTGTTAGTGGTTATGCCCCACAAGTAGGTTGTGAGTTAGAGGAGAAAGAGAGATTCTGGAGTGAATTAGATGAGGTGATGGAGAGTGTTCCCACGGGTGAGAGAGTGGTGATAGGAGCGGATTTTAATGGACATGTTGGTGAGGGGAACACAGGTGATGAGGAGGTGATGGGCAAGTTTGGAGTTAAGGAAAGGAACCTTGAAGGACAGATGGTAGTGGACTTTGCTAAGAGGATGGACATGGGTGTGGTTAACACTTATTTTCAGAAGAGGTAGGAGCATAGAGTGACTTACAAGAGTGGAGGTAGGAGAACACAGGTAGACTACATCCTATGTAGAAGAGGCAATCTGAAAGAGATTAGTGACTGTAAAGTGGTAGTGGGAGAGAGTGTAGCCAGACAGCATAGGATGGTGGTGTGTAGGATGACTTTGATGGTCTGTAAGAAGAAGAGGTCAAAGATAGAGATAGAGAAGAAAACCAAGTGGTGGAAGCTGAAAAAGAAGGAATGTTGTGAGGAATTTAGACAGAAGTTGAAGCAGGCTCTGGGTGGTCAGGTAGTGCTGCCAGATGACTGGGAAACTACAGCAGAAGTAATCAGGGAGACAGGGAGAAAGGTGCTGGGTGTGTCATCTGGCAGGAGGAAAGAAGATAAGGAGACTTGGTGGTGGAATGAGGAAGTTCAGGATAGTATCCAGAGGAAGGGGTTAGCCAAGAAGAAGTGGGACATGGACAGGACTGAAGAGAATAGACAGGAATACAAGGAGTTAGAGCGCAGAGTGAAGAGGGAGGTGTCTAAGGCCAAGCAGAAGGCATATGATGAGTTGTACACTAGGTTAGACACTAGAGAAGGACTTGTACAGGTTAGCTACACAGAGGGATCGAGATGGGAAGGATGTGCAGCAAGTTAGAGTTATTAAGGATAGTGATGGAAAGGTGCTCACAAGTGAGGAGAGTGTACAGAGGAGATGGAAGGAGTACTTTGAGGAGCTGATGAATGAGAAAAATGAGAGGGAAAAAAAAAAAGAGTAGAAGGGGTGAACTCTGTGGAACAGAAAGTAGATAAGATTAGAAAGGATGAAGTCAGGAAGGCTTTGAAG
This sequence comes from Hemibagrus guttatus, assembly GCA_033459395.1. Classification (NCBI taxonomy): domain Eukaryota; kingdom Metazoa; phylum Chordata; class Actinopteri; order Siluriformes; family Bagridae; genus Hemibagrus; species Hemibagrus guttatus. The sequence continues at coordinate 13,742,562 of JAUCMX010000009.1, read as the reverse complement.
AGGATGAAAAGTGGAAAGGCAGTTGGTCCTGACGACATCCCGATGGAGGTCTGGAAGTGTCTAGGAGAGGCAGCAGTGGAATTTTTAACTAGTTTGTTCAACAGGGTTTTAGAGAGTGAGAGGATGCCTGAGGAATGGAGAAGTGTGTTCGTGCTGATCTTTAAGAATAAGGGTGATGTGCAGAGTTGCAGCAACTATAGGGGGATAAAGTTGATGAGCCATACAATGAAGCTATGGGAAAGAGTAGTGGAAGCTAGGTTAAGGAAGGTAGTGGAAATTTGTGAGCAGCAGTATGGCTTCATGCCCAGAAAGAGCACAACAGATGCAATTTTTTGCTCTGAGAATTTTGATGGAGAAGTATAGGGATGGTCAGAGGGAGTTGCACTGTGTGTTTGTAGACTTGGAGAAAGCGTATGACAGAGTGCCAAAAGAAGAGCTGTGGTACTGAAGATAGGGTACCTATCCCTATCTTCTGCATCCTCAACACTTGCACCCACTAGCTTCATATCCTCATTAATTCCATCCATATACCTCCTCTTTGGCCTTCCTCTTTGCCTCCTGCCTGGCAGCTCCATGTCCAACATTCTCCTACCAATATACTCACTCTCCCTCCTCTGAACATGTCCAAACCATCTTAATCTGGCCTCCCTAACTTTGTCCCCCAAACGTCCAACATGAGCTGTCCCTCTGATGTACTCGTTCCTAATCCTGTCCAATCTTGTCACTCCCAAAGAGAACCTCAACATCTTCAGCTCTGCTACCTCGAGCTCTGACTCCTGTCTCTTCCTTTAGTGACACTGTCTCTAAACCATACAGCATGGCAGGTCTCACCACTGTCCTGTACACCTTCCCCTTGATTCTCGCTGATATTTTCCTATCACACTTTTTGGGAAAAATGACTACATCTTGGAATATGTTGCATTTTTTTTTGGGTCACCTGAGGAGTATTGCTTTTTTAATGTAAGTTGGTGAGAACAACACAATTTTTATTTGTGCCCTGTTTAATTAAACACTGAAATGAACAAGGGTGTACATTTTCCACATGATTGTATAACTTGTGGATTATTTCTACACAAGTTGAGGACACTGACTTTATAAAAGAAAATGGAACTGAATGTCTCTTGCACATTCTAAAATTTTCTGTCTACACAATTGACATTGACTTTTTTTATTGTTTTATTCACAACTAAACTTTCACATTTTTACACTTGACTGTCTAAGTGTTTTGTTTTTTTTAAATCCTAGACTGATTGCAGACAAAGTTTTGAGGTCTGAAAATTACAGACATGGGTGTCTAATCTTCAACCCTTATGGTCATACATTTGCCTGTTGTACATGTATATGCAGTGTCATCTGAATAATAACTATATAATGGGGACAATATATCTATTACCCCCCTTACATCACCCTCATAAAACAAACACACAGGCACATGCACACAGACAGACAGACAGAGAAAGGCACCAGGCGAGTATGTGTAAAATGTGTATTATGTATGTTGGTGCATCCTGAACTGCATTAATAGTAATAGTAATAATAATTAACAGCTTTGTAAGCTGTTTTACAGCTCAGATGTGGCTACATTAACCTACAGCTGAGGAAAACTGCATTCGGCTTTCTTAGATGTCATAACTACATTATACACACACTCGCCTAGTACTCTATTAGGAACCTTATACTAATAATGGGTAGGGTATTTTGATCTTTACTCATTGTCACATTCATGAAATCAGTATGAAATGACTTTGCTTTATGACATGATGCATTTATTATGAATTAGGAATTAGCCATTAAAGGATAATAAATTGTAACCATAAATTGATGGGCTGTGGCATTCAAGCGATGATTAGCATTAACTTAACAGTCCCAAAGCATGCCAAGGAAACATTCCCTACAATATTACACCACCTCCACCAGCATGGATATATTCATGCTGTTGGTACCAAATTCTGAACCTAACATCTGCCTGTCTCAGCAGAAAGATTTTGGAGATTTTTCTGGAGATTTCTCCAGTCTTCAACTGTCTAGTTTTGAGGAGTCTGTGCCCACTCTATTATGGTTCCTGCTGTTGCAGCTCATCTGCTTCAACTTTCTGTTGTGCATTATGAGATGTTTTTCTGCTCACCACAATTGTACAAAATGGTCATCTGAGTTACTGTAGCCATTCTGTCAGCTCAAACCAATTGTCAAAATCACAGAGATCACGTTTGGCTGATCAGATAATTTCATGAATGAGTGCTCAGTGAGTGTATATTTTAACTTGAACATCAGACCATTTACTATGCATGCTACTAATTCTTGCCAGTAACTGGTATGGTACAGAAGGTGCTACTCCATAAATTTAGTTCCTTACAGAGTCTGCCATATTTAAAAATCCAAAGTCTAGGAAGAGAATTTAGTCAATAAAGGAGGTTGCTGAGGCTTATTACTAGTAGAAGGCCTCTTTGTGGTCAGAGATCCCAAGTTCATCCCATTTACACATGTACTGTGGCACACAGTTATGAGCCTGATAATCCCCCTCACCTGTTTAAGCATTAATCAGCTTTGAAGGCCATTCTTTGCTTAGCAGGGTGCACAAAGCTTTGATCTTCCTCTCTCTCATTGTGGCCTAAGGCTCCATGACTACTAGGATTTCATTATACTGCACAGTATTCTTCCTCATGGGTCTTGATCAGTATGAACTCCCTCAAACTGGAAGTTGTTATAAACTGTCAAGGGGGGCACAGGATTACATAACACATCAAAAGTGGGGGTCTTAGTAGTAGTCTTCCTGATTAAGTACTAATCCCTCAGGAATACCACAGACACAAAATCATAAAAGGCACCAGGATTTTTCAGTAAGGTTTATTTTTTACAATGCGTGCAAGTCACAAACCTTGCTTTGGTCAGTGTTCATGGCCAATTTTATCCAGGACTGCCAAGGACCACAACCACACCAGAGTGATTTCATTCAAGTGTGGTACAATTCTCACTCACACTTTCCATCAAAGTGTTACACAGTGAAAATGCAATGCAGCACAGTTGTTTTTAAGGTTGATTACATTCACTTATCTAACACTGCAGCTAATATGCTCGTATTCTATGTCATCATGCCCATATTAACAACTTACACAGAGTGATTCTTGATACAGTGAACTTTTCTCTAAGGAGATGTTCATGAAATATTTATGGAAGGATTATCCTCTGTCAGCATTTAAAGCATTTCCTTTAAGTTTTCTGACATGGTGGGCTATATAGTTTCTTGAATGTAGAATGTAGAAATATCTACATGTTTTTGTCTTATTAACTTCAAAAGTTAGAGACTGGTGAAGGAACAGCTGTTTATAGCTATTATAAAGTAATAATGGGAACTATCTTGATAGTAGGTCAAAGCAGGGGTCTTATCACAGTTTTTCAACAGCATGGGAATTCCCTGAAGGAAGGCATATGGGTCATATGCATCTAGAGAGCTGCAGGAATCAGTGAAATATATATATGCACATATATATATAACCAACTGTTACAATCAAACCAGCATGCCTTGACCAACTGTTACAATCTCCCCCAACATGACAAAGAGGATGAGTCAACTATCCCAGGACAAAAAGAGCCTTCATCCTATCAGCCTAATTAATATTTCATATTGTCCAAACCCCTATGATTTCACTCCCAAACTATGCCTTCTATTGGCCATTGCTTCTTCCACTGTGACTGAACCTCAGTGTTCCACTGACAGTGGACTGTGCAGAGTCATTTGACATTGTGGCTGCACAAAGACTAGAGGTTCTGTCTGGGAATATACACAGAAAATAGCTCAATGGAAGTGTGTGTGCAGAACAGTCAGAGAAAGCAGAATTCCCCTCACTAGGGTGCAGTCTTGACCCTTAACCTCTACTAATATATCAGCTCAGAGAGGAAGCTTCAGCTGAGAAGAAATGTCTAGAAGTGTTCACACACCATGTTTTAACAACACCACAGCAGCTATGCAATGAGCCAAACACTTCACAGAAAGATTCATAAATCATTTATATAGTTCATACAAGGCCCAATGTTACCAGGCACTTATAAAATCAGCATGTTTCCTCTAGCCTCACCTTTAAATACACCCTCAAAAATGATGTTTAAGTGAATCATTGTTCCTCAGTGTAGCCTTACAGATCAGCCTGTCTGAAACAGTATTGATAAATCACATGAGATATGCTGACCCACCCTGCAGCTGCAAGCCTATTGTGGACTTTATTATCCAACTAGGCTAAACAAGAGTTTGAAGCAAAAGCATAACTTGATTTAAAAAAAAGTGGTGATATTTGCAATCCACTACACTCTTGGCTTGCACCAGGCTGCCAGTTGGAACTTCTCTTTATTGTCTGGTCTTGGGTAAAATATCACTGTGACAGAACCTAAACCTAGGTGTGGGCATGTTAGCACAATCAGAACTTACTGAAGGTGTGGGAAGGGTCTTAAATGTTGGCAAAGTTGGCATGTAATCTCAGAATTGTAAACCAATGTTAGGATTCAAACAACTTTTGTTGTACCTCAGTTGGCTTATTCAAATTAATCTTAATTCAAGTGTGGTAATGCCAAATGCCTTAGTGCAGCTTTATGCTGACCTGCAGACCTGACATGCTTGCAACAATTGACAGGCACAGTCTTGCAGCTAGTTCAAGACAGAAAACACTATTTATTTTAGTGCTACATTATATAACACAACAGACATTCAATCACTCAATAGTCAAATAAAGGACAGTAGATTTAATAGTGAAGCAGTGGTCTTCACATTTGCTTCATGTGTCATTAGGAAATTTACAAGACAGAAGATCTTTGTTCTTAACCCCCATAAGCTCTTCCATATGCTGAAAGAGAAAGACCAAGGAAACAATAAATATGATTCAGATCTGCTTTTTCAAATAAAAAGACAATCCCACACATGAAATAGCTCCTTAGGGAGAGTTGTTCCCCTTTACGCCAACTTGATACACTCATCTAAGTCACTCTTCATGAACCTTACATGCTGTTATCTATCTTGCTTGGTTATTTGCTACTTGTTGTTTAATGATTCACATGCAATTTAGTTTCTTAACTAGAAAAGGTAAAACAAACAAGATCAGATATATACAAAAGAATTAAACTCAAATTCACCTGAAACCAAAAACACATAGAACTAACTAAAACTGACAGACTATTTAAAAACAAGAAGAAGAGGAAATAGGCCCCAATTCCCATGAAAATAATCAATATGGCAAAAGGATTGTTTAAAAATAGAGGCTGGATCAACATGCATGCTCCCCTGAAGACTATTTTTTCTTTCTCTCTCTCTCTAGTGTTCATATAAACAGACTCACTCTATCAAAGAACATGAACTAGCTAGGCTGAATTCCAGATACTCCAGAGAAGGAAGAAGCAGGAAGTTTACATTGTACCTCCAAGCAATGTTGTGAATCACTGGCCCATTACCTATAGACAGTGTGAGGCAGAGTTCAGCTTAGCACACAGAAAGAGAAGGAGATTATTGTGGAATTGGTTAAGATGCTTGACACACCTAGAGATGTGACTTTTTTTTTTTTGTCTTTATGTGAGGGGTGTTCTCCAGTGTGTCCAGTTGTCATAGGACAGTAAAATATCTCTATAGTCTTAAAGTAAGTACATGTTTTCTCTCCCAGGTTTGACTTGGTGAATTAGTTTGTGACTAACGTAGGAGAAAATAGGGGTTTTTTTTAAAAAAAATCACTGAAAAAAGATGGTTTTAATGAGCCAGAGACAGATACTGATCCTTTCTGGAACTGATAGCAAATGGGAAATATCTTGTGACTGTCAATTTTCTTTCTTGTTTTTAAACCTTCCTTGCCCAATCTCTGTGAGAAAGTTGCTTTAAGCAAAATGCCTAAAGAACAACCACATTGTCTCTAACGTACTTTATGTGAAGGAAAGCACTTGTTATCTGCTCCTGGAAGTGCATAGCCTGTGCATAGCATTGTGCCAAGACAGCAGCTACCAAAATAAAGCACTTCAAAAGGATATAGATATATATATATATATATATATATATATATATATATATATATATATATATATATATATATATATATATATATATATATATATATACACACACACACACACACACACACAGACCTTTCCCACATGGTGTCTTGTTATAAGTGCCTGCTTCATGAATTTAGGCTTTTGGCATTATATATAGAAGAGAGGATTGAGTCCTTTAATCACTCATCAGATTTATTCTACAGGTGCAATGACTCAGGTGTACCTGAAGCAGTACCTGTGGATGAAACAGCTCCTGAGTGCGCCCTTTACTTAAGGGTCCTAGTTAGTTGTGTGCATCTCACCTTGCATTGGCACCGCTGGCCTCTGAACTGATACAAGGGAAGAAAAGCTAATCACACAAACCGGACCAATTTCCCATTCAAATGTATTTTGTAATGTTAATCCCCAATCGGAATAAAAGTTTTCGACAGGGTTCCCAAATTCCCTTAAAGACACGGAATCCAGTACGGATTAATGACACTCCAGCAACACCTAAGTAAATCTGTGGCGATTTATTTATGTATTTTCTGAGAGTCCTCGCCACCTGTTAGAACGATTTTACAAATGCAGCAACAAATCACGCTCTGCGTGGCAGGTTAACTAGGATAGCTACAGTCTACTCACCTTTCTTGTTGTTTCCCTCCATGTGTGAAAAATCCTTGACTTTTCCAGCATGTGCATTTTCTTCCACGCGTGCAACCACTGTAACATTACTAGCTTACAGCTCAAACATCCCCATTGAAGAAGCGCTGAGCTTCCCCTCTCCGTGGCGCCTGGGTCCTAGCGCAGACTACCGACCGTTTTCAATACCACCGAGCACCTGTGTGGTAGAAACGAATATTTATTCATCTCTACTTATATTACATATACGTTGCTTAGCTTAAATACAACATTTATCAATAAATATTCCATTCCATTGTCTGTACCGCTTATTTAGAATATTATTCTTCATTAAGATTTATTTTGTAAGTGATTTTGATATTAATTAATGACAATTAAGCATGTCTTTATTGTGATCAATCTCTTAATCAAATACGAAATAAGCATTTGTGTGATCAAGTTATATAAACCCCAGCTTGGATCCTGTATTTTTCATGAGGATGACCTATTAAACATGATTTTATTAGTCTTTTGAGTTGTAATTTATTTGAGAATCCGTTATTACCTGTGCTTTGCATTCCTGCATGCATTTGCTGTGGGATCATTTAGATAAGCTTACAATGTCACAATAATCTAATTCCATCCAGAATTGCATTCATTTCTTTTCAAGATCTTGTATTGATAATGGGGAGACGGACAAAGACGTCTTTGCCACATCCCGAAGATTACTGATGGAGTTAAGGTCTGGACTCTATGCTGACCAATCCAAGAGTGAAAATGATGTCTCGTGCTCCCTGAAGCACGCTTTCACAATTTGAGCTAGATGAATCCTGGCATTGTCATCTTGGAATATGCCTGTGCCATCAGAAAAAATCCACTGATGGAAAAAACGAGTTATTCAGTATAGTCAGGTAGTCAGCTAACCTCATTTTTAGGGCACATAACATTGCTGAATCTAGACCTGACGAACTGATCATAACACTGCCCCCATAGGTATGTACGATAGGCACTACAAGGTGCATCACTTCGTCGGCCTCTCTGCTTACTCTGATGCACCCAGCACTCTGTGTATATTTGGACTCATCAGACCACATAACCTTTTTCCATTGCACCAGAGTCCAATTTTTATGTTCCTAAGCAAATTGAAGCCTATTTTCTGATTAGCCTGACCGGTTAAAGTGATCTCCGATCACAATCATGGTTCCCCACTATCCTTTCCTCTTCTGACATGTTTGTTTAAAAAATGAGAAGCTTCTCATTGAATTAGTTAGCGTAAAATAACTTATTGTCAGCTGAAACATATTAATCACTACAGTAATGATCCAATGGAAGGCTCTTGCCTATTTGCTTAGTTAAATCCACTTAGCAATTATTCATTCAGCCAATCATGTGACACCAGCACAATGCATAAATTTATTTAGATACCTGGAGGTAAGATGAGAGTTTCAGGTATTGTTCAGCCATCAGAAAAAAAACATGATTTTGGTGTCTGATTCGGTTGTTTAAGTATTTCCGAATCTGCAGATCACCTTAAATTTTTATGCACAACTGTCTCTGGGGTTTCATAAAATAGTGCAGAACACAACCAGTGAATGGCACTTCTGCAGGCACAAAAGTCCCTGTTCACGAGAGGTCAGGTATCCTGTCCTCCAAAGCTAGGATAGCCTTACCTTAATTATTTCTACCGCAATGAATGTGCTTTCTTCAATAATGTGAATACATTTTTTATGAAATAATCAAAGCTAAGTAGCATCTGTTCAAGTTGCTTTTCTCATTACCATTACTGCCTAGCATTTGGATATACATTTACAAGCTCCAATGAGTTAAATATATTTTTCTTTGCTTTGCTTGATGTTTTCTATTCACTGTGCAGTGATATAAATATACTGCTTATTTCTTTTTCAAGAGTCAGTTCCATGGGAATATTCCACAAAATCTGCCAACAAGGTGAGTTGCTTGTGGCTAGTGTAATGTTAAATTTGCACAATGTGCATTGTTAAATTGCACCCCAGCAACATACAATGCATTGTCTGTTGCTGATCCTGCTGATTTAACTGGATTCCTGTTGTTTGCAGCTCCTTGTTTTGAGGTGGGTATTCCCACTAGAGAGTAGAGACACTTTTTTTCTATACTTGGGTCTTCATCATAGTTACTCATAGCTATATTGAATGTGTAACCACAAATAACATGCTACAAGACCTGTGTTCAAGCAGTCTAAATGTGTCTGAAGAATTCCAGAAAAGAATTAGAATGATTCTCTTGATGCATCAACACCTTGAAAGCTGAAATCAATGATCTAGGATCTTAGACTATCCAACTCTGGGGTATACAACTCAGTGGCCTGTCATCTTTCTTGTCCCTTTTCAGATGAGCCCTTGGATGTTATTTCTATGGCTGCTTCTTTGAGTTGTTCCAGGCTGGTATTCATATGCAATTCTAGGCCCTATTATTCATCTAAAATGTTCAGTTAAAAATGTGAATGCCTTTAATATTGTAATCCTTATATAATGACTGAAATCTGACAAAAGTTGCAATGCTGCAATAAGTAATCTGTCCCCAGACTCCTCTCCCCCATTTTCTGATGGCTTAGTTAAAACCAAACCAAAGCACCTGGCACAGAGCTTTCCAGAATTGTTTCTCTGCTCACTTCATGATTTTGCACACTGTCCTGCTGTTGGTAAATGCTTCAATAATGTATTCATGGTCTCTATGGTGAATTAAAAGTTTTCCCCATAGCCATAAAGCTAACATGGTGGCCTCATGTCATTTGTATCTGAGCTGTGCTGTCTACATGAACTGTCCTTAAAATAAGTTTATTCCCTACTACCATTCTATTACTTGACTTCTGTATGTAATTTACTACATGAATTAAAAGCAAGCTCAGAACAGCTCAAAATATAAGCTTAGTATGTGATTAGGTTATATGTAAATGTAAATAATTGTATCCATCAAGTGTAGAATTACAGCAGAAAATAACTGGCAAAATTATGGCAGTGAGGGCATAGAATAAACATCACATATGAAGACACCTGAAAATTAAAATAATAAAAAGTCAACATGTATGTTTGCTTGTGATAGTACAAACACAGAACAGAGGAGAGCAGAGTAGAAAGGAGAGGAAAAAAGGTCACAAACAGTCACACACAACAAAAAAAACTTGTATTCATGGCTGGCTGAGCCCACCCCTAACTGAAAATGACCTACCAGTCAAGCCACCACTTCCAACTCTGTTCTCTGCAGCATCTGGACAGGGTTTTGGTTCTCCCATGTCCTGTGGGTTTCAACCACACTGTATAGGAGTTTAACCCCCAAAAAGCTGTTAAGACATTGGTTCTTACTGCTGATTTACTAGTTATAGGAACAACCTAGTGGATTCCTCCCCCAAACAGATCTGCTATCCAAAACAGATGGTGGGCTTTAAGCAAGGTCATCTTTGTCTGCACTTGAGAATCTAGCAGTCTAGGAAACATGGAAGAGCCTCAAGCATTTCCTTATTCTAAGGCTTTTGACTTTTATCTTGTAACTGCTAAACAGCTTGCAACCTTTAATGCTAGTGACTCAGCAGATTATTTCTTGCTAGGCACAGTACAATTACTGTGGCATTATTCAGATGGTATCTGATCCTCAGACCAAATGTTTATGTACTGTAGATTTTATAAAAATGTATATGATGATCTTAGAGGAGGTTGATCCAATAAAACACATGGTGAAATATACTAATAAGCATAGTTAAGACCTAACTTCTAAGTTCTATACAGAGGTGTTCTAGTAAACAAAAATAAATAACACTCTCAAGTTCCCTGAAATTACATCCTATAAATTAAACAGACCCTTAAAATGCAAATGACATTTAATAATGCTGGCAGTGGTTATATTAATTAACAGATATCAACAGACCTTAACTATTACCATTAGTTAAGTCAGAGTTAAAGCTGTTTCTTTGTTTTCCCCACAGGAGACAGTTCAATAATTACCTTTGTTTGGTAACTTTTGGGGTTGACTCACATCAGCTGGTTGTTTCCCATAACAGAACCTTCTGTCATTCCTCACTCATGAAAGCAATCTATTTTTATGTCACAGGCAGTCAAAATAAATAAATAAATAAATAAATAAATAAATAAATAAATAAATAAATAAATAAATAAACAAATAAATAAATAAATAAATAAATTCACTGCACATTATACTGTTTATGGATGTGTATTTGTACATGGCATTAGATTACCCACATAATTGGAACTGCAATTAGTATTGTGTTGTGGTAAGATGAGTCCAAAGTCAAATTTCTTGGCCATGTGCTCCATCAGTATGTTTTGTGAAAAATGACGATATGGCAATTCACTGACACTTGTGAAGTTGCTATTATGAAGTATCAGCATATTTATCCCAAAACCTGGCTGCTTCTGGCAGGGGTTTCAGAAATGGACAAAAAGCTAACTAGAGTGTTTAGCAACATAATGAGCCAAACATATTTCCAAATCAACAAAGAAAAGAAAACTCAAGAAAAGTCAAGATGGTCTTTTTTTTTTGCAATGACCATATGAGACAATAACTTTGAGCTGTACTGAAAATATGGAGGACTTCCCCAAAATCCCTCTTCAGGTGTTTCCAACCTTTTTATACATTACATGAGATTTGGGGCTATTTGCACCTTGCATAATTAGACCTCATTCTGAGTGAAAAACATATGAGTTATGTAGTAAACTGACAAACATGCCTGAGCATGCAATTTATGCACCGTGCACACAACATCATTCAAAAGTGTATCCACATTCCCCCATACACATGCACTTGAGAGAGGATTACATAAAAAGTGAGAAGTTGGAGCAACAATAGGATGGAGAAATGGAAAATGGGCTCATTACATATTTCAAAATTTTGGGTCAGGCAGTTAATGTTGTCCAGGTATGCATTAATGTCATACATGATGAATGCATGGAGCTTTATAGACAGTTTTTAGTCATTTTCATAATTGTCATAATACTGGCTTGGTAGGGTCCCAAGCTTTAGTTATTGTCTGTGTGGACTTGCAATAGACTCTGGCATCTCACCCAGGCTATATATCTAAATCATGCCCAGTGTAAACAGAACCACTGCAACCCTAACAAGGATAAAGTTGTTACTATGATACATGAATGAATGGATTGAGTGAATGAATAATTGACAGCATTTAGTAGACAGTACTAGGAGCTACAGCCTTTAGAACATTTTGTGGCTGCAACAAAAGGCTTTTTTCACAGTGCATCTTGATGTTACTCTCTTCAGGACAGGCAACAAAAAATATGAATTGTAAGGCTGCCAGTAATTTTGAAACCAATACTTTGTAGAAAGTGTACTATGTAAAAAACATTTGTTTTTTTGAAAACTTTTTTTGTTTGAAAAAAAGACAATCTTTTATGGGCACTATATCTAAATATAGTTCTATGATCCCTGGTTAACCATGTTAGAAGGTGTTAGAAAGTTCTGGGGAATCACAGTGGTATTTATTGCAAATACTGTGTCATATGTCACTATGTGACCTTGGCATTTGTTTCGCAACACTCCTGGTATTAATTTAGGGCTGAAAAACTACAGTTACATATCTAACTAAACTGTGCTCCAAATCTCAGAAAGCTAATTCTTCTTTACAGTAGCAAACAAATCCAAAAATACACCAGTAAACCAGCTTTATTTAAATATAAGTTAGCTACATAAATTGTTAAAACTGCTGACAAATAAAGTTAACTAGATAGGTAGCTATAGTGTCTAAAAAAGGAAGAATCAAAAATATGTTCACTCTCCCACTGATTACTCTTAAGTTGGTATAACACTTTAAAACATTCCAGTGGCCAAATAAAAAAGGCCAAACAAATAAACAAACATACAAACAAACAAAAAAAACATCCAACATACATAGCAAAGGCAGAAAACAAAGAAACATTTCATCTGGTGGTTTGTGAGGTCCAAATTTAGCATTATCTGCACAATTCATACAAATTATCCTGGTGTAAGACAGACTCCATTATTAGGTCCCAATTAAGTGTGCTAGAGGTCAGTTTTTTATTTGTTGCAATGGATGTATCCTTGAGTAAAATAATATTCCTGGAGACCCTTCTGATTGTCCAAAATTGATAATCATGCTTGTAGTATGAATAAATATGATATAACACCTCAATTCTATAAATCCAAACTCTACAACTCAGACTGATGCTGCAAAAATTTCACATGCCCTGTTTTAAAAAGAGACACATTTAATTGTCAGTAAACAGACACTCTGTTTATCATCAGAAAAATAAAAAAATAAAGAGAACCTTAAACATTGCACCATAAACCCTTATATTACTTATCATGTAATTTAATGCTTTGTTAGTGCATGTGAATATTCTTTAAGTTAGCCTAAAAACAAATGGCCTAGCCACTGATAATTACTGCTACCATTACAAAACTCTTAAGGATGGCTCAACACATTATTTAGACTGTGGCTACTAAATAACTTGTTGAAAAAATCGATTTACATTCAGTGTTTAAGCCCAGGACCTGAATAATCTATAGCATGGGTAGTATTCAATCCCTACTTTTTTTTCTGCTCATCACACATAGTACTGAGACTTTGGTTTTCATTTCATGGAAAAGTTTGCATGTTTCCATTAACCTTAATTATTATTTAACTATGTATTTCCACTGTAAGCTAAAAATGGTCCATAAAGTGAAAGAAGATATTAGTTTACAAGTGTAATATACAAGAGAGGAACAAAAAAAAATCTTAGATTATGTTATTAATATAGTGTCTACATTCTAGTCACTCTGCTGGTGCATAAGTTAACACAAAATATAAGGCAAAACTTCCAACTTTTTACATTTGATTCTCTATTCTTGCCATAAAGAAATGAGCAAAATCTATTAAAGCAATGAGAATCTAACATGACTTCTAGCTTTCATCTTTATTTTAGACTGTTGCTCTCTTTTCTTTGCTTCGCTCAATTATCTTGGCCTAGTTAATACTACAAACAGTGGTGTGAAAAAGTGTTGGCCCCCTTCCTGATTTCTTATTTTTTTGCATGTTTGTCACACTTTAATGTTTCAGATAATCAAACACATTTAAATATTAGTCAAAGATAACACAAGTAAACACATCATGCAGTTTTTAAATTAAGGTTTTTATTATTAAGGGAAAACAAAATCCAAAACTACATGGCCCTGTGTGAAAAAGTGTTTGCCCCCTAAGCCTAATAACTGGTTGGGCCACCCTTAGCAGCAACAACTGCAATCAAGCGTTTTTGATAACTTGCAATGAGTCTGTTACAGCGCTGTGGAGGAATTTTTGCCCACTCATCTTTGCAGAATTGTAATTCAGCCACATTGGAGGGTTTTCGAGCATGAACCACCTTTTTAAGGTCATGCCACAGCATCTCAATCGGATTGAGGTCAGGACTTTGACTAGACCACTCCAAAGTCTTCATTTTGTTTTTCTTTAGCCATTCAGAGGTGGACTTGCTGGTGCGTTTTGGATCATTATCCTGCTGCAGAACCCAAGTTCGTTTCTGCTTGAGGTCACAAACAGATGGCCGGACATTCTCCTTCAGGATTTTTTGGTAGACAACAGAATTCATGGTTCCATTTATCACAGCAAGTCTTCCAGGTCCTGAAGCAGCAAAACAGCCCCAGACCATCACACTACCACCACCATATTTTACTGTTGGTATGATGTTCTTTTTCTGAAATGCAGTGTTACTTTTATGGCAGACGTAATGGGACACAGACCTTCCAAAAAATTAAATTTTTGTCTCGTCAGTCCACAGAGTATTTCCCCAAAGGTCTTGGGGATCATCAAGATGTTTTCTGGCAAAACTGAGACGAGCCTTTATGTTCTTTTTGCTCAGTAGCGGTTTTTGTCTTGGAACTCTGCCATGCAAACCATTTTTGCCCGGTCTCTTTCTTATGGTGGAGTCATGAACACTCACCTTAACTGAGGCAAGTGAGGCCTGCAGTTCTTTGGATGTTGTTGTGGGGTCTTTTGTGACCTCCTGGATGAGTTGTCGTTGCACTCTTGGGGTAATTCCCACTCCTGGGAAGGTTCGCCACTGTTCCACGTTTTCGTCATTTGTAGACAATGGCTCTCACTGTGGTTCGTGGCAGTCCCAAAGCTTTAGAAATGGCTTTATAACCTTTTCCAGACAGATAGATCGGTAGGTATGTGACCTCAAGCTGAAGCAAACTTGGGTTCTGCAGCAGGACAATGATCCAAAACACATCAGCAAATCCTGTAACAGACTCATTGCAAATTATCAAAAACGCTTGATTGCAGTTGTTGCTGCTAAGCGTGGCCCAATCAGTTATTAGGCTTAGGGGGCAAACACTTTTTCACACAGGGCCATGTAGTTTTGGATTTTGTTTTCCCTTAATAATAAAAACCTTCATTTAAAAACTGCATGATGTGTTTACTTGTGTTATCTTTGACTAATATTTAAATGTGTTTGATTATCTGAAACATTAAAGTGTGACAAACATGCAACAAAATAAGAAATCAGGAAGGGGGCCAACACTTTTTCACACCACTGTATGTGCCTGGCACATGTTCAGCAGCACAGGGATTTGGTGTTGCTCAAGTTGGCCAAAAAGCAGTAGCATCTTCTTAGCTGGTTCTGGACAGGTGGCTCTGTTTCTTTTCTGTAGGGAACAGGACATTTAGAAAAGCCTAGCCTGTTTCTTCATCTCATTCCTCTTCCACAGTGCCAGTCGGTCAAACTCAGCCATGGTCATGCCAAACACCTGGTAGAACTCCTCAGGAGAGAGATGCCTCTGAAAGACAAATAGGATTACAAATGAGTGTGTTAAAATATTGTACAGATGGAGTCCCTGTAAAATACTTTTTATTTTTATTTACATGACATGCTTTGATTCCCATGCAACCTTACCCAAAATAAATTGTTTAATGTAGATAAATGAATATGAATGAAAATTTACAACTCACTTCTAGCCTGGCTCTATCCACGTCTTTTGGCAGCCTATTACGCCCCCTGGTGGTCACAATCAGAGCCTCATATGGGTAAACCTGTAGCGAGAGTTGAAACGGCCTTTTTCTTTTTATTTGAAACAGAATAAGTACCATTTTTATTCATATAAGCTATGTCAACCCTTTTACTGAATTCACACATTAACTTAATATTAAATCAAATGTGTTTACATACAGTTGTTTGACACCTCTTGCAAATTAAGTGTCACTTATTACAGTGAATTAAAAATTCAGTGTTTTTTGTAACTATATGCATTTTAAGTAATATAAATTATGCTGAGTACCGTAAAATATTGCTTTCATTTGAGTTGCTAAAGAAAAAATCTTTCTTTGTTTTCGATAATTTATAATAAGCTTTAAAAATATTAATTTCATCTTATTTTGTGTTTTTATATTATTATCAAAACATGTTATAAAAATAGAGGTGACAGAAAGATAAATATTTACCTTCTATTTACAGGCACTGTATTCAGTAATTTTCCATTTTTCAACCTTCTATTCTTGTAAGCCTTTCTGTCACCCCCACCTTTTGACCTTATATGTCTTTTTTTTTATTTTTTAAAAATCATTTTAGTTAAGCACATATTTAAACAGAAAATTTTATTAAAGCATTTTTCATTTTATTCTTAAATATAATAGGTAAGTAGGTAAGTATATGATTAATATAATTAATATAATTCTTCTTCTTCTTTCGGCTTTTCCCTTCAGGGGTCGCCACAGCGAATCATCTCTCTCCACCTATCCCTATCTTCTGCATCCACAACACTTGCACCCACTAGCTTCATATCCTCATTTATTACATCCATATACCTCCTCTTTGGCCTTCCTCTTTGCCTCCTACCTGGAAGCTCCATGTCCAATATTCTCCTACCAATATACTCACTCTCCCTCTTCTGAACATGTCCAAACCATCTTAATCTGGCCTCCCTAACCTTGTTCCCCAAACGTCCAACATGAGCTGTCCCTCTGATGTACTCATTCCTAATCCTGTCCAACCTTGTCACTCCCAAAGAGAACCTCAACATCTTCAGCTCTGCTACTTCTAGCTCTGACTCCTGTTTCTTCCTCAGTAACACCGTCTCTAAACCATACAGCATGGCCGGTCTCACCACTGTCTTGTACACCTTCCCCTTGATTCTCGCTGAAATTTTCCGATCAGAACTCCAGACACCTTTCTCCACCCATTCCAACCTGCCTGCACTCGCTTCTTTACCTCTTTCCCACACGCTTTATTATTCTGGACTGTTGACCCCAAGTACTTAAACTCCTGTACCTTCTTCACCCTGTAACCTTACTGTTCCACTTCCCTCCCTTTCATTCACACACATGTACTCAGTCTTACTACCACTGACTTTCATTCCTCTTCTCTCCAGCACAAACCTCCACCTCTCCAGGTTTTCCTCCACCTGCTCCCTGCTCTCACTACAGATCACAATGTCATCTGCAAACATCATTGTCCAAGGAGACTCCTGTCTGACCTCCTCTGACAACTGGTCCATCACCATAGCAAACAGGAAGGGGCTCAGAGCCAATCCCTGATGCAGTCCCACCTCCACTTTGAACTCCTCTGTCTGACCTACAGCACACCTCACCATTGTCCTGCTCCTCTCATACATGTCCTGCACCACTCTGACATACTTCTCTGCTACTCTGGACTTCCTCATGCAGTACCACAGCTCTTCTCTTGGCACCCTGTCATACGCTTTCTCCAAGTCTACAAACACACAGTGCAACTCCCTCTGACCATCCATATACTTCTCCATCAAAATTCTCAGAGCAAAAATTGCATCTGCATTTCCACTACCTTCCTTAACCTAGCTTCCACTACTCTTTCCCATAACTTCATTGTATGGCTCATCAACTTTATCCCCCTATAGTTGCTGCAAATCTGCACATCACCTTTATTCTTAAAGATCGGCACTAATACACTTCTTCTCCATTCCTCAGGCATCCTCTCACTCTCTAAAACCCTGTTAAATAAACTAGTTAAAAATTCCACTGCTGCCTCTCCCAGACACTTCCAGACCTCCCCCGGGATGTCATCAGGACCAACTGCCTTTCCACATTTCATCCTCTTCAAAGCCTTCCTGACTTCATCCTTTCTAATCTTATCTACTTTCTGTTCCACAGAGTTGACCCCTTCTACTCTTTTTTTTCTCCCTCATTTTCTCCTCAAAGTACTCCTTCCATCTCCTCTGTACACTCTCCTCACTTGTGAGCACCTTTCCATCTCTATCCTTAATAACTCTAACTTGCTGCACATCCTTCCCATCTCAATCCCTCTGCCTAGGTAACCTGTACAAGTCCTTCTCTCCTTCTCTAGTGTCTAACCTAGTGTACAACTCGTCATATGCCTTCTGCTTGGCCTTAGACACCTCCCTCTTCACTCTGCACTGTGACTCCTTGTATTCCTGTCTATTCTCTTCAGTCCTGTCCATGTCCCACTTCTTCTTGGCTAACCTCTTCCTCTGGATACTATCCTGAACTTCCTCATTCCACCACCAAGTCTCTTTATCTTCTTTCCTCCTTCCAGATGACACACCCAGCACCTTTCTCCCTGAGCACTTCTGCTGTAGTTTCCCAGTCATCTGGCAGCACTACCTGACCACCCAGAACCTGCCTCAACTTCTGTCTAAATTCCTCACAACATTCCTCCTTTTTCAGCTTCCACCACTTGGTTTTCTTCTCTATCTTTGACCTCTTCGTCTTACAGACCATCAAAGTCATCCTACACACCACCATTCTATGCTGTCTGGCTACACTCTCTCCCACAACCACTTTACAGTCACTAATCTCATTCAGATTGCCTCTTCTACATAGGATGTAGTCTACCTGTGTTCTCCTACCTCCACTCTTGTAAGTCACTCTATGCTCCTCCCTCTTCTGAAAATAAGTGTTAACCACACCCATGTCCATCCTCTTAGCAAAGTCCACTATCATCTGTCCTTCAAGGTTCCTTTCCTTAATTCCAAACTTGCCCATCACCTCCTCATCACCTGTGTTCCCCTCACCAACATGTCCATTAAAATCCGCTCCTATCACCACTCTCTCACCTGTGGGAATACTCTCCATCACCTCATCTAATTCACTCCAGAATCTCTCTTTCTCCTCTAACTCACAACCTACCTGTGGGGAATAACCACTAACAACATTCAACATCACCCCTTCAATCTCTAACTTCAGACTCATCACCCTGTCTGACACTCTCTTCACCTCCAGAACATTCCTCACAAACTCCTCCTTCAGGACCACACCTACCCCATTTCTCTTACTATCCACACCATAATAAAACAGCTTGAATCCTGCTCCTATACTACGAGCCTTGCTACCCTTCCACCTGGTCTCCTGTACACACAGTATATCCACCTTCCTTCTCTCCATCATATCAGCCAGCTCTCTACCTTTCCCTGTCATAATACCAACATTCAGAGTTCCTATTCTCAGTCCTACACTCTTACCTTTCCTCTTATTTCTCTGTCTGTGCACTTTCTTCCCTCCTCTACTTCTTCGACCAACAGTAGCCCAATTTCCACCGGCGCCCTGTAGGTCAATGGCACCGATGGCGGTCGTTGTTAACCCGGGCCTCGACCGATCCGGTATGAAATTCGTACTGACGATTCGCATGGTTAAATTTGACAATGTTTTACGCCGGATGCCCTTCCTGACGCAACCCTCTCTATTTACCCGGCTTGGGACCGGCACAGAAGTCACTGGACTCTGACCCCCATGGCTAGATTTACATCAGCACTGATAAACATAAATATACAATTCTTTTTCTGGTTAGGGTGTACAAATGTTTTGAATGTGTCAAATTGCTGTCAAAAAGTTAGAAGCAAATGTAGCGACATAGCTATATCTAACTGTAATTGTACTATATAAAATGAAAATATGATGTAATACATTTCTTACATTTATTTCAAATAGTTATTTTATCAGTTTCAAATATTGTTCTCGGGAAGGGCATACCAAAGTGGATGATCATGGATGTGAAGCATCTTTCAACCAAACACCACAGTAACTGTTACAAAGATAAGAATCTCTCTCAGGGTACATGGTGGCATTCTTTTCCAGAGGTCAATGATTGACCTCCCCATGAGCCCTGGCTAGACACAGAGAAATGTCCAGGCAAGAATCCCCATGACCTTATGAAAACCCGATTTCCCCATTTTCTGTCATTTCTAACCCGTTGGATGTTGCTTTGAGCTCATCCTGCTGAAGTATTGAATTTTACCTCTCCTTCAGTCTGTGATCAGAACTACTGCTTACAGATTGTGTCTGTTTTATGTTGGCTGTTTTTCAGGACTCACCTTGTACTCTGCAGAAAAAAATAACAGGCAAGAGTAAATTAAAATTCTGTTAGTTGCTGTTGCTATCATGGAAAGTTGTGTAGATTGAAATTACATTAAAATTACAGTGCATCTGGAAAGTATTCACAGCACTTCACTTTTTCCACATTCTGTTATATTCATTCATTCATTCATTCATTCATTCATTGTCTTCCGTTATCCGGAGCCGGGTCGTGAGGGCAGCAGTCTAATCAAGGATGCCCAGACTTCCCTCTCCCCAGACACTTCCTCCAGCTCTTCCGGAGGGACCCCGAGGCGTTCCCAGGCCAGCCGAGAGACATAGTCTCTCCAGCATGTCCTGGGTCTTCCCCAGGGTCTCTTCAGATGCCCGAGCCACCTCAACGGTCCTCTTTCGACGTGGAGGAGCAGCGGCTCTACTCCAAGCTCCTCCCCGGTGACAGAGCTCTTTACCCTATCTCTAAGGGAGCACCCCGCCACCCTACGGAGGAAGCTCATTTCGGCCGCTTGTATCCGGGATCTTATCCTTTCGGTCATGACCCAGAGCTCATGACCATAGGTGAGAGTAGGAACATAGATTGACTGGTAAATCGAGAGCTTCGCCTTCCGGCTCAGCTCCTTCTTCACCACAACAGACCGGTACATAGGCCGCATTACTGCTGCCACTGCACCAATCCATCTGTCAATCTCACGATCCATCCTTCCCTCACTTGTAAACAAGACCCCGAGATACTTAAACTCCTCCACTTGAGGAAGGAGCTCCCCTCCAACCTGGAGGGTGCAAGCCACCTTTTTCCGGTCGAGAACCATGGCCTCAGATTTGGAGGTGCCGACCCTCATCCCAGCTGCTTCACACTCCGCTGCAAAACACCCCAGTACATGCTGTAAGTCCAGGCTTGAAGGAGCCAACAGGACAACATCATCTGCAAAAATCAGCAATGAAATTCTGTGGTCCTCAAAAAGGGCTCCCTCCAGCCCGTGGCTGCACCTAGAAATTCTGTCCATAAAAACAATGAACAGAACCAGTGACAAAGGACAGCCCTGTTGGAGTCCAACATGCACTGGGAACAGATCTGACTTACAGCTGGCAATGCGAACCAAGCTCCTGCTCTTGACACGGTCGAATGCCTTCTCCAAGTCCACAAAACACATGTGGACTGGTTGGGCAAACTCCCACAAGCCCTCGAGCACCCTGTGGAGGGTATAGAGCTGGTTTCCACGACCAGGACGAAAACCGCATTGCTCCTCCTGTATCCGAGGTTCAACTAACGGCCGGACTCTCCTCTCCAGTACTCTGGAATAGACTTTCCCTGAGAGGTTGAGGAGTGTGATCCCCCTATAGTTGGAACACACCCTCCGGTCCCCCTTCTTAAAAAGAGGGACCACCACCCCGGTCGCCAAGTCCAGAGGCACTGTCCCTTACCACCACACTATGTTGCAGAGACATGTCAGCCAAGACAGCCCCACAACATCCAGAAACTTAAGGTACTCAGGGCAAATCTCATCCACCCCCGGTGCCTTGCCACCAAGGAGCTGCTGAACTACCTCAGTGACCTCAGCTTGGGTGATGAATGAATCTACCTCTGAGTCCTCGGCCTCTGGTTCCTCTACGGAAGCCGTGTCAGTGGGATTGAGGAGATCCTTGAAGTATTCCTTCCACCGTCCGACAATATCCCCTGTCGAGGCCAGCAATTCTCCACCTCCACTGTTAACAGTGTTAGCAGAGAGCTACTTACCCCTTCTGAGGCGCCGAATGGTCTGCCAGAATTTGCCAGAGGCCGTCCAATAGTCTTTCTCCATGGCCTCACCGAACTCCACCCAGACCCAAGTTCTTGCTTCTGAGACCACCCAGGCTGCAGTTCGCTTGGCCTGCCGGTATGCCTCAGCAGCCTCCGGAATCCCCCGAGCCAACCAGGCTCGATAGGACTCCTTCTTCAGCTTGACGGCATCCCTTACTTCCAGTGTCCACCACTATGTTCGGAGATTGCCACCGCGACCGGCACCAGAGACCTTATGGCCACAGCTCCGGATAGCTGCATCAACAATGAAGGAGGAGAACATGGTCCATTCAGACTCAATGTCCCCAACCTCCCTCGAGATCTGGTTGAAACTCTCCCGGAGGTGGGAGTTGAAGGCCCCCCCAACAGAGGGATCAGCAAAACGTTCCCAACAGGCCCTCACAATATGTTTGGGTCTGCCAAGTCTGTCCGGCATCCTCCTCCGTAAGCGGATCCAACTCACCACCAGGTGGTGATCGGTTGACAGCTCCGCTACTCTCTTCACCCAAGTGTCCAAGACATGCGGCCGAAGGTCAGATGACACGACCACAATCGATCATTGGTTTCAGGCCTTGGGTGTCCTGGTACCACGTGTACTGATGGGAACCCTTATGCTTGAACATGGTGTTCATTATGCACAGGCTGTGACTAGCACAGAAGTCCAGCAACAGGACACCACTCGAGTTCAGATCAGGGGGGCTGTTCCTCCCAATCACGCCCCTCCAGGTATCACTGTCATTGCCCACATGGTCATTGAAGACCCCCAGCAAAACTATGGAGTCCCCAGTTGGAGCACCTTCCAGCACCCCTCGCAGGGTCTCCAAGAAGGTTGGGTACTCCACACTGCTATTTGGCCCATACGCCGAAACAACAGTGAGACACCTATCCCCAGCCCGAAGGTGCAGGGAAACAAACCTGTCGTTTACCGGGGAAAACTCCAACACCTGGTGGCTGAGCTGGGGGGCTGTAAGCAAGCCCACCCCAGCCCAACGTCTCTCACCATTGGGCCATTCCAGAGAAGAAGAGGGTCCAACCTCTCTCAAGGAGTTGGGTTCCAGAGCCCAGGCTGTGTGTGGAGGCAAGCCCGACTATCTCAAGCCGGTACCTCTCAACCTCCCTCACCAGCTCAGGCTCCTTCCCCCCCAGTGAGGTGATGTTCCATGTCCCAAAAGCCAGATTCTTCATCCAGGGTTTGGGTCGTCGGGGCCCTCGCCCATGACTGCTACCCAAAACACACTGCACCGGACCCTTATGCTCCTTCCTGCGGGTGGTGGGCCTACGGGAAGGTGGGCCTACGTCTTTCCTTCGGGCTGTGCCCGGCCGAGTCCCGCAGGCAAAGACTCAGCCACCAGGTGCTCGCCTGTGTGCCCCAACTCCAGGCCTGGCTCCAGAGTGGGGACCTGGTGATGCCAGTCCGGGCGACGTAACGGTCCTTGATTTTACTTCCATAAAGGTTTTGAACCGCTCTTAGTCTGACCCATCACCTAGAACCCGTTTGCCTTGGGAGACCCTACCAGGGGCACTAGGCCCCCAACAACATGGCTCCTAGGTTCATTCGGGT